>JAMXBB010000007.1:111946093-112228586 GCA_024138015.1 Lumnitzera littorea | reverse complement strand
TAAAAAAAAAAAAAGGAAAGTCTACTTTTTAAGGAAAAGAAAAATAAGTGAATTGAATTTGCATCTTTCGAGAGTAAAATTTCCCAGCAACACTTTTAATAATTCACTGCATTTTCCCTCATTTTCATTTTGTAGTGAATCACTTATTCATGTATGATAATCTATAAGAAAACATATAAACACATAAGATTTTCTGTCTCCAACAATCGAAACTGCAATCTCAGCCTTTTAGATTTAAAAAGAAAATGTGGCAAAAAAAGATTGGACCTGACAAAAAAGCTCACTGCCCCAAGAAGTGGAGTGAACTGAACCCACTTCAAAGTCCAAACCACATGGTGTTCGGCTTTGACTATATGTTCTGCTTCCCATCATTTGTTGTTGAACAAGAAGAACTCATGAGCTCGTACCCACCTGCACCCCCCACATTCACAAACTCCCCACTCGAGAATCCGCTAAGTCCCAAGAAATCTGTCGTCACATCTTTGTCGTTTGAATATGCCATTAACATCCCTTCACGTGAACACATGATGCTGCTGCTGCTGCTGCCTCCTCCTGCTGCTTGATGATGATGATGATGAAGTTGTTGGCTTGAAGCTGAAGCTACTACTCCCATTTGAGAAGCCTTTTGAAGCAATGCAGTTGCCGACATAAGTGGTGAAGCAGAAGAGGAGGATACCTGAGTTTGAAACGGAACAAGCAATGAAGGGCTAGAGGTAGAGCTAGGGTTAGGGTTTTGGTATTGATGATGAGGATGAACGATGTGATGGTCATGGGCTGTTCCGGTTGGAGCTAGAAGGGAGAGAGATGTCGGGTCTAAAGAGTTTATGTGACTCGAAGAGAGAAACATGAATGGAGTCGAAGATGATGATGATGAGGAATGGGATAGATTTAGGCCGATCGGTCTGGTCCCATGATGATCCATGTTTAGCCATGGAGGTAGTACTTGGTGGTGTTGTGGTTCGTTTTTGATGGGGGAGAAAGAGTGGAGAATGTGATTGATGTTTTGGAGCGAAGTAGAAGATGACGATGATGAAAGAAGTGATGGGTTGTTTGTGTTTGTCTTTGCATTGATCTCTTCTGTTAGTGCATCACAGAAGGCCCTGTGAGTGATGAAACTGTCCCTCCTGCACACACCACACCACAAGCCCACAACACAAAAAAGCGAAACAGACAACGAATATTACAAAAATGTTTCGGTCGTACTTTCTTACTGAATACACACGTTAAATTAAAAAAATATAAAAAAGAATAAAAAAATCTCTTTGTTTAATGCCATCAAAAGTGATTGAAAACCTCCGTTATTAAAAAAACGAAAAAAAATTTACTTCATTTGAAATATTTACAAGCACAACAAAACAAAAAGGGAAAAAGGCATGATCATTCTTATTTGTGACTCGTGAGTGTGAGTTGTATACGACGAATCCCTAGGTAGTAGCTATGGACTATGGAGGGAGAGTAGTACTATATAGTATAGGTTTAGGACTCTACAAAAGGTTTTCTCTTTTTCTCTCTCTCTCTCTTTCTGTCTCTCTTATATCTTGCCTTTTTGCACCATCTTTCTCCTTTCTTTCTATGGACAATACGCATGGTATGGACGTACCAATAAAAGATTCCTAATCTAAACACCTACTAGGCAGGCATTTCAAATCCTATTCATGTGAAGATCATTCTTGCTGTCATACATTTCACTAAATTAGTGTTATTCATTTGGAAAATTACATAAAACATTCCCTCTGTTTGCTAATACGCGTTTACCCTTTTTAATATCGGAAGTCTTGACTATTTAGTCCCGTAAATCTTTGCAAAATGTGCTTGTGGGTTCTCAAAAGACCCATTTGTCCTTAGTAAAATAGGATCTAAACACAAGTTTCTTCCGTCAAAGATTCCGAGTATAAAATGCATTTTCAGATCTATTAGACTTGACGCATATGAAATGAATATAAGGAATCGAGGGTATCCTAAAGCATGCAAAAGGTGAAGCTAAATTAATTTGAAAAAAGAGAAAAAATTTGTTGGCAAAAAATAAAAAAATAAAGAGAAAACATTTTTGCAATAATTAATATTGATATGTATATTCTCCTACCTAGAGAAGAGAGTTCCACAATCACATCTATATTCCTTAGTGCCACATATCTTGGAATGAGCTTTCCAATCAGATTGAACAGCATAGCGTTTGGAGCACTTGTCACATTTCCACTTCTTCTCCCCATGCTTCCTGCAGAAATGCTTCTTAATACCAGTAAGGTCTCCAAGAGCCCTTGATGGGTCATGATGGACACATGTCACTTCTGGGCACACATACACTTTCTTCCTTATCACTTCCTTGTTGTTCCTTTGCTTTAGCTTCCATGGCAGGTTGTGCCCTCTTCTGTGGAGTTGCAGATTCTGATCTCTCTGAAACCCCTTGTTGCAGATCTCGCACACGAATCTGTTGGTTGCAAGTAGCGATTTCGGAGACAAGGCTATAACTTCTGCATCTGGGTCTATAGTAAATACAAATCAAAATCCATGAAGTAGATACATAATCAACAGTATTTTTCTTATTAAGTAAACTCGACACGGGTTAAAACAAAAAAGTAGGATATACGAGCATATGACTATATGGATTAAAATCAAACCCGGGTTTCCTGGGAGGCTTTTCCTCTTCTTCGGTGGATGGAGAGCTTGAGGTTGAGCTTGCTGATGGTCATTTGTTGAAGGCAAAGATTGTTGTTGTGAATACAAGAAGTTGGTGGTTTCATTATTTCTTGAACCAGAAGAAGCACTAACCTCACCAGATGCAGAGGTAGTCAAGTTGGACATAGTTTCATCTCCTAGAAAACCCCTTTTCATCATCTTCATTTATGTGTATATATATTGTCTGTCTGTAAAAGAAATGGTAATGATGATGACGACACAGACTATACAAATTTGCATCAGATGAAAGTGTTTATGTTGCAGTCCTTTGTACTGAGCGAGATCTGAGTCCCCCCCAACTCCCAAACCAACCTAATTTGGTAATGATAATAAAGGTCACTCAAGGTTTAACCCAATAAGGAAACTATTATCCCTAGCTTCTCACAAGGGGTCATTTAATGCATCAGTACAACTTCCTTCAATTCTCTAACAGCCCCTTTTATCCTCACTACAAAAAAATAAAAAATAAAAAAAAAAAATCTGAGGAAATTGTACCAAGGTATGGATTATTAACAGCTAACATAATCCACCAGTGTTTTTAATGATGTTTTTTCAACAGCACACTCCTGACAACACCTCAATATTCAACTTTCATGTTTTCCTTGCTTGTTGCTTACACACACAAGGTTTTTCCAGCAAAACAAGCCACACAGACGAGGACATCACCAAACCTTTTGAGAGAAAGAGAGAAGGGGAGAGAGATGGATAGATAAAGAAAGAGAGAGATAAGGAGGAAATTTGTATTTCCACCGAAATATTCAAAAAAAAAAAAAAAAAAAAAAAACTGGAAAGACAAGGGCAAGGGCAAGGGTAAGAGGGGCTTGTACTAGTGACGTTGGCCTTTTGTGTCTTTTCTTTTGTTTTTATCTCCTTGTGTAGTCCCATTGATGGAAAGATTTTACTTTATAATAATTGTATGAAGCTTTATAGAGAAAAGTTTAAATCAACTATTATACGGTAATCTATTATAATTTAATAATGTTATCATTCAACTTTTAATATAATGCATTATGTTGGAATCTTTACTTCTTCGATTATAATGTGTAATAATTGAATAAATAAATAAATAAAATTCATCACATGTATGAATAAACATTGTATAAATATTAATAAAATTTAAATATATAATAATAATAATAATAATAGATAATTAAAAAGAAAAACTAATGTACACTTATTATCATGAGATGAAATTTTATTAATATTTATCAACCATTTTTACATACACATAATATATAATATCTAATTAATTTTCTTTTTTTTTTTTTCTCTTTCCACTTTCATCATAGTTTTCTCTTTTGCATTTCCACGCCAGCTTTTTCTTTTTTTTCCCTTTCCTTTCCTGTCCTAGTAGCTACAATGAGAAAAAGTAGACATAAAGCAATCCAAATGTAAAAAGATCATAATAAGCTAAGCGATCTCGTATAATTATTTACAAATAAAACTCACCCATCACTACTGAAATGATAACAAGTTGATTATAAGCTTTTAACATCATGGAGGTGGCAACATTATTTTTTTTTTTAAAAAAGCATCTTCTCTTTCCTCGTCCACTCAGACAGACATGATTGGTTCACTCATTAAATCTCGCAAACATGTCTGTGGAAAAAAAATAATATTTTCACCGTTCCTTTTCTAAACTCTTTTGGAGCATTCCTTTCTTAGTTCAGTAACATAGGTATTATTTTAAGGGGATGCTTTGCAGTCTCTATTAAGATGTAAAATAACCAAACATTTCATTTTTTATGCTCTTGTTCTTAGTAAATCTTATAATCAATATTATTTTTCTTTTTGCCAATTATTAGGGAATAATGGATTTAAACTTTACTCATTCCATTGAGAGGTTAATATTTATACTGCTAAATTATAATGGTATTGACATATATAATGAATATAATAAAATTTAAAAGTTAATTTCTTATTTAATCTTATAATAAGTGTTTTAAAATATTCATTAATGCTGATCTTATTATAATGCAACTATCTCATTAAGCTAAAAGGTGAAGCATGAAAAATTTACGATTCATGGAATTTGAAAGGGACAAAGGAAGCTGGGTCTGTTCTATGCTATTGTATGTGCTGTCCCACCCAGAATTTCTTATATGATATAACCTTGTTAAAGGAATTAATGTTAACGTTTGTCAAAGAAAATGAACGGTAGAGTGAACAATAAAATGGTCGGATGGGAGCATTATTATTCAAATTTTGAATTTTGTATTTCTTCTGTATTATTTCATTTGTCCTATTTGAATTATATCTGCCCATTTTTCAAAATCGATCCCTAAATTTTTAGTGTTCAAATTTTTTATATCATTTTTATCCACAATCCGTAAATATTGGTAGTTTGCTAAAGTAGATATCACGTACGTGTATCGCAGATTCACGTACTTCACATGAATGGATTATCAAGTAAGATTAAAAGAATGTTTAAAGAGGGAATAGAAAGACAGAATAACCAATCTCAACAATCCCAGCTAAGTCCAAAGTGTTAGATCGTAAAGTGAAGGGGGCATGGTTGAAAACCTTTACCCTTGTGCATTCATATTTATTTTTGTAATAAGTAATGAACAATAATCATCGCTAGATTGTAGCTATTATTAATAAACCAGATTAATTACGGTTTAATAATCCTAATGAGATAAAAGAGACAAGAACAAAGCCTATGTATATGTAATGAAATCAACAAGATCTAAAAGTCTATATTCTCTATAGAGAAATATTAAAAATGTACAATAAGTTTTAATATACCCTACTCCTAAGCTCATCATTCCAAAACTCATCTATAAATCATACCAAATGGATCTAATTATTTGGATATTCTTATTAACCCAAACAATTAGCCTACATATAATTTATTTGATTTTAGGCTCCAATATATTATCATATTATACAAGTGGTCTAGTCCACAGTCGGTTGAATCTCTTCTAATTATGAAATTTTGACCATTGGAACTTATAAACCTTGCATTTTGGGTTGCAACTTGTTGGAATATCCATATTATGCTGTCATTTCCTATTGAATTCATGATTCAGAGAGAGTGTACTTAAAGCCAAGATTTCGAGGTAATTACAAAAAAATTACTTTATCATCCAAATCTCAATAAAATAAAATAAAATAAAATATGATTTCCCAAGAAGTCTAAATATTGTATAATATTTTTAAGAGTTAGCTGTCTTAACCATTGACATTTAACACCGGTGGCTATCCACATAATTTTTTTTTTTTTTTACCACCCAAAATATTATATTATATTACATGAAAGCTATCCACATAAATTTTAAAAAGTGAATTTACCTTCCATCCCGTGTGTTTTACTAATATGCATTTATCTCGTATATTCAAAATAATTAAGGGGATTTTGTCGCAGTTTCCTCTAAATTTTACTTTTCTCATATCCATGGACTATTAAATAAATTTAATTTAGATAAAAAGTAGACTTTCAATCCCTAACATTTATCTACTTCTTTATTTGAGAACTCAATTATTTTGCTTTTATTTTATTTGAGTCATCAATGTTTTCAAAATCTTATAAAAGTAAGATTTTTTTATTAAATCTATTGTGCATCTTGGACATGTGCTACCTTCTCATTGGCTTTGTGATGGTTGGGTAATATGACTAGGTTTTGCACAAAGTTTTTCACCCCATTTTTCTAACTTTTAATCATTTTTATCATATTATATAATTAAATATTCTAATATTATTTTTATTATATGATGTAATTAAATATATTTAATATTATCATTTTATTAAATAAATTATTGTGAAGTAATTTAAAGCTAATTATAATACCTCTTAAATACTAAACGATAAAACTTTAAATCATTGAAATACTTTTTGGTGTTGTAGAACAAAGTATATCAAAACTTTGAAGTATAGCGTGCTCAGACTAGGTCAATTTCAGGATAGGTGATCTCCTGAAAAACTGCTACACTGGGAGATAAAACTGTATAGCATTTGACGTCAAAACGAATATCAGAGTAGTCTATCAACCAGAAGGGCAAAGTTTTTGTTTAATAGTAGTCTTGGATCTGTGTAACAAAACTAATAAGGATATTAGTTTTGTAAGAAGGGTATATTATAATATTCCTTAAACACTAGGCGATGCAGCTCTAAATCATCGAAACGCTTTTTAGTATAGCGGCTTAGAATATGTTAGAATTCCAAAATTGAGTGTGTTCAAGCTAAGTCAGAATAGGTGATTTCTTAGGAAGTTATTACACTAGAGGACAAAATTATGGCATTTGATGCCTAAGCTGATAATATCTCAGTAAAAGAAGTTTTGATCCGATCATTACACTAATACACACTAGGACTGATGAATAATTTAAGAAATTTAATGGAAGTTTTACTTTTTTAAGGTTTTGAAAATGTTGAGGATTCAAATGAAAAAAAAAAAAGATTGAGAATTCGAATAGAAAAGTGGATAATCATTAAGCACTAAAAGTCTATTTTTCTCTATACTACGAAAATAGGATATGAAAAATGATTGGTTATGAATTTTGAAGTAAAACATTATTAGAGATTCCATGAAGATTAAACACAAACAAACTGAACTGATTCTCAATAGAAAAGGGGACAAACTACACATGAGCACAGGTTGAGTCAATTTCGTCCCCAACCACGACCCGCCTTGCCCACCACTTGGGCTCAAACCACGAGGGTAGGTTCTGAGACAGCTTGAACTGCCAGGTCTATGGATTTGAGGCGATTCAAGCCACAAGACCCGTGAAACTAGCCGGTTTCCAAGGGTTTAGAGGATATAAAATTAAGAAACAAGAAATTAAAAAACGTAAAATTCAATTATAATGAAAATTCAAAATACTTCAGTCTAAAAAGTTGGATTTTTTTTTTTTAACTTCCCAATATTTACTGTGCTACTGTTAACATCACAATATTTAAATATGTGTTTATATAGTATGAATTATGATCCGGTTTGGTAAATCTAAACTTTCATCAAAAGGAAAATTTCCTTCCTTAACTGTGTGAAGTTGACTTATGATATCCTTTGTAGGTTTATATATATATAAGTAACTAAATTCCCAAATCACAATGCAAGTCATGCATAAATAGAAGACCAAATCTTTTCAAGTATCCTGAAAATGCGCAAGAACTACTTCGTGACCTAAAGTTATTACGAACATGACATAAAAACTAAGAAAATAAAATAAAATTTAAGATCATTTCGAAATGTTAGCAAATCTGTAAACCAAACTCATTAAAACCGTTAGGTCAAACGATCGGACATTGAGCCGGCCTTTGGTTGATCCAAGTATGGTTTGGTCATTTGCAGTCCTAAACCTACATGTTAATAGTATTGAATTTTTTTTTTTTTGTTGTTAATGGGTTATGCTAATGGACGATGGCGTAAAATTGGAAACAAATGGACTGTTTTAATCGTACACACCACCGTCCAATATATGATTTTTTTGAATTTAAGACACATCGAATACTACATAGTTACATCAAGGGGGACAGCAAAAAATAAATAAATTCATAGGATTTGTCTAAACAGTTAAAAACACCATCCTTTTTCTCAGTATAACAAATGATATATTATTATTGTCACTATTTTGCTACGCGTTAATCACTAGTTCATGAATATAGGCTGTAGCCAGACACATCCATATCCATACATGTCTGAAAATTCGGATGTTATTAATCATCTGTTCATTACAAAGTTGACTCCACCTGTGCAAGAAAGTGATGGATTCGATTCCTTCCCCATATTGCATGGAATTCCGTGAGCTGGATTGTTTATTATAGGGTTTTGGAGCTTCTTTGTTTATTGATTTCACTTCTTTGCCCTTTAAGATCGATTTTTATTTATATACCTATTAAAAAACTCTTCACTTTTATCCTTAAGATTTTTACTAAAGTTTCTTAACTAATTAACATTGCTCGGACAAACAATTTCCTACCTTTAAGCGCCATACTTCATTAATTAAAGTTGTTTCAAGTGAGTTGCTCGACCTAAGAACCTGTATCTAGTAACTCCAATATTGATTTCCTAACAAGCGAGGAGAGAGGGGTTTTAGGTTCGGAAACACTTTAACGCCAAACATGCCGTAGAGATTTTTGTTCTTTAGCAACTTCCTATCTTTAGCATTATGTTGTTTGCTTAGTATCCTAATTATTGCTACATGATAGAGAATGAATTTTGAAAACATCAATTAAACGGTAAAAAACAGCACTCAAGTTATATGAGCTATAAGATTCGATAATAGAGTATTTATTCACCATATATATATATATATATATATATATATTATATGAGAGGTCATAATTACTTTTAGCATGAAGTTTAAGATAATATTTTAAAAAGATAGCTAATTAAATTATTATCCTATCATTTTAGATAAACTATTTATATAAAGTACTAAGGTATTTGTACTTAAGTTCGATTTCTCTTTCCCATAATTGTTGTAGTAGTATTGGGGAAAAAAGAAAAAAGGGACTATTTATATACATTGAAGCAGGGTTAAAAAAACTTGTTAGGCATTACTGTAGTCGCAGGGATTCACTGATTAATAAGCTATTAGTACTCTTGTATTCAAAAGGGGACACAAATGGCCCACTGAGAATTCTAACTCAACACGTATAATCTTCCTTTTAGATGCATTATTCACTCTTACTCTAATCATTCCTAGCAATATAAAAATCGTGGAGGAAAAGGGAGGAATAATGGTAAAAATCGATCTTGTCAAATCTAGATTGAAAGGTTGATTAAAGGAGGAGAAGGGTTCAAAGGTTGAAAGAGTTAAATCGGAATGATCGGGGTCAATAAAATATTATAATGTAATTTATATTTAATTTATAATATAATAAAATTTACCATAAATCATTAAGAATTGAAAGTTAAAAACTTTCCACTGTTTATTTTTTTTGTTATTCTTTGATCCATATTTAATTTTTTTAGCAAATTGGTGTATTTTCTAAAAAATACAATTAAAACTAATATATTTTAACTTTGAAAAACCTTATGAGTTTTTATAGAAACAAAATTATATCGATTTGGTCAATAACATTGAATCAACGTCATTGTTAATGAGAATCAAAGTGACGATTCCAATCGATTTGATGGAAGGATTGGATTGAACTGAGTTGGACCCAATGAGTCAACTTGGGTCTGACAACATTAGTTAAAATCACTATTCTAATTTTACGTAATCTTATCAATTTTCACACCTAAGATTTCAAATTGCTAAATTTCAATACTTGATTAAGTTTTAATTTATCAAATTTGCTATCTTACCTTTTACTTATACTCTTTGACTAGTGAATGTTTATTACGTTATTTTATGAACATAGTAAATTTGACAAATAAAATTTCAATTAAGTATTAAATTTAGTAAATTCAAGCTTTAGGTATAAAATTCGACAAGTAAAAGATCATTTAGTTATGATATTCAATAATTTCAAACTTTTAGTTTAGAATTAATGGACTACTAAAGTTTAAGTAGTTATTTTGGCATTTATCAAAAGAATTATATTATTTAAGGAAATACTTCGATTCTAATTTATTATTATACTTGGAAATAATGTGAGTATTCGGGTTAATTAATTAGGAGTTGGTGATGCAACTTTCCAACAAGGCATTGCAAGCAATTAGGGAAAAATCGGCGATCAGTGCTACTTGAGGCATAAAGTTTGCCGCCCAACGCTCTGGCCACCGACAATTGATGTATCAGCCTGGTTCAGTAAAGGCTTCATTTTGATTGCGTTTTGGCATCATTTTAATGATAAAGATAATAAAAGATTAAATTAAATAATAATTTTGTATAACAAAAACCATACTAAAACAAAGTAGATACGCAGATGCTGAACCGATGCACATTATTAACACGTAATATACAGATAATATATATATATATATATATGGACCCTAAAGGCTAATATTTGAAAAGGTAACATGATGATTTTGCAAAAGTAATATGGGCTCATACAAAAGAAAATGTGGTAAAATTTGCAACATTAGGTGAGGTCACGTTAGCCTTTGATAGCGCTCTCGACAAATATATAACAAATGTTATCATAATTTCAATGATGGCATAATCTTCTCCTATACCAATCAAGTTTATTTAGTGTTTACAATGTAATTGTTTTAGAGCGAATTATCACTGAAGGCCAGCTTACAAGATGAGGAAGAAAAAATCACAAGGATTTATTTGTGTCCACATATCTTGTTTAAAAAAAAGGAAAAGAAAAGAAAAGAAGAAATTAGTTATCTACTTAAGAGCAAATCTTTGTCTCTGCAAGTCCAATGTTGAAGCATATTATAATTTTTTGCACATAACTTTTACGATTATATATAGAAAGAATAAATGGGAAGTACGATTTGTTGAAATTTTTAGAGCATAAAATCTTTCAAAACTTAGGCTGAAACTTTCAAGGTGTATTTTTGAGATAAGATTATTCGAATAGACGAATGCATGATACTTATGGGAGCTTCAACACTACTCAAGAAAAAGTTCAAGCCTAACATTTGAAGTGTTGATCATTTACACAAAAGACGACATTATCAGACAGACGAAGTAAAGAACTTGTTGATTTTGAGGTCTTACACTTTAGGAAAAATAAAAGTGTTTTGTTTTGCAATATCCATAGAGAGTTACATCTCATATGTTACTGAGATCATTAGTTGTAATGAATATTGAATTCTGCTTCAAAATTACTCATATTTATATCTTGCTGTGATGATAAAAAGGTACTAGCTCATCTTCTGTAAGAAACTAGAAGAGGAAAATTTGTAAAGTCTACAATTACATCACATCACACAAGGGAGTGAAATCACTAAAAGGTTTTGGAACGGTAAATAACACCTAATAGAATGTAAAGCTAGAAGAGTGAAAAATAGGGGAAAAAATAGATAAGGATAGTCAAATTATGTATCTCTACACTATCTTCTCTTCCCTACTCTTTTTACTTATTGCAAGACTTAGAATCCACATTATTTCACACTAACTGCAACCTATGGCCAAGTAAATTTTATAGAGGGTTATTTTGATAATTAAACTTTAAGACTAATTTAATGTCATAAACCAGTTTAATGGGCTAATGACAAAACTCTAGAAATCAAGCTAAAATAGGGATATTTTAAGGAGATATGATTTGATAGGTTTGGAATAGGGATCACTAGATTGTAATTTTGTCGACAGCCTCACTCGATTAACTTATGCGCAAAAATAACGCTTGGAAGAAATATTTCTAAGCCCATTTAGACTTCATTCAACCTTAAAAGGAGCTTTCTAGATTTAAGTAAGAGATATGAGCTTGTTTTATTAATGGCTTTTATTTTTTTATTCTAAGTCATTGGGCCTATCCAAAGGCCCTGACCTAAGCTTATGGTCTATATGAAAAGAAAGAGTGAATCTTAGCTACCATATCATCTAAGGCCATCCAACGGTTGCTAGTAATGTCAGATTTCAACCATTCATCTCAAAGCAATCTAATGGCTAAGATTTATTCCTAAAATCTATAAATAAGAGACTCCTCCTCTCATTTGAGGTATTTTGAGCATTGGGTAGATTGAGACAAATGTATAAAGTTTGATAAAATTATTCTATAAAAGATCAGATAAGCAACTCAACAAGAATGAATCAAGAACATTAAAAAAATGCAAGGCATTATCTTTTGTCACACGTGCACACGAGTGATCAAGTTTGTCTATTTCTCTTCCTACAAATCTCTCCATTACATTTGTATATATGTTATTAGATCAAGTAATCTCTAAGATTAGCCATTATGCATATAGCACATGATCAATTATCAACAACAACCCTACCTACAAAAACCATGGTGAATAAAGAAAGAAAAAATCGAGTCTTCATGGAACCTAAAGATGAAATTAATAATGTAAAAAATCTTCAATTATTGACTTTTAATTAATGTGCATTTCATTATTTTATATCTCGATTGGCCTCTCATAATGTAATATTTAAACATGTGAGAATAATAGTAGGTATTATTTTAAGAAACTGCTATTTATATTTTTACTTGTCAAAATTTTATTAATATTTTTTATAGCTATTAATCTATTCATGTTGGATGTTAATACTATTGGAGCTATTATCAGTAAAAATAAGAACATTAGTGATTACAAAAAGTGCTCATTAGGCAAAAGCTATGATGATATTAATACACTACGTATATTGATTATTGACAAATAAATATTAGTAAAATTTTGATATGTAAAAATATGAATATTATTATTAATTTTAAAATATATGTATATATATATTATAACTATCATGTGTTTAAATATCGTTGATAATTATATATTACTTATACAAATGAGATGTATTAATACTAATAAATCTTTTTTTTTTTTTTTTTTGGTTATCAATCTCAAAACTTTTAGGTATTCGTCGGTCTATGCAAAATGCAAGTGGTCCAAACTATATTATAACTTTCGGCAGAGTGAGAAGGTTATAGTTCATACTTTAAATGATCATTAGTTGATTGTTGGAGATTTTTATATACGATCCCAAGCCATACGGATAAGAAAGTCCCAGAACCATGATGGATTTTGAAAACTGTTATATCTAATGTCAGATTTAATCCAAGTAGTAGATTTAGACGTGTTACAGGTCAAAGGTTAAAAAAATAAAGCAAATTAGAATAAGGATCAAACTACAATTAGATTGAATTGATTTTATAAATGGATTGGATCGAAATGAATCAATCTAAATTTAATAACACCGGTTATATTAAGAAATTTTTTAATAGATTTGGGTTTTCATAGTACTCCTTACACCTAAAACAAGCACAACCTGTGACAAGAAGTAGAAAGAGTTTTGGGTTTAGATTATTGGGCTTTAGTTTTATAATGTTCACGAGATCAAGCACCCCGATAGAACGTATTGTGGGCCAATCTACTTTATGGCGGCTCAAATGCAATAGGGTCTAGCAGCTCTTATTTTCCTTATTAGTTATAAAACATCATTTGTTTTTGTTAATGATATAAAGGTTGTGCGGTGAAGGGGCAAATGGCTTCAGCCTTTATATATATATATATATATATATATATATATATATATAACGGATGGAAATGAATGGTAGTGAAATGAAAGGAAAAGAAATGAATGAAAACGGAAAAGGAAAAAAGGAGTAATTCTAAATTTATAAAGAGGGAACTGAAAAAAATCGCATTACCCTTCAATTTTAATAAAAATATTTTTAGAGATCATTTCGTGATTCTCTCCTCATTTCCAACCATTTTTATCAATTTTTCTCCAAAATTGAATAGAACATAAAAGAAAAGAACGGGAGCTTAAAGTAAAAATCTTTTCCCCTAATTCAAACTTTTTATTCAATCTATCACTAGTACAACACTTCATTTCATTTTCACTCGTTTATTTCAATTCAAACACAGTTGGTCAAATAGTAAAATTCAATCGCAACTTTTACCACCACCTTAAGTAAGTATTGAAGAAGTGGAATAATAACATCTGTGAAAAAATCATTAACAAAGTAGAGGATTTATAAAATTGAATAAAAGATATACCTAAAAATATATGCAACCATTTATAAAGTTAAGTCTCGTTGTAAATTAAAAAAAAAAAGAAAAAGAAAAAGAAAAGAATGTTTTAATGTTCTCTCCAAGTATAAGGACACTTATTCATTAAAATAAATTAAATAGGGCACCCGCGTAGACAAGTCATATAAATCTTTGTCATCGTCATCCATGTGTTTCAATAATCCACCTTTCTTAAAAAGTGAAGAGCTAGTATTTTATACGTAAATCCAAGCAAGTCATTTGGGAAACCTTATTTTATTATTTTTATTTTCTTAAAAAAGGGAAAATCAGTAAGAGAAGAGAAGTCCAGTCCAAAGCCTCGGCCACCGTTGAAACAGAAGAGCCTCAAACTTTGTTCAAAGGGGAAAAAGGAAAATTCTGTAAGAGGGAAAGTCTGTTATTCCAAAGAAGAACCGCTGAAAATCAATCCGTAACATTATTCACTGCTCCAAACCGCAAAAGCAAAATCGATTACCCTGTTCATTTCCTTAGGAATTTATTCCCCCATAAATTTTTCCTTCTGAAGCCTCTACTTGCTACAAAGTTCCTAATATTTATGTTTTCGTGAGAGACAAACCCTTCCCTGTCTTTTCTTAATTATAGAAACTCGACATTGAGACATGAAACCTAGGAATTCCTACGTATAGTGATCTGGGTCATCTCAATATGCCTCCAGTCTTTCTTGTTCATTGAAAAAGATTCGATTTTGAGGCTCAGAACAGAGAAATTGATAGATATAAGCCAATTGGGTCATTTTGTCAATGAAAGGAAATTCATCTTGAGTGGAATGAACAGTTAATTAAATAAAATTAAGAAATGGTTAATAGTATATAGGCTTATAGGATGATAAGTTGTGGAAAATGAGCAAACTTGATCAAGAAAATGAAAAACCCAATTTTAGAACACACTCTAAATCAGGACCTTCTGATTGGTTTTCGAACTTCCATCGTGATTTGATGGCTGGGGCTTTCATGGGGGGTGTAGTGCACACAATTGTGGCTCCGATTGAGAGAGCTAAGTTGTTGTTGCAAACCCAAGAGAGCAATTTGGCCATTATTCGTGGAGGGAAAAGGAGGTTTAGAGGGATGTTTGATTGTATATTCCGTACAGTTAGAGAAGAAGGTGTTATTTCATTGTGGAGGGGAAATGGCAGTAGTGTTCTACGGTATTATCCCTCAGTTGCACTCAATTTCTCCTTAAAGGTATTGTCTAAATTTTGGGTTTTGAGTGTTTTTGTTAGAGTGTGCTTATTGTCATTGTGCTCTTGGAGTGTATCGCTTGGTTTGAAGTTGTTATCTGTTGTTTGTGTGTTTATCTGTTTGTTTGTTTGTTGCAAAGAATTCAATATTGCGGATCACTGTGTTATAATTGGTGGGGTTATGTGTGTTTGATAAAGTGGCTTTGATGTTGAAATAGTCTAGTTCATGTCTTGATCATCTTTTTTTATAGCTACTTTATGTGTATAAGATGATTGATGAAAGGCTGCAATGATGGAATGTTGGTGCTTGTAGCTCATTCATGAGTTTTATGTGCTGCTTGTTGCTAGGTTCTCTTGTGATACTGTTTGAATGTAGTCAGCCGTGGGTATTGTGCCTATCATAGTGAAACATGTCATGAAATGGTGCTGAAATAAAACTCGGTGACGAGAATAATTTTATCTTCTTCCTTTCTTGTGAAGAATGATATGGCACCAAAAGTCCCTAGGGGACAGAAGAAATGTTGACAAGGTGTATACTTTCCTTATTTGTTAATGTAAGCTGCCCAACTCACTGCAGTAAAATGCCAATGAACCCAAAAAACTCTCATGATTCTTAATTTGTTCAGTTATATGCTGGGTGTTGTTTGGGGATGCAGTTAGGTACTTATGGAATCCGGGCACCATTCTAAATACGATTTACAATATGGCTTTTGCTGACTCTGAGCGCAAATGTATTATCATGGGCTTCAATTAACCAAACCGAATATTGTGTTTTAGGAGCATCATGAAATGATTTTGAATATTTGTTCGGCATGCATATTTGTTCTTTTTAATGTTTAATGTCGAGGTTGCAGTGAGTAGTCTCCTGACAGGATGGTAGTTGTTCTGATGAGTTAAAAAGTTGTTGAAGACACTTGATTTATGACCTTTTTTAATATAGCTTTTGTGGTAATGATCCTAATTCAAGATGAATGATTTTTTTTCATATCAATATGTAACTCAAATCTCTTATTGAATATCCACTTTTCATTATTGTAATTGTTGTAGAAGAAATTTAAGGTGATTATTTAGCTGGGAAAACCTTGACATAAACAAGCCGGATGATTCCAGTCCATTCAGTTACTAAATCAGCTTGTCTAGTCATGCCTTTACTACCCTTGATTATATATAAAATCAGAAGCAAAAGATAGTCTTTTAGAAGCTTCCACATTTTTTCCCTGGGAAATTCAAAGCTTACTCTTTCTAATAATGGCAAATGAGTAGTATGTGTCTCTATCTTAGAATTGCACTGATGGATCTTAGTCCAGATTTTAATCGGTGATTCCAGCTATAGCATCTTTGTAACTTCGTTTTCATTTCTTGCTCTTCTGGTTCCATTTTTCCAAACGCTAACCCTGTGCTCAATGTGGGTCGGGGAAGGGAAGATGAACAGTTAGGCCACATGCATAGAGAAAACAACTCTGGTAATCTCTCAGTGCTATAGTTTCTTTTATGCTCTGAACAGCACCAGCTGTTAATTTCTATACTTGAGATAATCTGTAAGCTCAAATTTAATTGAATAAAACAATTCATGAGAGTACTAAATATGTCATGTTGCATTAAGTATAACCCATTTAATTGCAGTTCCAGTTTTAGTGACATGATGAAGCTGGAGATAAGTTGCGCTTCCTTCCTTATTTTTATTTTTACATTTTGCAACGCAATGTTCTCTTCCACAATGACACTGCATGCAATTAGACCAGTTAATGAGCTTCAATGTATATTTCTTGATTATTAGATTTATAATCTATTGAATATAGTTATTCCTTTTTTTAAATTATCATTTGATTCTGCATCAATGCAATATTTAGGTTTTGGATGTGTCAATCTGTTGGATGATAGTTTTTAGAAGTTTTACCTCACTCCATAAAAATTCTTTTCAATAATTTCAATAGCATAGCAGATATTGTTCTCTTCTCAGTAAGTATTCATTTGCCTTTCAAGTCACTACATGTATATATTTCTCTTTTCCTTCTTGCTGACTTCTTTACTATGAAGTTGGTTCTTCTATATACGGACGGACACTTAATTCTGTGATTTGCTTTTGGACTCTTCACATAGTGAGGCAATTTCAGTGTTTTTACTCTTTGGGCAGGATCTGTACAAAAACATGCTGCGAAGTGGTGACTTTCAGTTTAGCAATTTTGTGTCTGGTCCATCTGCCAACTTTATAGCTGGAGCTGCTGCTGGCTGTACAACACTTATCTTGATCTACCCACTTGATATTGCTCACACGCGCCTTGCTGCTGATCTTGGGAGGACTGACACTCGTCAATTTAGGGGAATATACCATTTCTTGTCAACCATATGCAAGAAGGAGGGGATTAGGGGGATTTACAGAGGGCTTCCTGCATCTCTACATGGAATGGTTGTTCACCGTGGCCTATACTTTGGTGGATTCGATACAATGAAGGAGATTTTATCTGAAGAATCTAAACCTGAATTGGCGTTGTGGAAGCGATGGTTGGTAGCTCAGGCAGTCACAACATCTGCTGGCTTATTATCTTATCCCTTGGACACAGTGAGGAGGCGGATGATGATGCAGTCTGGTCTTGAAACACCAATGTACAGCAGCACGCTGGACTGCTGGAAGGCAATCTATAGGACAGAAGGAGTTGCGTCCTTTTACCGTGGGGCACTATCAAACGTATTCAGAAGTACTGGCGCTGCAGCTATTTTGGTTTTGTATGACGAGATAAAAAAGTTCATGAATTGGGGTGGATTCTAGCTAACACGAGTTCTGAAACATTGTTCACGATCGATGATTGATGGGAAACAGTAGCCCGACAACAAATGTTGACAAGATCCTTGGAGGATCGGTATTAACTTTGGAGCTTTTTCTCCATTTATTTTGACATGCCTAAAATCGAATACATTAGCCATGAAGGTTTTTTTATTTTTTTGGAGGCAATGGCAACTTATATCTTGATTTTTTATTGATGGCAGAAAGAGATGAAAGTATTACAGTCAAATGAGGTTTCTCAATTTGTGTCATATCCATGATTTTGCTCTTCTGCATGTGCTTTGTTCCTGTCTTTCTCTGTTATGATCAAGGACAGAAATCGGGATAGAATGGTTGTCTGCCTGGCATTTAATAATTAGAGATAGATGTCTATTATTTGCAGCTTAGCTTCAATTTTTCAAGCCTCTTTAGTCTCCGGGCATTAGGACATTAGGAATGTGACAATCGGTACTTAAAACTTTCGGTATTAACTATCTGAAGTTTAAAATTGTTAATTTGGTATTGAACTTTACCTTTTTGTGCATTTAATTATCTGATTTTTTTTTCTAATTTTTGAAATTAACTACTTGAAATTTGTCCTATTTTACTATTAACTATCAAGTTAATGTATTATAAACGGCATCAAAATGTTGATCGGTGGTAAATTGAAACTTTTAAACTTTAGGAAGTTGATTTGCAAAAATGAGTAAAGTTAAGATAGCAAAATGTATCATTTTCCCATATATGATTAGAGGGGTCATGAATAGAAGCAGTATTTGTAGACAAAAGATGGCGAGTTAGGACTATAATAACTGATATTTATATAGGGAGTAATAAAGAATTACTTAAAACATAAAGAACTTTTTCACTCATTTTCGAGCTGGATTGTCTGCATTAATATCATGTTTTACCTATTTGTTTCGGAAAGGAAAATTAATGTTGAAATCATTTTAATTGATCTCATTATGTAATTGGGCAGATTTTTTGTGGAATTTTCTTTTTAAATTATAAACGTGTCTCTTTATATTTATTTCAAATGTGTTTAGCTCTTATTATCTTTGAAATTGAGCGTTTACACCTTGAATTTTGAAAGATAAGTATTTGGACTTTTATATAATCATTTTATCCTTAATTTTATGTAATTTTTAATTATTATCTATTAATTTTTTTTTCAATTTTAACTTGATAAATATAATAAAATAATTTTTAATTATGGTTAAAAATGGAGAAGAATTCAACATATATATGTTTTTATGGGTTATTATTATAAATCAATGTCCGTGTATTTTTCATCCCCATCCGGAGCCAATGAGACATGGGCCTGATTCGAACCTTCTTCTTGAGCACGTCCGGAAGCTTAAGAACTACGCCCATTAGCGCTTGCTCCATTTTGGATGTCCATTGCCAGGTTTGTATTTTTGTGACATTCTTTTTACAAAACTCAGCTGCCCTAATGGGTGAGTAGGTAATTTTATTAGAACTTATATCCTACTCTTTCATTCTTGATTAGATAGATTTTTAGTAGGTATTGAAGGCTATGAAATAGATTTTGGATATGATTGTTCAGGATCGGCTCCTGCAAGGATGGGTATCTACTGTATTTTCATAACCTGTGCCTACTATATTGTAAAGTATATAGAGTGCAAGTTTTAGATTATCCTATGCTCACTTTATAAAAAGGATTAACTATTAATATTAAATATAATATACTATTGTATTTTTGCCTAAATATATAGTTATTGGCTTTTGTTAGAAAGAAAACAATATTATCAAAACCTAACTATCTATTAAAAACCCTAATACTATTTTAGAGTTCTTAATTCCCATTTTCTGCTTCTCTAGTTTCAGTCATATGCCAATCCATGATTAGTAATTTACTTCAACAAAAACTCTTTTAACTTTATTTATCACTATAGTTAAAATAATTTTCTTTTAAGGTAATATAATCTCTCTCTCTCTCTCTCTCTATATATATATACACATACTGTTTACTAATTTCTCCTACTCATTCTCTACCCCTCCTACAAAGAGCAGTGGCTATAAAAAAAAAAAATTGCTATGTAAGAGAAATCATTAGATTAATATTTTATTAATATAGTTTAAATAGTGTTAATTAAGATTTTATGATTTTCGTCTCAACTTTCTACTCCTTTCTTTATCTTATTTGTTTTTTTATAATATAACTTAAAATTTCAAAAGGTGGAACGTCACTCCCCTAGTTAAAGAGGGTGCAACAACTTGTTATGTTGTACACCTATATCAATGCCGAGCACATGAGGCTTAACAATACAATCTAATGAATATGCAAATTTCTTTCAATATGAAGATGAAGTTTTAAGTAAACATCTCAATTTATAATAGAAAAGTCCATAGGGAAGTCCTAAAAAATGTGAATGGAAACGAAAAACTCTATCATCTGTAGTCTGATAATAAATTACAACAAGTCTTCATATGAACTAATAATATATCCAATATGGTTATTCTTGAAATGAAAATCCTAAATATGTTAGTGAAGCCCGATACAATAAACACCTCATGCAAACACATAGGAATGTTATACCACACAGACACTTAACATAGTACAAATTAACTTAATATGAAGTTTGTATGTCATCAAATCAAATGTTATTTAGAACCAGACCCCCTAGATTCTATTTGGAAGGTGTGAACCTTTTAGTGCTCTTAAGAGATTGAATTTCAAAAATATTGATACATAATACTCATGAAATTGCAAATTGATAATGGACGCAAGATAACATTTTTTAAAGTGTAGATCCTATTGGATCACTAGTTTTGAAAATATGGTGTAGGTTTTAAGCCATCGTTTTTTAAGATCTTTTCAACAAATGATAAGAAAGCTATAGTGGGAGGAGTACTAGGAGACCATTTTTTAGAGTATGAATCTATAATGATCCAAAAGTTTTTACAAAGGACGATCTTCTTTACTTAAACATAACTAGCAAACAACTATTTATAATCATTCATTATTATTTAGCTTATATACTAAGCCTAGTAAACTAACATGCACATCCAGCAAGTATAAGCAAATCGTACGCCTAGTTTCCACTTTTCTTTTGTAAGTTCCAAATAAACTCCCAGATGTGAGAAGGAAATTAACACCGATCTGACAACATTGATATTTTATTGTAAGAAGAAGTCAATTATCACATATACACCATAGAGAATTGAAAATTCCATAGCATAAATAGCTCTCACATTTCTAACTATCTTCAATATTTAAGCCAACTTTAGATTCGTGCTTTACATAGCTTAAAAAAAGAATTAATTTGTGTGTTTCTTTCCCTTTTCTTTATACAAATTTGTGTGTTCTTTGAATTGTTGAAATTCTTGTATTCATCAGAAATTCTTACTCTTTTTATTATGATTCCAAGGAAAATAAAAACCATATGAACTTTGTTTTTATATGCACCATTATGTAAAACCTGAACTTCATTGAACAATAATATCCTAAGAGTTTAGGCATCAAGTGTTAATAGAGGTGGTATCAAAGTATAATTTAAGGACCAAAGCATTAAGGTATGAGAGAGGTGTGTGCAATAGTTAGGTACTAGAATGTCCTAACCTATTGTGGTAGAGACTCTTGAGAGATAACGTTATGAGACTAGTAGTTGTGCTAATTTATCATGCTTGATGTTTTTGTTAACATAGAAACTTGGTGCAAAGACGATGTGGACATGGAAGACTTGTTTCAAACCATGAATCATAAGAGCATAAAGATTAACAACCTCAACCTCATCCTCAGTAAATAATGGACATGATGCAACGATTTGTAGTTGCATTGGCTGGAGTTGAAGGAGTAAGCAAGAATAAGTTAGCTTATATGCGACATATAGCAAAACTATACGATGGGACTAATACAAATCCATTAGCTGCTGGATAATGGATTTACTTGCTAGAGAAAGCATTTGTAGTAGATTATGTGGAAGAATGTAGGCAAGTAAGAATTACACGCTATCTTACTTGAAGGTTATGTGAATGACTAGTGGAAATCTCAAAAGCATACAATAGAAAAGTTGATCACTTGGATCACATCTAAGGAAGCCTTTCTAAAACACCACTTTGCTTAATGACTAAAGGCTTAAATGAGTGAAAGAGTCCTTATAAGATCCTCTATGGTTGATAGTGGGTTGTTCGATTTAAGATTGAGTAAAACGAAGGGACCATTCAATAGGAATATGTTCCTTAAACCTGATACAAGTAACATTAGCATTTACTTGACCCATTGGAATCAGAAAGGAGGTATTTATAGAGTTATACCATCAGTACCATAATCAAGATCAACAAAATTAAAAGGTTTTTGTGTTTTCTTATAGTTGACAAGGTAAGAATAGATGAAGCCTGATAGTTAGTGAGAGCCGGTTTATGGAGAGCATTTTTCCTTTTTTTTTTTTAATATATAGATATAAATGTCTTATAATATTTAGTTGATATCTATCTACTATTGATTAAAAATGTTTAGAAACTTTGTTTTTTTCTTTGGAATATATTAGCATTTCCTAATTTTTCTTATCCATTCAATTCAAAAGGCTTTAGGTAGTGTTGATTTGATTTTAACTACTTTTGGGCCCATAAATCCTCCTCATATTTCATCCTCAAATCAATATGGCATTTATACTTTCAATTTCTCTTTTACAATGCTTAAGGGTCCCATAATCATCCCTCAAGGCCTATGATGTTGTCATTATGTTACTATGCAATTTCCCACACTTTTGGAATGTGTCATTCATTTTCCCTCCTCTCTCATTAAAGGCATTACCAACTTGGAAGCTATCAAGAGTTGATTTGATGTGCCTAGAATCTTAAATTAAACCCTAAGCACAACCTTCTAACGCAAGTAACTAAGAAAATATATATATATATATATATATATATATTTGGCTTTATGTAACATAAATTAAAATAAAGACATAGATAATTATCAAATTCAAAAATTGAATTGTGATTTTGGCTTTGAAATCCTACAATCCAATATTGGTTATGGTTGATGAGAATCAAAAGGATTTAATTGAAATGATTCAATGACATACAATTGATTTCAATTAAAAAGGAAGATGTTTTTAAACATAGTCGAATCTAAATATAGAATAAATGCTAGTAAAGAAAAGTGTTTGTAAGAATAGAAACAAAATATTCCACATCTAGATATCTTTAATCTCTACATCTTGTATGCCCTGAAGCAAAACCTTTAAAAGCACCATGTATTCAAGTAGAAGCTCTGAAGCATCTCAAGTTCAAAATAAAATATTCAAACTAACACAAGCTGATATGACTCTAAGAGTGCACAAGCTTTTACTTCATGTGTACAAAGGGAGATAAGGTGTTGTAGGTGCGTGTTGTGTGTAGTAGTGTTGTATTCTATAGTGTGTTGTTGTATGTATGTTGAGTGTTGTGTTGTGTGTGTAGGTATTATGGCATGTAAAGTAGTGCTAAAGTTAGTAAGGGTAGTTTCATAATTGTAGTAGTGTAGTACACTATAAATAGTTAGTTAGACAAGCTAAATAGGCAATTAGGAATTTAGTTGCTCATGGGCGGGAAAACTCGGAATTGTGTAAAGAGGAGCATTCTCTTGATTTTTTGTTGCCAATTTGACTTATGGAGTACCTTAGTGGTGACTAGCTTCATAAGGAATTTTTCTACCTATTCAAGTAAGCATTCTATTGATTTTGAGAACCCTATTTGTATCAATTGGCGCTACATGTGGGAAATCTCTTTTTCGTAAATGAATAAAGATGACTAAGATGGAATCTAGGGTTAAATTTGTAGAAAAAAAATTTAGGATCATTAGAATGAAATGCAAAGTTAGTGAAGGATGAGTTAAAGGGAAGTATTGTGGAGTTACAACATCAAATTGCTGTTGTTGATAGAAACTTCACAGCTAGTATAGCTTTGGTGAAAGCTTCAATCACGAGGATTGAGATAACACTAGTTGCAATCCAAGCTTCATTACAAAACTTGGATCTAAATTCCGCTTTAAATGCTAAAATGAAGAGAATGATGGAATCAACGTTAGAGATTGGAACAGATTTGTGACGAAGGGGAGATAAGGAGGATAACACAGGTTTTGGGGAGACAAATGATGAGATATGATCTAATACTTCGATAGGGATTGTAATTTCGTCATTTAAAGGAGAGGATCCGATGCATTGGGTGACTCTGATGGAGCAATATTTCGTGATTTATAATGTTTGAGAGGAAAGGAAAATTGTGCTTGCAACAATTGGACTCAAAGGAAGAACAGTGTATTGGTACAAAATGTTGAGGAAGTGCATCGCAAGATTAGATTAGGACATTTTCAAATAAGAATTCTTAACTAGGTATGTTGGATTGTCGACTAGAAATCCTTTTATTACAATTTCCACTCTTTGACAAACGTCAACCGTTAAGGTTTATTTGGAGTCCTTTGAGGCTTTGACATCACAAATACTATACATTATTGAAATGAAAATGTTAGGGTATTTTTTGGGGGGATTAAGGGATGACATTTAGCTGAGAGTATAAACGGTAAGGCCTATATTAATGGCTGATGTAGTTGAGTTAGTGTTTAGAATAGAAAAAGAGTTCGAGTTTAGCATATTTCTTTCTACTAAGAGTGGGTTGTCTATTGGTTTGTTAACTGCTCTAGCCTCTTCCTATGGCTCTAAGCCTATGTCCCATACATTGACTCTTATGCATATTAGTTCTCATGTGAACTAGTCTTAGAAGCCTTAAATGAGTGGTAGTCATGTGCTATAAACTCAGAATTTTCACTCTAAATGTCTTACTATGTATTCCAAGGAGGGTGTTCCTGCTATATCCTTAAGTGCTTTTGTTTATAGTAGCAATGTGAGGCCACAACAACAAAAAGGACCAAAGCAAATGACTTAAGTTGAGTATTTGTATCGAAAAAATAAAGGTTTATGTTTTCGATGTGAACAACCTTTTCAATTAGGTCACAAATGCCACTACAAAGCTTTACGAATTTTGATCCTTGAGGAGGCTGATGGTCAAGTGGAAGAATGTTGGGTTAAGTTACAAGAACCTCAATTTGTTGGAATGCACTTGGACAAACCCTAAGTAGAATCCGATGAGCTATCATTATTGGTAGTAAATGGGTTCGATGGACCTCGCACACTTAAGTTTAGAGGATTTTTTAGGAAACTTGATGTAAGCATCTTGGTGGACAGTGGAGCAAGTCACAACTTTGTTTTGTCTTGTTTGGTCCATCAATTAAATTTGATAATAGGGCCTACTTGGTCTTTCATGGTGAAATTAGGCTATGGCTATGTGGTCAGTTCGTGTGGTTGTGTTCCAAATTGCAATTACAAGGGATCCCTTAATATTTTTGTAGATTGTTATGTATTTGAACTTGGAGCTATAGATGTCATTCTTGGGGTTGCTTGGCTTCAAACTTTAGGTAAGGTAAAGATTGATTGAAGTAAAATGTGCATGAAAGTTTTTTATACCCAGAAGGAGTACATTTTGTAGGTTGATCCTTCACTATCCAAATAAAAAATTTCTTTTAAAAATTTGCACAGCATTAAGGAGTGGGACCATTGTAGTGTTATTTAGCAAACGGAAATGGGGTGTTTGAATACTGATGCAATTGAACTAGACAGTGCATTACAGGCATTATTGGAGCAATTCTCAGATGCATTTGATGAACCAAAATCTCTTCCTCTTATTAGGAAAACTAATCATAAAATTCCCTTAAAAGAAGGGGCTAATCCGATTAATGTTTGCCTATATTGATATGTACAAGTGCAGAAGGATGAGATAAAGAGGATAGTTGCAAATATGTTAAAGGCTGAAATTATTTGGCCAAGTGTTAGCCCTTTCTTTAGTCCAGTTATCTTAGTGAAAAAGAAGAATAGCTCATGGTGTTTTTGTGTGGATTACTGCGCCCTTAACAATGCAACTGTTCCAAATAAGTATCATATTCTGGTTATTAGAGAATTACTAGATGAATTATTTGGTGTCACAATTTTTTCTAAAATAGACCCTCATTCGAGATATCATCAAATCCACATACATATTGATGATTTCATAAGACAGCTTTTCAAACTCATCGGAGTCATTATGAGTTCTTAGTGATGCCATTTGGGCTCACTAATGCTTTGGCTACATTTCAATCTATTATGAACAATGTCTTCCGACCTTATCTACATAAGTTAGTTTTGTTTTTTTTTTTTTTATGACATACCCATCTATAGTTCTAATATGCAAATTCACATAGGTCATTTACATATTATGCTAACGTTGCTTTTGGAACACCACTTTTTGGCTAATAAAAAGACATGTGCATTTGGGTAGGTTTCATTGGAGTACTTAGGTCACAGTATTTAAGCTAAAGTGTTGGTTATGGGTCCCAATAAGGTTCAAAGTATATTAAATTGGCCTCTTCTTACTTCTTTAAAGGCTTTACAGGGGTTTCTTGGGTTATTTGGGTATTATAGGAAGTTTATTAAGGATTATGGCAAGATTGCTAGTCCTTTAACTAATCTTTTAAAGAAGGAGGCCTTTGCATGGAATGAGGATGCTCATTTACCCTTCAAACAGTTGCAACACGTACTTATGTAAGCTTCAGTGCTTGCTATGCTTGATTTTTAACAACCATTTGTGATTAAGTGTGATGCTTCAAGTCTTAGGTTAGGTACGATTCTCATGCAAAGTTTTCGACCCATTGCTTATTTCAGTAAGGTTTTATTGGCTAAGACCCTCAATAAATCCACATATGAGAAAGAACTCATGGCTTTGGTTCTTGCCATTAATCATTGGTGACCCTATTTACTTAGCAGGCGCTTTATTGCGCGTACTAATCAGAAAAGCTTGCGCCATCTTCTCCATCAACACATTACTACTCCCAATCAGCAACATTGGTTATTTAAGCTCCTTAGGTATGAGTTTGATATTTAGTACAGGGCTAGGAAAAAAACAATACTGTGAATGCTCTTTCTCGGATGTTTGAGGATGTTGATTTAATGGGTATCTCAGGCCCTATATGGACTAACATTGCCACCATTAAACAAGATGTTTCTCAGGACCCTTTCTTAGCCAAAGTTATTCAGCACCTTAATGAGGGTAAGGACACTCATGCGGGTTATAATATACTCAATGACACCCTTCATTATAAAGGACATTTGGTTATTTCTACTAAGTTTACTTGGCCTTAGTTGTTTCTCCATGAATTTCATTCTTCCGTGATTAGAGGACATGATAGATATGTTAGAACCTATCGATGACTAGTAGCCCATTTATTTTAGGAAGGATTGAAGAAAGATGTGACTAAATTTATGGCTACTTGCACAGTGTGTCAGTGCAATAAAGTACAAAATTTATTTTCAATTGGTTTGCATAATCCTTTGCCTATTTCATGAGTAATTTAGGAGGATATCTCTTTAGATTTTATCATTAGACTCCCGAAATCTAAAGGCTTTGACACTATTCTTGTGGTTGTAGGAAATCTAAAGGCTTTTAACACTATTCTTGTGGTTGTGGATAGGCTCTCTAAATATGGACATTTCATCCTATTGAAGCATCTTTATAGCGCTAAATCTGTAGTTGAAATGTTTATATAGGAGGTAATCCGTTTACATGGTTTTTCTCATACGATTGTGTCGGAAAGAAATCCACTATTTGTTAGCTATTTTTGGAAAGAACTATTTAATTTTCATAGTACTCACTTAAATTTCAATATTGCCTATTATTTGGAAACGGATGGTCAAATGGAGGTCTTGAACCGAAGTTTGGAGTGTTACCTTCGGTGTTTTGCTTTGGAAAAACCTAATACATGGGCTACTTAGATTTCTTAGGCGAAGTTTTCTTACACGAGTTATCATTCTTCTACTGGCATGATGCCCTTTGAAGTGGTTTATGGATGGCCCCCTCCTTCCATACCCATTTATCTTTCAAGGGAAATCCAAAACCCTTCTGTCCAAGCTGCCTTGGTTGCCTATGATGCGATTCTGGTGCATTTGTGTAACAATTTGGAACGAGTTCAGCTGTATAATTGTGCTATAGCTAATCACCATCGTAGGGATGCAAATTATTCGGTAAGAAAATGGGTTTTTCTATGTCTTCATCCTACTCTTAACTCCAAATTGGGACCTAAGATTGCTTCTAAGCTCTCTCTACGGTTTTATGGGCCATTTTGCATTCTATCTAAAGTAAGTAATGTTGCTTACCGTTTAGCACTTCCCTTAACTTGTCGGATTCACCTTGTCTTCTATGTTTATCTGCTTAAAAAATCTTATGGTTCCTCTCTTGTTTTACCAACATTGCATGAGGATCTCACTGTGGATGAATTGACTTACTGGACTTTTCCTAGCAAAATCTTAGGCTGGTGATTTGATGTATGAGATGGCTTAGAGATACCACAAGTATTAGTTCAGTAGGAGGGGAAACCAGTCGAGGATGCAACTTGGGTAGACATTTCAAAGTTGCAGGTTCATAATCTAGATTTCGTCCTTAAGGACAAGGAAAATTTTTCTAAGGAGAGTATTAATATGATTTCGAGAGTGCAAAAACCTTTACTTCATGTGTACAAAAGGAGATAAGGTGTTGTAGGTGTGTGTTGTGTGTGGTAATGTTGTATTCTATAATGTGCTGCTATGTGTTGTTTTGTATGTCATTGTATATGTCTTGAGTGCTGTACAATGTTGTGTAGGTATTATGATGTGTGAAGTAGTGCTAAAGTTAGTAAGGGTAGTTTTGTAATTGTAGTAGTACAGTACATTATAAATAGTTAGTTAGACAAGCTAAACAGGCAGTTAAGAATTCAGTTGCTTATGGGCGGGAAAACTCGAAATTGCGCAAAGAGTAGCATTCTCCTTATTTTTTGTTGCCAATTTGACTTGTGGAGTACCTTGGTGGTGACTAGCTTCGCAAGGAATTACTCTACCTATTCAAATAAGCATTCTATTATAGAATTCTATTAATTTTGAGAACCTTATTATCACAAGCTCTACTAAAAATAGAAGTTTTATGGTAGAAATCTTACCTTAAACCAAACCTAAATCAAAACCAAAAGCAGAAAAGATAAATAGAAAGGGAAGCTTCATATGAACTAGAAGCAAAATTCAAGTAAAGACTTCTTTGGTTTAAAACTCGTGTCTAGTTTCCAACACTCCATATCTTGGCTTCCAATTATTAAAATATTATGAACTAGAACTTAACTTTCTCATTTAGATCATAAGATGTTCAGTTTGATAAGCATTCTTAGATCTGTAATTCTTCAATTTACTAACCCCTTACTCACCCCACTTCACTTTATTGTCCTTAGATTACTACTTAAAACCACATTCTCATCATAATCCTTTTCCCTTCTCAGCAACATTATCTATCCTTACCAGATCACTTCTCCAACTTAGGTTAGATTCACATATTGGCAAAATCAATGCCTACACAAGATTGAAGCTAACATAGGGTGTTTTAAGAAGTTTACTTAACTACATTTTTTCTTTTACATGTTACACCCCCAAGACTCAAGAGATAACTTATTATAATAGCCCATAGAGTATATCATGGGAAGGGGGGGAAATGCCTTTATTGTTTTGGAGTCTAGTAAAGCATACAAAGTGTTGACATAAAAAGCAACTCCTGTAGGTCTATGATGATGTTTTACTAATTACTCTAGCTAAAGACATTTAAAAAGGTAATTTAACAATGATTCATTTATACGAGTAATAACAATAACAATAACCTGTAGACTAAGTACCTAAGCTCTGAAGAATTCTAAGAAGGATGGTTAGAGCAACTTTTGGTGTTAGAACATGTCAAAAGAAAAGGTCTTTAGTTCTTACCTTAATTATGAGGCTCCTTCTACCCAAGCTAGATGATACTTTTGCAACCATTGTATCTAGCTCATGCCAATAGTTGACTTGAATGAGGAAAAACTATAGAGGTATGAGAAAAGTGATGATGAGATTCTTTATATCTCTGGTAGATAATTACATACTATATACAAAAAATCATATGAAATATAACATTATGTATGGTCATTTGCAAACTTGTGCATTTTATAGTGTACATTTAACTCCTTTGGATACTTAGGCTTATGAAATAACAAATGATGTGTAATCCCTAGGAACATTTCAACTATAGGCTGTTTTCCTTAAGTGGTGGAGTCCTTAATACCTCAATACAACCATGGATCCTCATGACATTTATAAAACCCCTTGGTGATTGCTCTTTCTAGTTATTTTATAACAAATGACTATTGTTTCAATTGTTCTGGAAATGAGTGAAGATGCTTAATTTTGCCATTTGATTTGTTTAGGTGAGCTTAAGATTTGATTATTGACTTGGCTTTAGTTACTTATATGATTTGTCTTTATAGCTTTGAGTTAACTTTATTGCAATGTATTGAATCTTGCATTTGTTAATGCTACCAACTTAGAATTCTTAGAAGAATTTGAATGCAATTAGACATGGCATAGCGTGTTAATGGGTTTCAAGGACAAGTTTATTTAAGAAACAAAAACATGGCATAGCTCCCTAACTTGTTTAATCAGTGGAACTTGATTTTGTAACCCTTTGTTTAGGATGAGAGAAAGAGTGTCCGGGGGGGTGTGGTGGGTGGGTGCAAGGAATTTCGTTATTTAGTTAAGGATGGGAATAGGAAAAAAGAGGAGAATGGCTCCACCCATTTTTATTCCTTCTTAAGTGGAAGGAGAGAGAGAGAGAGAGAGTAACATATTTTTTTTTATTTCCATTTTTGCCTCTCTCTCCTTTACCATTAGCACTTTTATTTTTTTAGGTACATCATTAATTTGCATTAGATATCTTTTTTTGTCTTCAGTAATAACTAATATCCTCTACTTCTCCTTCTTCCATTATCTTAGTACATTTAAGATAATTTTTTCCCTCATAATTCTTTCCTTTTCAATTCTTTTCTTTCAATTTCTTCTTTTCTTACCAAACAAAGTGTAGATGCTTGGCTAGAGGAACTTTGTTGCCTAGATGCTTTAGGGACTACTCCTAAGGTTAACACAAGTAATTAACTACTTATGTTACATTTAGTACGTAAGATTTATTTGAAATGAAATGAAATGGAATTGATTAGAATAAAGATCATAATGAATAATCTATTTTTATGTTTGGAAACGTGTATGGAATGGAATGTATATGCAATGATATCTTTCAAAAATATCCTTAATTATTAGATGATCTTAATTAATTTGAAGGTTAATCGAGTAACTTTAACTGATAAAAATTAATGAAGGCAAAATGGAATTGTGATCTCCCCCACCCCTACCCCAAAAGGTGAGATTGAAATCCCATTGAAACCGAAACCATTAATTTTAAAGAATCACGATTTTAGCTTTTAAAAGTATTTCCAAACACGGGAAAAGTAATGAAACTCAAAATTGCAATTTCATTTTAATCTATTCTTGCATACCAAATGTGACATTGGAGTTTATAGAAAGTTTTTTTAAGAAATGTGTAGTTGAGCTATTAGCAAGCTCGTACTCGAGCTCGTCTTGTTTTAAGGTTAGCTCGACTTGAGCTCGACTCTTAAATGGGCCAAGCTTGAGCTTCAAATAAAGTTCGTTCATTTAAAAGAGCCAAGCTCAAGCTCAAGCTCTTGTTTAAACTCGTAAGTAGCTTTATTGAAACCAAAATCATTAATCTAAGGAATTGCAATTTTGGTTTTTAAAAGTACTTTAAAACATAGAAAAGGTAATGAAACCCAAAATCACAGCTTTATTTCAAATTCATCTTTACATACCAAACATAACATTAGAGTTTGCAAAATATCCTTTTAAGAAATGTGATTCGAGCTCTTGTTCTAACTAGCAAGTAACCTCGTTTATATTGTCAACGAGCAACTTGCAAGCAAGCTCAAGAGTAGATCGTTAACAGGCTTATGAGCAAATATAGTATCTTAAAGGTCATATTACATTAAAAAATATAATATAATAATATAATTTGAATTATCAAAAAATGCATATTTTGAAAATTTTAAATTAATATTGAGCTTTGTTCAAACTCGAGCTCGAGCTTAGGCTTAATTATATAAACAAGTTTTAGCTTATTTATTTAAATGAGATAGGTTCAAGCTTAAAATTCCTTCATGAGCTCAAGATCAAGCCAAGTTTGGTTTGGCTCGAGCTAGATAGTTTTTAGATGAATCAAGCTTAAGCCTTAAAAAATTAAAGTTTGGCTTATTTATACCCTCAAATGTGATATCTTCTTAATAGAAGTGCCTCTTTCAAATGATAGCTTATTTGAAATTTTCTCTAACATATTTAAATTATAAACTCGTACGATTTTTTCTTTCTTTTCAATCGCCTTATTCTTTTTCGATTTTCTAAATTAAATGCGTATTTATCTAAAAATATTAGTAAGATAAAAGATACAAATAATACACACGTATATATATATATATAATTAAAAATACAAATAATATAATACGTATTACGAGTATGGTTAGGGTATAGACGGCTTTATCAAAAGAATGTAGATTCCGTATGCTCCAGAATGTCATAACTTTAAATATGCGTCGTTAGAAAAATCGATGATGCAACAAAGGCATTGCCTTGTCAACCTGCCAGCGATGATGAGATCAGAAGACACATCGCACTGATTGAATGATTCCCACCATTACCGGTGGAGCTTGAACGACCCCAAGCAATGATGCCATAGTGGTGTGGTCCTTTGCAACGTCAAAAACCCTAATAATCCTTCTCCATCACATCCTAGATTCAAAGCGGTAGGTATTCCCTAATTGGCTTTTCTTTGCCGGCCAAGAATCTAATCTATTAAGGAAAGTATTTGTCTTCCCACAGGCCTTGGAATAGTGGGAAATCTCGCACTAGAAAAACCCAACGTAATAATTAGTAATTGGGTTCCGTTATGGGATGTCATGAGTTACTTGTTGAACTTTTTATTTATATATATATATAACACGTTTTAAAGTGTTAAAATAAATTTCAGACTTTCTATACAATTTGAACTTGATATCTTGAGTTATATTATAGGATTTAACGGGTTATGTCATAAATACATTTTAACTCACATATATATATAATATCATATTATATATATGCTTTATTTTATTGACATCTCTTCCATGCTTTGTATAATTGCTTAAGTTAAGTTTATGGTTTTGGGATGGGTTAGGGAGTCAAGTTCATGGACCCAATATATCCGTTCTAATCCATTGTTAGGAAGACTTATGCAATCAAAGATGCCTTCCATGGGCTTAAGCTTAAAAGAAGTCTATGAAAGGATCCAGCATACTCTTTCAACTAGTTATGTCAATGCAATCCAATGAACATTAATCCATAGGCAAACGTTATAAGTACAAAAAAGTTCCCCCTCATATGAAGTAATTGAAACATTTAACTAAACCATGTCATGTTATCAAATCGCTATTTTGAAATATCAAATAAGTTTCAAAACGAAGAGCACTTTTTTTTTTTTTTAGGTTGAAATTCTATAACTTCTCTACTTGAAATAATACATGTGTTCAAATTCCTTAAAATTGCTTAATTTTCGCTTCTGTCTTTGTCTTTCTCGCAAGGTCATCTTCACTTGTAATTTTGTATCACTTCACTAAAGTCATGTATAACATGAGATTTATATTGTACGTTTGTGACGGATGCAGCCGAACCTCCTCATTTGTTTATACTATACCAAAAATTGAATGTATTACAATATAAAATGTTTCGATATCCATTGTATTAATAAGTGCATTCTAGAGCCTTCATTATGATTTTCCTTAATTATTTACAAGTTTTGTCAATTTCATAGTGATGATTCGTAAAAGTATAGTAAATTATTTGAGCTCCACTCGAAAACTTAACGACTTTATGTGTCGACATCAAGTTGAATTGACGTGCAAAATCAGACGCGTAAGAGAAAGATAATTTAAGTTATTTATTAAGGTCAAAAAACAGTAGTATGCCATGACGTATTCAAGACTACAAGCTTAATATGTTATGATATATTTTGTTTTTTCTTTCCTTTTCCTTATTAATAAAAATGGTTTTGGAAGTCTCTTTTGGGTCTCCTTTAAATAATTTGGTGGAATAATTCACTTATCTTTTGTAGTCCACTGTCCAGACTCCAGATATGGTGTTAAAGGATTCAGATCGTAGGTATAAACTAAGTATAAGCCAATATAAAATATGTAAAAAACGAAGTATATACTAATATACTATGTAAATTAATGAAAAACATATAAATACTAATAAAATTTTGAAACATCAAAGTATAATTAATATTTTTTCACGTGTTAAAATTTTATTAATATTTATATGTAATTTATCGATTCATGTGACATGTTAATAGTATTGAATCATTTTTTCTTATATTTGAAGGTTATTTTATTTAAAACATTCAATGATAAAAATAAAAAATAAAAAAGCTAAAATATCATTGAAAAACAAAATACTTAAATAAATAAATGTAATTTTTTTTTTCCAAATTTTGTTACTTTTAACCACCAAACTTATTGCGGATCTCAAGAATACTATGATATTGGACTAACAATCGCATGATATTTTACCTTTAATTATAATTGCCATGTTTTATAATTTTGTTTGGTCCAAATGATTACCAAAAATGATAAATTAAACCAATATAAATTATACAATATGTGCTTTACGACAATTTTTTATTTTTTATTTTTTAGTTTTATGACTTGCATTTCACTCATTCCTTTTCACTTTCTATTCACACCTCATTTTGAAAAATATTGAGCTTTCATGAGTTAAAAACGACAACACAGCAACTTGCGAAGGAAGGTAGGGTAAACATTACTCTCACGTTTCCAGTGAAAAAAATGTCATGATGACAAGGAAAGTGCAATTTCCTCCACCGATTATGTCATCAAGCGAGAACCACCATGAACTTATTCTACGTCATCAATTGGACGTTGTTTTGCTTCATCGGTACAAATTTGGTTTTCTAGCCTACATGTGGCTGTGAGAAACATCTTCTATAAAGACGCTCTTACAAAGAGAGAAAATTTCAATATGCCAAAGCTATGAGCGTTTGCCCAGCTCGACCAGAATATTTGATTCAAAAGAACATCGATTGGATTGGATTTCGTGAGAAATTGAGCAAAAAGCCTCTAAATTAGCCTACGTGGATAGTGTTGAAGCATTTGAGCCACGAGGCAAGGAAAAGAGTCCCCGGTTCCTAGTTGACTAATAACAAAACCGATTCTTTCAGTATATCATAGCATTTCCATCTTGAATTTTCGCTTCATAGGACGAGGCCGTTCGATAGCATTTGAGGGTGGGTTGGAACTTGATGGTTGAATAAGTATACTTATATGAGAATTTTTATGAATATATTTCTTTCAATGTACAGGTTTATATTCTTTCCCATTAAGTATTACCATATGCGAGGATAAATTCTTTTTTAAAAAAAAAATAGGATTCTTATCAAGTATTTACATACAGAAATACTCAATCCATGGAAATGTGAAAGGATAATTATTTATAGAGCGGAAAACTTTCGATGTATTACGTTATTATTAAATATTATGTTTCGAAAGTAACGTTAAGCTCTACCTATGATGGATATTTTGTGATTGAACTTTTTCATTACTTTCTATAAAGGGTTTAAATTGTTATATTTATTTGAAGTGGACCCTTTAAGACTTAAAGAGTCCACTTTGTATATAGGATGGCTTATGGGAGATTTATCTTGGTAAGTTTAAAAGAGAGATCATTTGACTAGTTCATCCGCCTACAACATTTCTTTGACAGCATCTTTTAGACAAGCTCATACAATTATAAAAAGAGCTACTAGCCTTGGGTCTGCAATAAGTTTATAGGCTTAAGAGTCTATAAAATATGCAATTATTCCTTCCCATTTAACACACCTATGGAGGGCGGTTTTCTACCATGTAACCTCTACTCTTGAAGATCATACAAGCAACTTAGGAGATTATCAATCTCAATCATTAAAAACAACTATAAGATTACCACCTAAGGTTTCCTAAGCTCCTTTATCTTTCACTTGTATATTTAAGCTATTGAAACTGTTTATTCCTTCTCTTTATCATTCTCTCTTTATCATCTCACTTCGTGTCATTCACATATCATCACTCTAAGGCTATGTATAGAGTAGAACTTTGACAATGAGGCTTGACCAAAATAAAACATTAATCCAAAAATCAAACTTAAGAACCATCTCATCCCCATACCCAACTCAATCTAGCTTGTTTAAAGAAAAATTTGAAGCTTTTAGCTAGTGAACTAGAAATAATGAGATAAAAAAGATTCTAATTTGCAACCTCAAACATTGAGCTTAATGTTTCAACATTTATACTGCTTGTACAACTCTATCAAGTTTTGTAAGAAAAATATTTAATGTAAATTGCTTAAAATTGATTTTTGCTCTAATTCAAAATTGATGAATTCAATCTTAAAACTTTCCTTTGCAAAATAATTTTAACTTTGTTTTTTATATATTTGTTGAGTCCGAAATATTCCGGTTTGAGTGATAGAAATATTTAAAAAGATCTCCTTTTCTATAAGGAAATTGATGAAAAAGGTGAATATATTCAAACCACATATTTTTCTAGCTTTCTATCATTTCAATCTCCATGTAGTAGTACTTCGCATAATATAATTAACATTCACCGCCAAGCTTTATTCAAATAATTTAAACTTTTGTTTTCATATATTTATTGAGTTCATATTTCAATTGAAATCTTCCAAACATCCTTTTGAACCTTAGAAATTTGATTAATAGGATGAATATATCCAAAAACTATATTTAGCAGGCATCAACATGGAAGGACAAATTATTCCAAAAAAGTAAAAAGAAAGTCCTCTTTGAAAGCTAGATCAAAGTTGAAATGCAAATGGGGCCACGTGTAAAAACATCTTTGGATGTATCGTAGTGGAGCATTTTTATTAAACTCCTTAATTGTTTTGCCCATCTCAACAAATCTAAAAAAATTCAATAAAAACACATGGTATATAATATTAATAAAATATTAATATAAATATAAATAATTTTAAATCAATTACTATGAATAATTTATATATTAATATTTATATATCATATATATTATACATGACATATACAGAAACAACGAAACAGCCTCATACGTACGTGTGTCTTGGAACGACGATTTCCTATTCTTTTTACATATAACTACCTCAATCAATAATCACCTCCATCTCCACTTACGTTGTCATCTCTCTCTCTCTCTCTCTGTGTTTGTGTGTGTGTTGTTGTTTTTGTGGCGATGCAAGGAATCCAGCCACGTCGTCATTCCGATATCATCCACCTAGACCTCTCTACAACCACCGCCTCCTCCACAAACGCCACCACCACCTCCCTCTCCATCGATGATGAAGAGTCCGCGGAGGACAGGATCCACCGCCTCATCTCCGAACACCCAGTGATCATCTTCAGCCGCGCCTCATGCTGCATGTGCCACGTCATCAAGAACCTGCTCTCCACGCTCGGCGTCCACCCCACCATCATTCAATTAGACGACCACGAGATCTCTTCTCTCCCCTCTTCCTCCCCCACCACCCCCTCCGTCTTCATCGCCGGCACCTCCGTCGGTGGGCTGGAGTCTCTCGTTGCGCTTCACCTCAGTAGCCGCCTCGTTCCTATGCTTGTACAAGCCGGCGTGCTTTGGCTATAAATTAAATACTACTAGTATTTTTGCTTTTTAAAATTGTAGTGATTAATAATGTTTTATTGCAATTAATTAATGAAGTATGTATTTCTAATTATTTGTGTGAAATTTAGATTGTTGTTTTTCATTTTAATGTGAAGAATGTTAGATTAAAAAAAAATGTATTGGTATTTTCATAACGAGAAATGTTAAAAATGCTCTTTTGTTAAGGATATTTAATTAGTTTAATTTTTTTCATATGTGGGGTAGCTTTATATTGAAGAGATTACTATTTAATTACTGTATTTTGATAATTGATAACAAGGATAGTAAGAACTAGCAATTTGTTAAGTGGATTTCGATGTTGTAGATAATAATAAATTGAAATTAATATATGAGACATCTATACCAACCTGCCATAATTATCAAATGTCAAATTCGCATATGAAGCATTCAGAAAATTGTTTAGCTTTCATTTATATTCTTATACATATTTATATTTTTTTTTTAGATTTAGTTACTATATATTATAACTTAAAAAGGAAAAACAATTAATCCGATTCATTTTATTAAATAACTAATATTTATATTATTAGACTAATCCTTAGAAGGAGCTCTTGATATCTTGTATTTATCTTCTTCTTTTTTTAATAATACGATGATGTTTATTTTGTCATATATAGCCTAGTGTAATTAAGACATCCGTATTAATTACCTTTCATATATAGATACTCTATATATTTATATATATGTATATATATAATATTATAGATCGGACAAAGATGAGGACGTAAGGGAAGACTTGTTTCTTATATCTATAGTGATGCGTTTATATATGTGACGTCATGGCGTTGCTCATTATCTAAATTTATGTGCAGATTCAACGTATGATTAAAATAATAGAATAGTAAATATGATTTAATTTATGGGAGCACCATAAATCTATAATTTCGCAGACGAGTAGTCAATGCTCTTGGAGTTTGCAATAAGGGTCGGTACACGTGTGTCTTTAGATATGGGAAGTTCCGGTCCTGTACCACCCCTCTCTCTCTCCCACGTACCCATCAACAATTATTAGGCAGTGTCCTACAACCATCTCTTGAGCGATCACAGTCGTTGAATTTATCCCACCGACTGCATCTGATCTAATTTATAGAAAAAGTTTTGATTAGGTGGTAGAATATAAATATTAATAAAATTTTAATTTATAAAAAAAAATATATTTTTTAAAAATATATATTAATATTTTTATATATTTAAAAATTATTAATATTTATATATTACTTATCGATTCATATAATATATTAATATTATTAATTTTTTTATTTTTTCGAATTTATGGGATGCTCAATTTTTTTTTTTTGTTTTCTTAATCAATCAATCTATGATTAGTGGTATTTTGATGAAAATAATTAAATTTATTTATATAGATAGCAGCTTTCATACTAGTTATCATTGTTCAACAAAAACACTCTAATAGGACCATGATCAAGCCAAGTCTTAATAGTTCTAGTATAAACATATCCTTGCAAATCCCATTCTAATAGAGAAAAAAATGCTATTAGGAGATTTATATATATATATATATATATAAGAGAAAAATTGGAAGTGGTGTGAGCCTTCTCAGCCAGCAAGTTTGCTACTTTGTTAACTTCCTTTAGGATTGAACTAATTCTATATTTGCACAATTCTAAGTTTTTTCCTACATGCATTAATGACATGTTTATATTTAAGTTCGACATTTGAGTTAGAAGTAAGATCAATTCACAAGGTCACATCACATATGTTATGAGCTTATTCATTGGATATTCGATAAAAATTCAATTGATTTAAACTTACATTATTCGAAATATTTGTTCCATACTGATTGTAACCAATTTCCTTAGAAACATTTAACCCATTTTGATCAACTATATTAACCTTTCTGAATCATTCATTGATTTAATGTGCGTATTCAAAGTTATTGTATATGTGAGATTTCCTACAAGTGAACCAATTTCAATAATTTAATCCATCAACAATCACCCATTAACCATAAATGAAGGATCATCTAACCCTAACTTCTCTTGTTCTAAAAGGATACATGGGACCCATCAATTATACTATGTAGAGAACATCTTTCATTATTTGAAATGATAGACAATACCTAAATCTTGTTGGAGTAACCTCAAGAAATTCCAATTAATGTGGTAGCTATTGACTGGAAGCAATAGTACTATTGACTAATGGCCTGTGGTAGATTAAAGTGGAAAATATTAATGGAACATGAAAAAGATGATTTTCTCTTCTTAAAGGAATCATATGCTTAACTTTTATTACTATTTCTAGTAGATAGTTAATCATAATCATTGAATACCCATCACATTAGTTACCTCTTAGCCCCACCAACTTATAAGAGCCATAAATTATACAAATATCACAATAATATTTAGGAGTAATAGAATACGTGATAACAAATGTCAATTTAGAGCATGATTTGCACAAAACTAACCCCATTGACGATTTTGCATACTAATCAGTTATATTGTGACTATTGGAATTTTACTGTAAATTGTATTTGCATGTTGAGTTAGAGAAAACATTAGACATACTTGAGAAACACAATGATGTGGTAATTTTGAGTTTACATATTTCGGTATGTAAATAAACTTTGATTGATATGATTTATCAAAAAAGATATTCATCAAAGATTCCAGTAGAAGGTACATACAAGATGACAAATTCATTAGGTATCTTTACTTTTTAGCTATTTGTCAATTTTATCTTAGGATAGCAACTTGGTCAATATGGACCCAAGAAGATGATGATTCCACTACTAATTATTTTGTATGTATCAATGCAAATAATTGTTAGGGTTTTGATGGCAAGTTCCTTTAGTCCAGGGCCGTTGACATCATATGAACCTTCTTCTTTTTTTTTTTTTCCTTTTTGGCACAATTTTAGGCGTCAATAGCTTATAATAGGGATTGTGTTTGTGAAATGACATTATGAATGCTTGTTGGAAATTCATGGTCTTCCACTTGAAGCTTGAGAATGATAATTGAGAAATGTACACCTTCTAATTGATTTTTTTTTTCTCTTTTGTTTGTATAAATTAGTTGATAAGCATAAGTAATGAGTTGAGATGGTATGGCTTCAATCTTCACTTTAAAGTTCAACTGAAAATTTTGAAAAGAAGATTGGCTTAACTTAACTCTTATTTTAGTTGAGATATAATGTTTTCTTTCCTTTTTTTTTAATTTGCCAACTATATATATATATATATATATAATTTTATGGTTTTGTTCATGTTTTTTACGGGATTAATTTAACTCTCTATCTATCATTTGATTTTATATCCATTAGATTTATATCTAATGGATATAATATCAAATGTTGGATGAAGAGTTGTACCAGGTTCATCAAAATGAGAGTTAAGACTGTAAAAACTCCCATATATATGTGTGTGCTTGTGTATGTATTACTACTGCATAGGAGAAAGGAATTGAACTTAATCTACCTTAAAAAACCAGTGTCCATAAGACTTCATTATAAGGGTTTTAGCAATTGGTTTGATTTAATCATCAATAAATCTTGCACATAACTCAAAATTTCAAATCGAGCTACATTACACTCTGTAGCTGATTACTTGAATAAGTATTCTCATTGTCAAGTCTAACATGAAGCCATACAATTTTGATTACAAATGCTCAATTAATATAAAAAGATTGGAAGCACAAATCTAAACAAAAATATAAAACCGATATGACTAATGATACGATACATATGAATATAACACAAATTAATATGATTATAATAAACTAATTATTTATGAATATTACTATTCAGTTTTACGTAGTTTTGGCACTAAACATGAATTTAATAGAAATAAATCATGAAGATGCATCTCGATTTTGATTGGACAATGAGTAAAATTGCCCTAATGATTATGACTCAAATAGTTTTTTTTTTTGTTTTTTCATTTTACATAATTTTCTTTTCTTTTCCTTTTTTTTTTCATATTTTACAATAATAGACAGCCATCTACCATCGTAATGGAGTTGCCCTACTCCCATAAGGTATGTAGGAAGTAATGCAATACTATGGATAGCTTATAACCTACCACACCAAAAGGTCATATTTTAGCTACCATTAAGGTTAATCTACTGTTTTTTCTTTTTCTATTTTGTGTAGATTTTAATAATTTTTTAATCATATTATTTATTAAATATATTAAAAACATTATTTATTTTAGTAATTATTGTGGACTAAGCAAAAGTATGACAGATTATTTAGTTTGTTTATCTTGAGTTCTACAACTGTTTTATATTTTGTATTCGTGGACTTTAGTTTATAGGTGTTTTGTTCTTATTGGCTTATTACTTTTCCTTTTAGCTGTTTTGTTGTAGAATTAGTTAGTTAGTTATAATTCCTTATAGTTGCTATAAATACTTTGTAATAGATGAAGCAATTCAATCGGTTCATTTTCATTTTCCCTCACAAATATTTCTTCCCTATTCGTATGTGGAACTCTAGAACACTTTGTTCATGGCAAATGTTTGTACTTAAGCCAAATTCCTATATGGTAGCAGAACGAGTTTTAGGTATTCTCGATCTTGTTATTCTTCAATTTTACTAAATTGTATGAATTAGATTATAATGAGAGAAATGAATAATGTAATGGAGCTAGGGTTAATGATCAGTATTATCTATTCGAATTAGATAATGTGGGGATGTCTATAGGGAATATTGTTTTTAACGAGAGTAATTACCTTTGATGGAGCAAATCAATGAGATGGCTATGAGCTAAAGTCAAGATCAGATTTGTTGGTGGCTCTATACAAAAGCCTATAGAGAATGCAGAAAATTGCATTAGATGGTTGAGGTATGATTTTATGGTGAGGAGCTAGTTGTTAAACTTTATGATTGTTGATTTATCTCAAAATTTTCTCTATACGCAATCGGCAAAGGAATTATGGGATGAGATTAAGGAGTAGTACGATACTACAAGTGGACCATTGATTTTTCAGTTAAGGTACGAAATTAGTAATGTTAAGCAGAATAATGCAACTGTAAGTGTTTATTATAACAAATTACATCACTGTTGGGATGAACTACATGAACTTCATCAATTTCCTCATTATCAATGCAATCAAATGGAGTATTGTACATATGCTTTTAAGGAGCATGTTGTGGAGCATGAGTCTTATATGAAGTTGACACAATTTCTAATGGGATTAAACGAAGCCTATGAAGGTATGAGGAATCAGATCTTGTCAATGGATCCTCTTCCATCGGTTAATAGAGCTTATTATTTAGTTTAACTAGTGGAGAAGTAACAATAAGTTACAGGAGGATCCATCTAAGTATTGATGCCGCTACTTTTCAATTAGTAAATCTAACATAGATGATAGAAAGAAGAACAAGCGAGTTTTGTATTATAGACATTGCAAATTGTAGGGACATGCTATTAAAACTTGCTTTCAAATTGTTGGATATCTCGATTGGTATAAGGGTAAAAAGTTGAATTCTGACACTAAAAAAAATTCTTAGGCTTCTTTTTATCAGACAGGACTTGATGTAACAGGAAGTGCAATGAATGCTGCTTTCAAAGAAGGTATATTACATAATCTGAGTTCCTCAAGGCCTTATGATAAAGAATTCTTGTAATGCCTCTGTTAAGAGATGATGAAACTCTTGAAGGAGAAGGAAGGTTTTTCTAGTGTTTCTAATGTTGTATTAACTGTAGATGTGTCAATTATTGGAACATTTTGTTTATTTACTATTAATAATTCTTTGAATTCTTAGATAGTTGACTTAGGCGCACTGACCATATGACTCCGCATTTCAATGCACTTATTGTTGTTGAACATTTTATCGAACTAATTTCAATTAAACGTCTGAATGGAACCTTATTGTCTTCTACAACTTCTAGTTCAGTCATACTTAGTTTAAAATTGGTACCAAAACATGTGCTTTATGTGCCTATATTTATACATAACTTGCTTTCTATATGTAGACTTGTTTCTGACCTTCCACTCAAGATAGTTATAAATCCTTTTTCTTGCCAATTTCAAGACCAAAATACTAGCAATGTTGTTGCAATTGCATAAGCTAGAGATGGACTTTACATACATAATTCTAGTAGGTCAAAAAATACTTATAATACTTCTTTTGATGTTAGTGAATTTGTTTCTTCTCATGTACATGCTAGCCTTGCCAATAAAGATGTGTGCTAAATACATAACAGGTTAGGACATACATCAATGTTAAAGTTGAGTCATTTAGACAATTGTAAACACTTGAGTTTTAAGGATTTTATTTGTGATTCTTGTCAATAAGCTAAATTTCAGAAATGGTTTTCCTATTAGTCATCATAGAGCTTCTATTGTGTTTGAATTACTTGATGTTGATGGATGGGGGCATTACCATGTTGTTTCCTTAACTGGTGCTCAACACTTCTTAACCATTGTTGATGATTTTTCCTGCACAACTTGGACATATTTGATGCATCATAAATCACAAACACAAACCCTCTTAGAAGAGTATTTCCATTATGTCCATAATCATTTCTCAATTACTCCTAAGTTTGTTCGCATGGATAATGTAGGTGAATTTATTTCATCTTCCTATCAAATACTATTTCATACACTTGGAATCTCACATAAAAAAATCGTTCCATATACACCATAACAAAATGAGCGAGTGGAACATAAGCATTGACATTTATTAGATACTTCTTAAGCCTTACATATTCATGTTAACTTATCCAAGGATTTTTAGAGAAAATGTGTCTTAACTTCCACATATCTCATCAACTGCATGCCAATGAAGTCCTTAAGATGGAAAACTCCTTTTGAAGTCCTTTTTAAAAGAAAACTAGATTATTCTTATCTTAAAGTCTTTACTTGTCTATGTTATGCAGCTGATCTTTCTCCTTTAAAGGACAAGCTCGATCCAAAGGGATCGAGATGTGTCCTTCTTAGTTATGCAAATGGTTATAAAGCTTACAAGGTCTTTGATCTTGTGGCTAAGAAAGTATTTGTCGATCGTGATGTTTGTTTTGTAGAAGATTTGTTTCCTTTTAAGCCTACAGGTCATTTGGACTTAGCAAAGACTTTGCTATAGGTTTCTTTTGAAACAAATGTTGCTCCACTTTGTTCCACATAAGCTCAAACTGATTCAGGTAATTTCTTTTCACAACCTGTTGATCACTTTGTTTCTTCACCCTCACCAACTGATATTCAACCACTTAAGAAGTCTGATAGAGTCAAACATCCACTTACTTGGCTTCAAGATTTTGTATGCTTTGTCCACTCTAGTACTGCTGGTTCAAACTACATTGAACTTGTTTCTTATACAATTGTAGAACTTAATCTAGACAACAACTTAGTTTCTAGTCCTTTGCCTATTTGTTACCCTTTATTTTCTTCACCTGATTTTAGCAACTATCATGTTGATTATGTTACACCCCTTGTACATGTATTGGTTGTTCAAGAGCTAAAAAATTATTCACAAGCAGCTACTTAAAATGAGTGGATTGAGGTAATGCAACAAGAGTTAATTACTTTGGAGAAAAATGATACATGGGAACTTACAAAGTTTCCTATAACAAAAAGGCCATAGTTTGTCATTGGGTCTATAAAATAAAGTATAAACCGAATGATTGTGTAGAAAAGTACAAAGCCAGGCTTGTTGCTAAGAGTTATACACAAATTGAGGGCAAGGATTACAATGAAACTTTTTCTCTAGTTGCTAAATTGTTTACTATTTAAATTTTAATTTCAGTTGCTATTGTTTTCTCTTAGCTCATTTATCAAATAAATGTTAATAATGCACTTCTTCATGGCCATTTACATGAAGAAATTTATATGTTACTACTTGAGGAGTATCTTAAGGTTAGTCCTAATCAAGTTTGTCAACTCAAAAAATCTTTGTATGGGCTTAAATAAGCCTTTAGACAGTGGAACTTAAAGATTTCCAGCTTTCTTATTTCTCGTGGTTATTCATAATCTAAGCATGATCACTTACTCTTTATTCAAAAGCATGTTAATGGTTGTGTGATTATCTTGCTTTACATGGATGATATGCTAGTCGCTAGTTCAAATGAGGCACTTATTAAAGATTAAGAAACAATTTTATGCTACTTTTACCATAAAAGATCTTAGCCTTGCGCGTTATTTTCTTGGCTTAGAGCTTTATAGAACTTCTTCAGATTGCTTGCTTTACTAAAGAAAGTTTATTCTTAATGTATTGCTTGAAACTGGTTTGTTTGGAGCTAATCTAGTCACTACTCCATTCCCTTCTGGTTTTTGTGCAGCTACTATATTAGGACCCAAATTGTCTAATCATACTTTCTTTCAAAGATTGGTTAAGAAGCTCTCATATGTTAGTCATATATGTCTTGACATTAGTTTTGTTGTGCATAGCTTAAGTCAAGCTATGTTTAAGCCTTGAGAGAAGCATTTATATGCAACTTTCCATGTATTAAAGTAGCTTAAGGATACTTTGTCTCTGAGGTTGTTTTATTCTTCCACCACCACTTCTTTGCAATTGTTTGCTTATTTAGATGTTGATTGGGCATCTAATGCTGTTGATAGATGATCCATCAAACGTTACTATGTCTTTTTGGGCTCTTTATTAGTTCCTTAGAAGACCAACAAACAATCTATAGTTTCAACCTAGTTGACAAAAGATGAATATAGGAGCCTTATCACTGCTATTAAAGAAGTTTTATAGGTGTCTTCTATCTTACATGATCTTTCTGTCTCTTTAGCTCTACTTGTTACAATTTACTGTGATGACAAATCTACATTACTTGTTGCTTTCAATCCTTGCATACACTTTCTCACAAAGCACATTGACATTGATGTACATTTTGTGCAAGAGTATGTAACTTCTAGCTTCCTCCAGGTTGTTCATATTCCATCTCAGATGTAAATGGCTGATAAAACAAGTCATACATAATTAGTTAATGAGAAAAGTATAAAAACGTTCCTAACATTTACTTATATATATAAATCAGTTTTTAACATTTCATTTGGTTTATCTTAGTCATCAACATTTTAATAAATTTATAAAAAAGCCCATTTATTAATTTTTCCGTTATGTATAAACACATTGATGACTAAAATTGATTAAATGAAAGGTTAAGGACTAGTTTTTATATATACATAAACGTTAGGGATTTTTTTATATTTACATGAACTAATTATATATTGATATGTGTGCACAGTAATGAAAAATTTAATAAAGTTTAATTGAAAGATTTATTTTATACGATTTGAAAAAATTGATGATTAAAATGAATTAAATGAAAAGTTAAGGATGGATTCGTAAAAACGTAAAATATTAAAAACTTTTATACTTTTTTCTTAATTAATTAATAGTAATAAACAGATATATATATGTATATATATATATCTAAAAGAATGGTATTCGAAATGCAAAAAACGACAATACTAACATCCAAGACTTGAAATATCCTTTATGTAAAACGAAATTTATGAAATATTTAATGAGGTCGGTGACGTGGAGACGGGTACTCAGTCGTATGATTTTTGACTTAAGACATAAGTTAAGGTAGAAGATTCTTTCAATATATGAACAGAAGAGGCTTAAGTAAGACTTTGATGATGATCTGTCTCTTAATTGCTTTAATTTAATTAATTAATATCCAGATACAGACAAAAATATTATTGGTTGTCTAACTTCTTCCACCACCATCAATGTTTACTTAAAATTAATAATTCCCGGTGCTTTTCCCTATAGCGGGCCAATCATTATTTTATATGTATATTAACACTTCGTTTCAAACCGGTTGACTTCGTCTACATCAAAATTTAAAAATAGAATATACATAATAATTAGCAAGGAAACTGTAAAGTACCTTATAGAGTAATACCCTTTAAAAAAAAAAAAAAAAAAAACGAAGTTTGATCAAATACTTCAAGAATCTCCAATAACAATGGAAGAGAAAAGGGTCACTGATAAGATAATTTTGTTGCACACTCCATTGTTTGTTGTCATGATTAAAGATTTATTTTTAGATACGTCTATAATTTTTAATCCAAACATAAAAAAATAAAATTACTGGTAAATTCCATTTTCCTATATATATATATATATATATATATTAAATAATCAATAATATATATACTTGCTTTTTGGTACAACCCGTTTTTAACTTCTTTCTATCTCATTCAATTCGCACACAAGAGTAATGATTAAAAGAATTTCTTTAGGTAGCCACTCAAAAGTCCTTTTAGTTTGGTGGAATAATTATAGCCTGCCACTTTGATGAGAGATACTTTGCCCAAAGTTTCAAAACCTTTTTCTTTTGGTGCGTTTGCATAATTTTCCTTTGCTTTGGGAGGATGAGTTCAAGCAACTTTGGCTTATTAGTTAATTAGTGGGATCCTACCAAGCTTTTATCATTTTCAGATTGTTATGGAATTAGTCAAAAGCCCAATGCTTAGGGTTACAATGCAAGCGAATCAAAAACACCTTCCTCTTAGATTCCTTAGTTTTATTTGTTGTTCAAACCACTCCATTCGTAATGGGTTAGCAACCATTAAGAGTTGCTTACATATATTATGTATTATAGGAAAATTACAATTGAAGGGATTAACGTTTGGAAGTTAATTCAAATAAGAATATCAACATTTTAAAAAATTTAAATAAGGGATTGATATTTTATATGATTATTATAACACTATGATTTAATAGTTACTATATAAAATAATTTGAATCACTTTATGAAACGTTGATTTTTTTTTTTAAATTTTTAAAAACGTTAGTCCTTTACTTGAATTACTTCATAAAATATTGATCTACTATTTGAATTTTCTCCTAAACATTGGTCTTCTCCATTGTAACTTTCTCATTGTAGGATAGTTAAATCTAGTACAAATAAGGTCGAGCCACTTATATTAAACAAAAAGGGAAAAAAGAAGAAGTTAAGTTTGAATTCTCTAAAGTTACTTGAAGACACTATAATTATCTTTGAAAGATTACAATCCGATCAGTAACTCAACCCATATATCATCAGCGACGAAGGTGTGATTATGAAGGCAATAATGTGAACATTGCATCTGAATTTTTTTTTTTCATTAATGCATTTAGAAGTTCATATACATATATTCAGCGTATAAGAACGTATATAATAGAGATTCTGGTAGGCAAAAGATTGCCCAACTACTATTGGAGATACCATTGCAACGTAAAAGAAAGGAATAATGTGAGGGGCACACTTTATTTGGTGAATCTAATAATATTAATATGGAAAGGGACAAGTCTCTTCTTACTTTTAAAGGATAATCTCATCATATTGTTATTGGTTTCATCTAACATGATATTTAGCAAATTTTATCAAGTTTAAAAGTATTGCAACTTTACTTTTTTATGTAATTGTTTTCTACAACATTGATTTTGGTTTGTATTCTTCATTCCAATCTTATTTGAGGTGAATAAATCTGCAACAACATACATATTAAACCTATTTTAACATTTCCATTCAACCAATCGAAATTAAAAATAAAAAATAAAAAAGGAAAGAAAGAAAGGATTGATCGATCAAAGGTTAATTGGATATAAAGACAAGCCAACCGAGTAAGATGATTGACCACTCATATAATGCAGTCCACCACCAGTATGGTCAATATATCTGCCACATGCCATGGTCGAATATCGTTGTCTGGTTCCTTTCCTTTTATGTGTAGTTTCTGCATGCACAGTCCCTCCTATTATCTTTTAGCTTTATGTATATGCACATACACCACTTCAAAGGTTTACTCATCTAAGCTCTTCTAAGTTAATATCTCTATAATGTTAGAAACACACGTTGTACATCTTGTTATACTGAGTACACCCTTATAACTCTTCTTTGATTATAGAGGAATCTTGCTCTTCATCTCTTATGGATTTTTCATTACCTTGTGGTTTCCCATGTAAAATTATTTGTATGATTCTCTCTTCTCTCTATCCATCTCTTTTACTGCCTAATGTCATCTTTTTAAAGTTCTTAGCAACATTATTGTAACACATACCCTTTTCTCCATTAATTGTAATTACAATGCGAAATTAATCATTTAAACGACTTACCTAAAATATAAAAGGACTCGATTGACTTCTAATATAAACATAGAGTATTTAAATAATGTCACTTAAAATATAAAAACTTGATTGACTTTTGCTACAAATATAAAGTACCGGTAAAGTGCATATCAGGATTTTATATTGTCCAAGTGGAGCACTATTAAAAATTCTCCACAGGATCTTGCATGGAATTCTTGTTCAAATGTTTAGTCTCAAGATAATATTTATGTTTATGAAAACTACCATTTTTGCTAAACCGTCTCCTCTTGATAGGAAAAGTCCAAGCGAGACTCTAACACTGACGTAGTCGCTGTGTAAAATCGAAAGAACCAAACAAATTTATATGCACCATGGTACTCACTCATATGATAATAAGAGAACTAGTTCCAAATTTGTATATTGTTAGATAACTTGTTTTTGAGTTATGAAACATAGAAACCAAATGAAAAGAGAAACCAGAATTAGCACCTAAACAGTAGTCTTTAATTTATTTATCTCGTAGTTCACTGAATGCTTTTTGATGCATATAATGATATTTGATTGATTTGAAATTTTTATAAATCAACTAGGATGGTGCCCAGTGCAAAAGAATAGATTTTATAAAATTTTGAGAAGAAAATTTCTATGTATGTATATTCAAATCACAAGCCAAAGAGGGCCAATATATATACAACATAGACACACTAACCAATTTTCTAAACATAGAAAACAAATATCCTAAATATATTCTTTACACAATTGACAGATATTTATAAATTCTAAAATATTCTAATACCTTCTAAATATAGAAAATATTCTAAACATAGAAAATATCCTAAATATACTATTTACATAATTAACAGATATTCCTTTAATACCTCCCCTCAAGTTGGTGCGTGAAGATTACAAACCCCCAACTTGCGTAGAAAATACCCAAACTGCTGTGTCCCCAATGCCTTAGTAAAAATATCAGCGAGTTGCTCAAAGCTACATACATAAGCAATCTAAACATGTCCGTGTTGAATCTCATCACGAATAAAATGACAATCAATTTCAATGTGCTTTGTGCGCTCATGAAACACAGGATTTGCATTAATGTGTAAAGCTGCTTGACTATCACAATACAACAGCATAGGATGAGAGTGTACAACACCGAGAGATAGCAAAAGACTCTTTAACCATTTCAGTTCACACACAGTAGTAGCCATGGAACGATATTCTACTTCAATAGAGGATCTCGACACTGTATGTTGCTTTTTAGCCTTCCAAGAAATGGGAGAAGTCCCTAACATAACAAAATATCCAGTAAGAGATCGTCGAGTTAAAGGACAACTCCCCTAATCAGAATCACAATAAGCATACAACTGAAGATCACTATCAGCTCGTAAAAGTATTCCTTGGCCAGGACTGCCCTTCAAATAACGAACCACGCGCAAAGCTGCTTTCCAATGAGCTTTCCTTGGTTGATGCATAAATTGTGCCAAAATATGAACACTGTAGGACAACTCAGGTCGAGCAAGAGTCAAATAAATCAGTCTTCCTACCAATCTCCGATACTTCTCTGAATCTACCAACAACGCATTTTCTGCTAAGGCCAAATGATGATTTTGTTCAATAGGAAAACTAGATGGTTTAGCACCCAATAATCCAGCTTCACTAATAATATCCAAAGCATATTTGCGTTGGCAAAGAAAAATTTCTTCTTGATTCCGAGCCACCTCTACGCCTAAAAAATACTTCAATGTTCGCAAATCTTTCATGTAGAAGCAGTGGCATAAATAATCTTTAAACTTCTAAATGGCAACTCGATTATTCCCCGCAATAACAAGATCATCGACATACACCAGTATACTCAAATGTATCTTGTCTCGATTTAAAGTAAACAATGAATAATCAGATCGAGATTGAAGAAATCCATACCGCTTTAATGCAGTTGTCAATTTGGAAAACCAACATCGGGGGGCCTGTCGTAACCCATAAAGTGATTTACGTAATCGACAAACTTTGCCAGGCTGCTAAGTAGAGAACCCAAGTGGCATCTTCATGTACACCTCTTCTTCTAAATCTCCATGCAAGAATGCATTATGAACATCTATTTGATGGAGTTCCCATCATTTTGTTGCTACCACTGAAAGAAAAGTACGTACAGTAACCATTTTTGCAACAGGAGCGAAGGTCTCATTATAGTCAATTCCTTCAATCTGATTATTGTCAATAATCACCAATCGAGCTGTATAACGTTCAACCGAACTATCTGAGTTATATTTGATCTTGTAAACCCATTTACTGTATATAGCTTGCTTTCCCTGTGTCAAATCTTCCACAGTCCATGTCCCATTAGCCTCAAGTGCCTCGATTTCTTTCATCATGACTTCTTTCCATCGAATGTCTTTGATGGCCTGAATATAAGAAACAAGCTCCTTTTCGATTAACATAGCTGATAAGAAAGAACGATGTTGTGGAGAAAATTTGTCACAATTTACATAATGTGCTATAAAATAAGAGGTACCTGTGGACGGAATTAGATTGGAGGTATGCAGAGGGACTTATTTGTTGTGCAGTATATGTCACAAAATCTCGCAACCGAGTAGAAGCTTCTTTTGTTCTATGACCCCATCCAAGTCGTTCTGGAACAGATTCACTCAAGATTTCAATGACACCCCCCCTGTCGTTATTATCACTTTGAGTCACAGTCGAATTCTTAGGTACCTCACTTTCGTCTTCCTCATTCAATTTACCATTAAAATGATTGGTGATATCGAAAGAAGCATCTTGTACAAGATCTGGTTGCACACCTTCCTTATCAGCATATGGAAATTCAGATTCAGAGAACACAACATCCCTGGATACAAAATATTTTCCTGTATCAAGATTATAAACTTTCCACCCTTTTTTTCTGAAAGGATATCCTATAAATAAACAACGTTGACTCCTACTAGCAAACTTGTCTTTTTCCCTATTTAAGTTCCGAGCATAACACAGGTACCCAAAAGTTCGAATGTGATTATAACTAGAAGGTTTACTAAACAATATCTCATAAAGAGTCTTTCCTCCTAATAACTTAGAAGGAGTTCGATTGATCAAATATGCAGCCGTTAGAATACATTCTCTCTAAAATTTGATAGGAAGATTGGCTTGAAATCTTAAAGCTCTAGCCACATTTAAAATATGACGATGTTTCCTCTCAACACGTCCATTCTGTTGAGGTGTTCCTACACATGAGGTCTGATGTAAAATTCCATTTTCAGAAAAATAGTTATGCAAGCAAACAAATTCAGTCCCATTATCACTTCTAACTATCTTCACATCTTTTTGAAATTGTCTTTTAGTCATGGCAAAGAAATTACACATGACAAGTTCCACTTCTGTTTTTTCAGTTAACAAATATATCTATACACCCCTAGAAAAATCATCAACAATGGTAAAGAAATACAAAGCCCCACAAGAAGCATTAACACGATAAGGTCCCCACAAATCACAATGAATTAATTCAAAAATTTCATTTGCTTTAGTGTCACTAGAGACAAAAACTTCTCTTGTTTGTTTAGATCTCAAACAAATGTCACATGGTTTATTCTTTACTGAACTATTACTAAATTCAACTTGAGGAAGAGATTCCACAATTTTTGCAGACGGATGCCCCATCCTCCTATGCTATAATTCAAAAGAATCTATATGGCTTGTCTTGCATGCTTGGACTGATACTGCTGACTTCAAATAATAAAGTCCCTTGCACTGTTCACCCGCTCCAATCACCATCCTCGAGGTGCGGTCCTGTATAACACAAATTTTATCAGTAAATTGGACATTACAATTAGAGCCATCAAGCAGTTGCGACATAGATATCAAATTACAATTCAAATTTGGAACATAGAGAACATTGTCTAGTTTGATATGTTTTCCCAAGCAAACCGATCACTCTTTCAATGCCATCACTTGCTCTCCATTAGGTAATCCAATTGAACATGCCACAATTTCTTTTAAATTTGTTAAACATTCTAAAGTACCTGTCATATGTTGTGAAGCACCGGAATCAATAATCCAATTCAGATTATCCTTACCATTCATCTTCTCACTAGTACCCAGTTTGCACCTGTTCAACAAATTGAGAAAGAATGACCATTGTTCTGCTGTCAAGGTCCCAGAAGCTGTATTTTCTTCCGTTGCTGCCATTGATAATGATGGCTGCCCAATTACATGGGCTGTATTCACCTTTGGCATATTACTTTGCCCACACCCTGCATTCTGTCCCCTTCGTCCACTTCCAGCCCCTTTGGGTCGGTCACCCCACCATTCCGGATATCCAATGAGCCGAAAACAAGTTTCAGAATCATGTCCCTCTCGTTTGCAGTGTAAGCAAATGACAGATTTGTCTTTCACTTCTGTTTTATACTTTTGCCCTCCTCTATTGGTCTGCACTGCAAAACTTATAACTTCTCCATGTTCCTCCTTCCCTCGTGAGATGTTTCTAACACATTTTTCATGGCACACCAACGAGTATGCCTTATTCAAGTTTGGCAATGGTTCTGTGCTCAAAATATTGGAACGAACTGCTCCATATAATGCATCTTCCAACCCCATCAAAAACTGATGAAGCCTCTATTCTTCTCGTTTCTTGTCAAATTCAGCTGCAATATTACAATTGCATCTTCCACAACGGCAGATGGCAATTTGCTCATAATTCGCAAGCTCTTCCTAGAGTTGTTTCAATTTCCCATAATAAGTCACAATCGACATACCTCTCTGTTTGCAGTTGGCAAGTTCTGCCTTGATTTGCTAAACATGAGGTCCATTAGCGATAGAGAATCGCTCTTTGATATCTTCCCATAAATCCTTTGTAATCTCCATATATGTTATGGTAGATCACAGTGTTGGCTCGATTGTGTTGAGCATCCATGAAACCAACATTGAATTTACAGTCCACCAATCCCCTAATTCAGTGGAATCATCAGCAGGTTGATTAATCATTCCATCAATAAATCTGAATTTCTTCTTGGCCCTCAACGACGTTCGCATCTCTCGAGTCCATTCATCATAATTGTCTTCTTTTAATTGCACCCGAGTAATTATATTACCAGGATTATCACTCGAAGTCAATAGGTAAGGGGAGGCTGGTTTCTTTCCCTCGCTAGTCATGGCGGTTTTTTTTTTTTTTTTTTAACCAATCTCTGATACCATATAAAATTTTGAGAAGAAAATTTCTGTATATGTATATTCATATCACAGGCCAAAGAGGGCCGATATATATACAACATAGATGCACTAACTAATCTTCTAAACATAGAAAACAAATATCCTAAATATGCTTTTTATACAATTGACAAATATTACATAGACAAATATTACATAGAAAATATTCTAAACATAGAAAATATCTTAAATATACTATTTACGTAATTGATAGATATTCCTCTAATAGATTTCGATCGTCTTCATGTTTACTCAACTTCATGTACTTCGCAATTGATCTATCATATCGAAAGCTCAAAATTACTAAAAATGATAAAAATGCCCTTATTCCTTATATGTGATTGTTAAATTATTGAACTTTTCATCGATAAGTTTGATTATTTCGATCACTTATAACTATGCTAATGCTATCTCGAGATTACCATGGGGTTAAAGACAACTTTAAGGCACGTTTTATACAAAAATTACATTTCGATCAACTCATGCTGCATAGGCCTACCAAAGTCAACCGAAAACCCGTTTCCCCCGATACTCTTGAAAATGCACATACGGCTACCTCAATTTAATCAAAACTTCACTCCGTAGCATTAGGGTCATAATCCTACTTCAATAAGATAGCCATGCACGAATAAAAAAGAATTGATCATTTTGTCTAATATTCTTTAAGTTGGTTTTTTTTTTTTTTTTCACTCAAAATACGATTCTCATAGTTACACATACAAAATTACGACTGGATGGCTAAAGCTACTACATGCATGCATCGCATAATCATATCATATATGAAGACATAAGTGTACATAACCCTTATTGCGAACCCCACAAGAGCAATGATTCCTAGAGCCAAAAAAGTTATATATTTACGATGCTACCGTAAATTAAATCATATTTACTACTCTATTATTTAACTCTGTCCCCATGATTAATCTGCACAAAAATTTAGATTATAAGAAATGCCATGTATATATAAAATGTACCACAATAGCTAAAAGAAAGTCAACCCTTACGTCTCTTTCTTTATAAGTTGAATTTTCGTGCATTTTATTTATATATGTGTATTATTATTCTTTCTTTTTTTTTTTTCAGTTACACTACCTCGACTCTATAACCATCATTAAAATATGGAAAATCCTAAAAGAATAAATAACAATATGGTAGGTGTAATAAAATGTTGATTTTATCGCTCTTTATGAAGCTTAAAAAAAAAAAGTTAAGAACATTGGCACGAAAACTTTGATAAATAACTATAAACATATATGTGTGTGTATATAAAAATTTAAGAACATTTATATTATTTTGCTCAAACAACGGGCTGCCTTCATATGATTGTCATATGAGGATCCAAAACAATTTAGCTTGGGCCTATTCTATATTTAAGGATTTCTCTTTCCTGCCTTCGGCCCACCTTCAGCTCTAATCCCAATACATGGCATGGACCCATTTTCATTTTATTCTTTTCAACAAAGCTCACTTATTGGCAATCAAAGACTAGGTATTCCTCGGAAATGTTATCACGTCGTTCGGTTGGATATTGTAGACGTCGTCCTTAGGAATACTTATTCCTTCTATGGAAGAAATAGTCATTCCCTTGTCGTCCGTGGGATAGTTGTTTCCTTCTCGATGAGAATAGTACTTTTCTACACTTTCGTTCCAAAATTACTCGAATCAAATTCATAATTATAGCCGTATCCTTTTGTAAATATTAGTAATATTATCATAAGAGTAAAAACAATGAAAATTAATGATAATAACTAATAGATATTAATTAGTTATATTACGATATAAGAATTAATAACTAAATTGCAATAATACTATAATTAGTAGTGATTCATTATGAATTGTTTTCTCATTATGGTCAAGCACCTAATTATTTTAAGTAATAAAGTAATTATATAAGAAAAGGAATAATTGACTACTAAAAAAGAAGTTTCTATATTATATTAGCAAATAAATTAAGGATAACTTTTTGAAAACAATTAATGTTTGCCGTTAGAATAAGTTGATAATTAATAAACATTTTATTAATAGAGGGAATATAGATTGGTATATTATTTGTCAACTAAGTGGTAAATAAATATTATGATGTTTAGTTAACTGTAATAAAATTGCTATTACATTATTAAGTTCATAAAATTTAATAGGAAAAAAAGATATGAATAGAAAATAAAATAACTAAAAATACCCTTGTTAAATTGAATAATAAAATAAAATATAAAACAATGCATCATGTTAAAGATGAAACCCTAGCCCCAATCTCAATGACATTGTTCAGTTTAAGATGAATCCTTTAGCCCTAATCTTAATGGATGGTTGAATCAGATGATGGTTGTAGTCGTATGGCATGTGAGTGGTGATGAAAGGAGTAGTTATGGGGCTTTTTAGGTTGTAGTTTGTAAGCCATGCATTAGTTATGAGGCAATTAATGGTGGTGGTTATCTTCAATTGTAGTGGTAGATAGTCAAATAAGGTGATGATTGTAGTCTCTAGGCATGTGAGTGGAGATAAGTAGAATAGTTGAGAGGCGATTTCGATGGTGTTTTTAGGTCTAATTAGGTGGTGGGTATAGTCGTGAAGTGTATGAGTAGTGATGATTGGAGTAGCCACTAGGCAACTTGGGGGTGTTACTAAGTCGAATCAAGTGGTTGTTTAAATGAACTCCATTTAAGTGCTAGTTCTTAGGTTATGGAATAGTAGCGTACGGTGCTTAAAGGTAATTGGTGTTGTTGTAAATGGTATGTGAATGGTGACAAGTAGAGAAGAATGAAGAAAAAGATGATTTTGCTATAATGGTGATTAAAAGAAGGATGGGTATGTCAAAAGTTACAATTCTTAGGTAGAATTGAGAAATTGTAAGTTCTTATTTTTAAGTAATAGCTATTCCCATCGAATTACTATTACAGTCAAAAAATGAAGTGAACAATGCAATAATAGTCCTATATAAAGGAAGAATGGAATAGTTATTTTACCCAAGTAAACAGGCATTTGGTGATAATTAGCTAATATCTAACTAATGTTTGTTCATTTTGTTGGTAATAACAATTTTCAAGCTATAGTACCTTCATTTTGGTAATATTATTCCAAGTTTGGATGTTCAATTTTTTTTTTCCCTAAGTTTTCAAAATCATCTCCTTGTGATGTTGCTACATGTATTTAATGGTGATTTTTTTTTTCTAACTAACACTGAATGGTCAAGAATAAAAGAAATAAGATGGCATCATTATGATATCATAGAATATCTAAAAAATCTAGATAATTTCAGTTATTGATTTTATAACTTTACCTAAATTACCTTATAAATTAAAAGTTCAAGTTGCAATATATATATATAAGAGTAAAGAAAATTGACCAAATTAGGCGCTAAAGGAGGTAAGGCTAACTTTAGAGTAAAGCTAATTACTTATACCCAACTTGAGCAGTCTCCTAGCCTTTTATTTATATTATTAATGCGTAAAAAACAAAGCTTTTGGTATTTTTTTCAATTTGTCTAAATTACCATTTTACAATATTAACATTTCATATAATTTACCATTTATAATTATATAATGCATGTTTTTTATGTTATTTCACTTAGGTTAAAATGTCAATTACCTCAATTTACTATCTATAATGAAAATGGCTAGTTTAATATATAGCGTGTATATATTATATATACATATATATGAAAACATATATATATGTATGTATATATGCATATGTGTATATATATAATATATGTTAGGAGTGGATGAAAAAACTTACTAAACCAATTCAAATTGACAATACAATTATTTATGATTTGGAAAATTCATAATTTGTAACAAACCAAAAATTTGTAGTTTGTTTAAAGGCGTAACCCAAATTGAATGGAAAAAAACCAAATCAAACTGTTTAAAAACAATATTTCACTTGTATTTGAAAAGGTTCTTCTATTGTAGTATAGTATTTGATTGAATGTAACTTTATACTCAATGAAATATATATGTATATTATTTTTCTAGACCATGGATTATTAGAATATGTATATAGATAGACTTAAAATTCTATTATATGCTAATGTTATCAATATAATAAGTTGTTATAATACTTTCAAAATTTTTTAATTATATGAATATTAATTTTATCAACCTCTTTCATAGCGCTAATACACGTAATATTAAAAGAAGTCAACATCTACAATATGAAATTACATGTCCTGCATATAATCAATATTGTTAGATCCAATCTAAAGAATTAACCTAAACATGTGAGAGGGTTAAGGGTCAAGGATCAAGAGGTCAAATCAAGTTTAATCGGAAGTTGAATTGAGGTTAATACAATATATATATATCATATTTTTAAAGAAATATGAAATTACAAGTTTAAATAAATCAACTTATAATATTTACTCTAATTAAAATATAAATTGGAATAGGTTTAATGTATGTTCATAAATATTTTTCCACATTGAATGTAACGTAGATATTTACAAATAAAATATAGATAATTTGTTTATATGAATAGATATAATTAACAATGTGATCTAATTGATTGCTACTAACTTTAATAATTAGCTCTTAAATAAACCCATTTAAAAATAATTATAGGTGCTTCTCTCTAACATCTAGTACTAATGCCCTTTCATTTTCAATTTAATAATCAATCTTAGAAGATAAATTTCTTTTCATTAATGATATTTACTTGTGATTTTTTATCCTTTTGGTTTTAAAGCTACTTATTAAGCCCTCATATACTTACTTTGTAGATATCATAAATGCTACATGATAACCTAACTTACATGCACACTTAATTACATGCTATGGCCATTGGAAAATATCTTTGTTGTGATATTTGCTGTTTAGGTGGTATATCATTTGAAGCATTATGTCAGACAATATATATATATATATATATATGGACTTCAAAGTTCGCCTCAGTATCGCTACTTTATATGTGGTGCGCGTTAGTGCCAAGGGTACCTATTTGTAAACCTGGAGAACTTTTATGATTCTATCCATTATTTTAATGGGATTGATTTAGTTCTTAATTTTACTATTTATTTAATATTTATTAAATCTAGACGATTGATAACTTAATCAGTTTAATAGTTCAAATTTAATAAATATTAAATCAATGGTACAATAAGCGACAATACCGATCTTATAAAAATAGTGGACATGACCATAGAAAAATCCATAAACCAAATATTGCTTAAAGGCCTTGCTTTTCATTTGTGAGTCAGGCCCATTCACTCGACTGGGCTACCCGTGTAGTAGTTGAATTACCTAAGTTGCTCGGTTTTTACTAGATCAGTGTCAATTCGGTCTTTAGCATAAGACTAACCCGTTTCCATAGTCAATTCCAGTTGAACTACATTGAAGCGATCAAACTAGGTCGGGTTTGACTCCAGTGCATATAACTTGTTTTGAATTATGAATTATGGTCCAATTTATCAGCTTAATGTTATGCCCCAAAAATGTGAAGTTTTAACAGTCCCGCTGTGTAAACTATTCTAAAATAGAAACTGTCCTCACAATTATTATCATATACCTAATTCACGCCAAGCATACTTAACTTAACCCTTTTAAAGTGTCTAATTCGATACTTATTTGATATAAACCTGCGAAATAATCCTGCGAAATAATTTGTTAAAAATAAATTTATAATTTAACTTAATAAAAGAGAGATAATGAATCCTACAAGTACCTATTATTTCATATACAAACCAAAAAATTGAAAACTACCAAGCCTCTTAAGGAGTCTTGTGTAGTTTTCCTTAAAAGATAAGAAAGTTAACACTAAGGGTAATAATTATCCATTTCTTGTTATATCTTACTCCCTGTCCCGGTTTACTAGTATTCTAGTTTTAGGTAAGCATTTATAATCCATTTGGAACCTATAAAACAAACTGTAAGGGAATAAAAGATAATTTGCTTAGTAAGTTGGGCGAGGATAGAAATATGCATTTAGCATATCATAAGCAAAATTTTCAACTAAATTGGTTAGATGCAATGTATGTATAAGTAAATATCATCACACAACATTATTTAGTCTGTATTAAGATTAGAGAAATTACGTCCGCTCTAATCTAGGTTGAGGAGATTGACGTTGCGCACTTCATGAATATAGACTAAACAGAGTTTGTGCAATGGAGAACACCTTCCTCTCGTAACCACCTTTGAATTACGACCCCTAATCTTGTTGCAACCTCCTCTCCTATCACTTATTTTCGCTAAGGGTGGGGAAATGATCATTTTCGCTATCCTCATCAAAGGGAATTCATGTTTAGCCAGAGAATTCTAGTTATTACCTCTAATGAGTTGCAATATATATCAAGTTAGGTATTAAGCTGAGTTTGAGTTAGTTCATCTTTTTAAGATGATCAATTAAGCTCAAACAATTCAAGTATAATGATATTCACAAAACAACTATAACATAGAGCTTAGCTCCCATCACAACAATTAAAACTCAACTACAAGCGCTACATACACACGAATAGCTAATTACATAGGGATTTTGAAATAATACCTTAAAATGCTATAAAGCATTGAACCCACTTACCTATCCTAACATATACTTTGGAAAACTTGTATCGTTAATGGTCTAATCACTAGAAAACCCTATATATACAAAACTTAAATTTAGTTTTTTTAATAATTACGAAAATATTAGGGTTTTATCTAAAGTATATTATCATAATAATATATAGTTTTATTATATAATTCAAGTTAAGTTATTACTTATTAATAATGTATGTAATTATACTATTATGTATAATATATCGTTTTAATTGTATCGAAACTTAATTTTAATTGATTAAATCATATTTCAATTACGGTAAGGTTATCGTAATACGTAAATTCCAATAATCTTATAGCAATATAAGTTATATTATTTAGGATTGTTCGATTTTTGTAAAAATAGTATTGTTGGGTTTATACAGACTTAGCAACATGTATTATGGGTCATATTTCAAAAGATGATTTCTAACAGGTAGTTCGAATTTCTAACACAGTTATACGTATTTAAATAAATATTATCATATTATGCGTATTTTATATAATTAAACTGTATTTTGCATAATTTATCAACATAACTATATAATAGATATTATTTAACCCTAATACACATATAATATATCGCGGTAGTTAAAATATCATTAAATATATTAAAAATCTACTTTTTTGTCAAATCTGACTAGTATGTATATATGTAGTTTTAATTTCAATATTTATCATGTTTTGGCCTATTATTACTAAAAATGAGTTTTGGTTTGTAATTTAAGTTGTTTTACTATATAAATTAGTATTAAATAGCTCGGTTTAGCAAATAATTCCCTAAAAATTTCTATGGATTCCTAAAAATATGAAGAATTTAGTCATCACTTAGTTTTATGTTATCGATTTGCCTCCTATATACTTGAAATTACTATTTTAAACCTAAATTATACTTAATCACCAAAATGTTATTTTTCTTCCACAAAATTATTTTCAACCTATTCTAACATCACTATAATTCACCAAAAGTCAATATAGGTTAGTTTTTCCCCAATTAATTTCACAAAACCTATTTATTTCACACTTTCACCTTAATTATAGCTATTTTTTGGGCTAAAAATTACGATAAATATTAAAAATATATGAATAAAAAATCGAACTACATAGAAATTACCCATATATCATATGTATGTTACACAAAAAATTTGAGCTAGAAATTACATCATTTAGTGTATTTATTTTAAATTTCAAATCTCGGGTAAATAATACATTTATTAAGCAAGTACATTAAATATTCCTAATTTTGTAAAAATAAATTTGTGAAATGAAAGTACATCTAAAATAACCAAGGAATTATTTTTTTTTTATATTTTTCTTAATTGATTTAATAATTTTATGAAAATAGAAAAAAATAGGACAGAAACTTAGAACCTAGGTTCATCGAAGCTCTGATCATCGTTGGCTGGAGAGGGGTTGTCGGCCGGCCTAGTCAGTGATGGCTCTCCTAAGCGGTAGTAGGGCTCCACGTCAGGTCATTGGATAGTCGGGGATCCATGCAAGGTTTGTATTTTACTCTGTTTTTCTTATTTTTTGCCTAATTTTTTAAAATATTTTTTAGAATTTTTCTTAAGTGTTTTTTATTGCCAAAACATGAAATCTAAGTCTTAGTAACTTATTTATAGTATTTTAGGTCATTTGAAATTTTTTCTTAATTACTAAGTAATTTATTTTAATATTTTTCTTGAAAAACAAAAAGTATGAGATGGTAAATTGTTGATAATTCACTTTTAAGTCATTCATTCCAGCTGTTCTTGAAGCGTCGTGTAGATTCCAGCAATTCCTACATCATTTGGATAAGTTTTGGTTTAATTTTAGTGTAATTTTAATGAAATTTGAATCATTTAAGTATATTTAATTATTGTATTAATATGCGTGTATATATACACTATATATGTAACACATTTAATGAGTAATTATATGCATATAACCATGTTTCTAGCATGTCTTTTATTTTTAGGATATTTTTCCTATTTAATTTTGCGAATTTAACTTTTATTATGCATAATTATATAATTTTAGGTTAATTTATGGGAATATTTATTATATACATCAAGTATATTCATAAAAATACGTATATACTCATACAGTATATTATGCTATATTATTTTCTTTTATTGCCTAATTAACTTATCTCTAAGATTTCGTCATATTTCAAGCTCAATTTTAAGGGTTTTGATGAGTTTTACGTTATATTGAATAACTATACTTCTTAGATTAAAATCAGATTTTTAGGATATTATTTTTAAAATTTAAATTTATTGAGTCACTTCAATTAACTTCTCTAACCTACTTGTAAAGTTTGGACATAATCAGAGAAGTTTTTTCGAAAGCCTAAAATTTAAATACAATTACTCTAAATGTAATTTTAGAAGTTTACATAAAATAAATCTTAACTACTTTGATTATATTTTTTACTTTCAAGCTTACAAGAATTCCTCAATTAGAATTATCATGTTTCTCATAAGTTTCTAACCTACTCGATTTATTTTTCTGAATGCTCTAGATCAATTATCAATCCTAATCGTAAAAGGATAGAGCTTTGTCCTAATACTCAAATATTCATATTTTGATTGCTGATTTATAGGATATTATACCTAATCAAAGTATTGTGTTAAAAAAATTTTTTAAATCTAATTCTGCAATTAAGTTCACAACAATAAAAACTAAACTAAATTTTATGTTTTGAATTTGTTCAAATTATACCAAATCAAACCGTACCCAACCTAATATATATATATGTATCATGTTTTGTACACCTATATTGTCACATTTGTTATTTTGTATATCTATATTTTCTTTTTTTTCACACTATTATTACTATTGGTAAATAGATATGTGTTATATTCTTATTAGTCTACTATAATTATTTTAAAATATTATTATATATATTTAATTAAATGATAGAAAATAATATAAGTATAAAAGAATCTTAGAAAAAAAGCCATATATACTAGAAAAACTCAATGGCGGCATTCACTTGTGTAGACAACATTCATTATCTTCAAAAATTAAAAAATAAAAAATAAAGAAGCAAATCTTGAAGGAAAAATCGCTAGGTAAAAAGCGAGTCGTGATCATACCTTAACCCAACAGATTTTTCTTATATTTTTTCTCTTTTTCCTTTTTTCCTTTTGAAGGAACTATCTCGTAGATGGGTTACATGACCTATTAAGTTGTTCTAGTGGTGGTTGACTACCTCAAGGTTAAGAGTAGGTCAACCATTTTAGTTAGTGGTTAACTAAGGCGTTATCATGCTTCAAAGTAGTAAAGTCGTAATAGTCCCGTTGTATAAACCATTTTATGATAAAAACTAACTTTATAGTTACCATCTTAAATTTGATTTACACAAAGCGTCCATGACTAATCTGCTTTAAAGTAAACAATTCATATATTTAATAGTTTATTTATCTAAGAAAGTATAAAAAATATATGCTAGAATTCAAATATTACAATTTATGCTTATATGACTTCATAGCATTGTATTATCTAAATAATACTTTATTAGATAATAGAAGATTCTAAAGTATGAGCTACAACCTTAAAAATATATATATTCTTCAATTTTAATCCTCACTTCCTAGGATCCAATAGTTGCTAGTTTTAAGGTAATTATAAGGCTGCTTCTTAACTAGCATCTGCAACAACATCTATAGAGATGTGAGCAATCAACTATTCAGTAAGTTGTAACGAAGATATAAGACTATACATCAAATACAAACAGATTATTAATTAATTATTTTAATACAACACGATAAGTAAATGCCATTATATGACATTATTCGGTCCATTGTAAAATTAGGGATTATACCCACTCTAATCTGAATTGAAGAGTTTGGCAAACATTTCAACAGCTCACGATCAAACTTAGGCTTGTGCAATAGAGACACTACTTTTTTCGTGACTACCTTCGAAGCATTGATTTCACTTTTGTCACTTCCTATCTCCTATCACTACCATCGTAAAAAGGGACCAATTATGTTATTTAATACTGTCCCCTTCAAATGGGTTAATATATGGCTAAAGAACTCTAAACATTTCTCCAAATGGATTGAAATGCTTGTCAGGTTAATTTTACAAGCCGTATATTATTAAGTCTAATTAAAGCAATTAATCCTTATCATATAATATATAACAATTACAATTGCAAACTAATATAGCAAGCTAATAGTATACTGTATAGTTAAGTATACATACATATAGACATGCACATAATCAAATTACTTATAAGCACAAATAAGTATGACCTTAAACCTTTAAATACTATGAAACAGTACTCTGAAATACAGTGATGTATTAATCCTAAACTTACCTAAAGTTCCTAATTTGCTCACTCAAGTTTAATGCAAGGTCGAATCATTGGTGTTTTCTCCTATATTATAAATATCATTTTAGCATTTAAACTTTATATATAAACTTTAAATTATAAATTTTTGTCTAATTATCCTAACTTTATATTACTTATTACAACGCTAATCCTAAACCAATTTTTTATTCAATTTTTATACGTAAATCCTATAAACTCCTTTCAACCTAATATATAAAATTTATCTAATTATATTTTGGTATTATAAATTTTTTATCTAACTCATAACCAATATTTTAGTTGGTGTAGTATACTATACTTCTAATTTAACTACTGAATTTGTTTTCAATGTGAGAATAACCTATATTTTTCACCTAATTACCTAAATATATATTTCATATCAGATTTATATGATTCTTTTTTTTAATATTATAATATTATCAATTTAACCTAATATTTCCTACGTATTTAATTTCACACACACACACACACACACAAACACACACATATATATACATATTATACATTATTATATAATATATACTTAAAACATATATCTAACATTCTAACATTATAAATGTCATCTTTTTATCATCAAATAACATATTAAGATGTTTAATTACACTCTAAATCAAATTTTATAAAACAATTATAAAACGACACTTGCAACTATGAAAACGAAATTGCTTGAAAATATCGAATATCGAAAAGAAAAATTAAACCCTTTAGTTTCTTTTTCCTTTCTTCTTCTTTTTCTTCATTTGTTTCTCTTCTTTTTCACTTTCTTCCTTTTCTCCTTTCTTCTTTTTCACTTTCTTCCTTTTCTCCTCTTCTCCTCTTCTCTCTCTATCTTCCTGATTCTCGTCTCTCTCTCATTCTCCTTCTTTCTCTCTTTTGATCATCTCTTTTATAATGCCTTGGTGATATATATATATATATATATTATGTAACATTTTGAGTAAAATTTTGTCATAATTTATTATTTATAAATTTTTATAATGTATTTCAAAAATAGTAAAATATTATATTATACATCTAATTTAAAATTTCTATTTTAGACTGATTAAAATTTAATCCAATAAACTTTACGTTATAACTTACATATTGGTTGTATTTCAATTTATTTTTAAAATATAACTTTATAAGATTATTCCTTATAACTTTTAGAGAATTTATATTACCATTTAATCTTATTCGAAACTACTTTTTCATGGTCGTACGTTCTAAAATAAGACTCTAAATATATTTTTCTTTAATATATAATATATATAAATTGGTTTCATTAATTAGTTAGGACTTATTCATATACATCTTATATATAATTTTACTTATTCGTATTAATTATTAAGATCATGTAGTTGATTTTTAAAAGATTTATCATAAGCTATATATAAAATTATGAAACTCTATGATATGGGAATTGGACTTGATAAACTTAATATTTTTAACAAAATTGCGTATAAATGTGTTAAAATTGAAATATTGAAGCTATATAGGTACCTTTTTTAATTTTATTACATAGTTATAAAGGTTAACTTAATTCTAAAATTGTTAATATAATTCATATTTTTTAAAGTGTATCTCAAGTACTAAACTTTTCATTTTATTTCTTATTAATTTATATAGTTATATATAATTTACTTATATCGATTCATTAATTATTGGAATTTGTTTTATGCGTTTCCGATAAGTAACAAGTACTATATGTATAACTTAATATTGTAATATTTAATTATTTTATAATTTATGTTCCTAAATTTAAACCTACGGAATTACTTTTACTAATATTTCTATCTTTTTAGTAAAATTCATGCTCAATTGGATAATTTATATGATTGTTCTAAATTTTATAATTCATTTTCGAATTGATTGATTACGAATTACTTACTGGTTTTTCTTTATGCTTTTTTTTTGTAAGGTCTCATAGGCGTCTTAAGGCTTGACTTTTGAGCTAATTTTCTTTATTTTTATTATATTATTTACATATATTTAATAATATTACTTTATTGAATTAATTATTGTAAACCGATAAAAAACCATATATTTACTAACCAAACAATGATAAACATATGATATCTAAAGTGCCAAAAGTAAAAACACATATATGGAAAGTAATATGAGTGGAAACATAGGTATGAAAAGTATAATTCACCTATTAATTATGATAACCTTTTAAATGAATTAATTATCTTAATTAACAAGTGTACTATAAACTAATATCCATGTAATAGAGAGTTTTAAGAAAATCCTAATTCGGTCTATATAGTCACTTTTAAGTTTAGTAAATTATTCTTAATTTACAATAATATAGTACCTATCAATAGTAAAAAAAATGTTAGTAGCCTCATGGAAATTGTCGATAACTTTCAAGAAAATTGTCTACAGGCTTATTTTTACTGTTGATAGTTTTATTTTACATTTGATAGCATAATTTACTATAAATTAGGAGTAATTTATTGAATTTAAAAGTGGTTATAAGTGATCGAATTGTAAAGACTCTGTAAGGCTTTATTTAAGGTTATAAACCAATAAAACCAAGACGATAAGATACTAAGCTCAAGGTTGAGCTAGACTAGAGTTTAGTTTAAGTTTAGAATTTTATACTCGAGTTTGACATGATATAACACTGAAAAAATACAATCTTGACTTGATTATGTTCGTTTGAGTTTGATTTATTTAGAAATTTTTTTCTTCTAATTACAATAATGTTATTATCCAAATTTGAATTCAATGTAATTAATGTTTATGCTCTATTTTAGCTTATTTAAATTTATGAGCTATTTAAGCAAAATATCATGAAATTCAAACTCAACTCAATAACTATCCGAATAGCTATTTAACTATTCTCGAAAGAAGCTCGAGTAATAATAGAGTCAAACTTAAGGAGCTTGCTATTAGTTTAACTCATTATACTCATAAATTTTATATGTTTTCATTTTAAACATGGAAACAAAATTTTTGAGAGATTATGGAAAAGTAAATTTCATTTCAATCATATTTAATTTTCATGTTTATACACTTTTTGAATTTTAATCCTACAATTTTCCAAAAATTAAAATTTCCTAAGTGCACTCTTTTTTCTAAAGAAGAGCTTTATTAGTAACTGTAGATTTAAGTCTATCAATAGGATTTAAAAATGCATATTTAAATATTTGAAGGTTTAACTACTCAACTAGGAATATATACTTTTTTTTTTGTTATAAATATAAGAGATTTAAGTGCGTGGGGGTGTAGGTATAAACGCAATGGTCACGTACATATCGCATGTGAAGCTACACTACACGTGATTAGGGAAATGACTTGAGTGACCATATGGAATGATTACGAGAAAAGTGTAAGGAGGAAAAGTAGGTAATCTTGATAAGGTTTTAACACGTATGATAGTAGATGGAGGAGCGCGATAGTGTCGAACTCCACAATTAATGAATAATGAGGTAAAGTTCCTAAAATGTTTAAGTGTTTGATTTTTGAGATAAGATTCCAACAGAATAACAATATTATTGGTGGTTTTTCTTATTTTCAAATGAGGGTATGAATGAGGTATTTATAAGAAATGATAGTTAATCCCATGTATTGGATCTTAAGTGAGTTATTTTCATAGACTTAGGCCTAAATAAAGGCTCTATTTATATTTATTATTTTAGTGTGACCTAAAGAAAGAAGGATTGGATCGAGCAGACGAATCCAACGGGCCATGCTTTAATCTTACAATGCCAAATTTCCGTTAATCATCCTAAATATTTGGACTCAACTCTTTATAATCCGTCATCTTGCTCAAATAGTCAAACCTAATTAATTAATAAGCTTAAAGTCCAAATTTGAATTTAATAGTCTATAAAGTGCACATATATAGTCAAGATCATTATAGTTTAATAATATAAATACTAGTCTACTAATGAGACGTATTAGATTCATTTCACTTCTTCTCTTCTATTATAATACAAGTAGATACTATATTACAACACGTATATAAATTTAAGAGCATCAGATGTGTAAAACTTTAATTCGTAATATTAAATAATTAATTATGTAGAAGAGAAAAAAATAAAATTATATAAAAAAAGTTTTAACATAATGATTAAATAATATCACTAGTAGAAAACTGTACACTTGGATGTTATATTTGATAAAATATAATTCAAATAAAGTAGTAATATATACTTAATAAATTTATATTCTTTACACATGAATAGGAAATTTGGCCAAAATAAGACAAAATAAAAAAAAAATTGTATATGAAAATGTGAGATGTGGAGAAAAGAATATAGTGAAAATTAGAAAGATGAATGTTATTTGAAGAGAAAGAAAAATAATTGTAGTTGTTTATGTGGAAATGAGAGAAAGGAAAAAAAAAAGTGGAGAAGAGCGAGGAATTAAAAAAATTAGAGTTGAAATGTAGCAGGAAAAGAGAGAAAAATTAGATGGAAAAAAAAAAGAATAAGTTTATAAATTTATATATGAAGTAAGGTATTAATAATTTTAAAAAGTTATTTAGTATAGGTATTTTTGCTAAATAATATTGAATTAAGGTTAAATAGATAATTTATAAAAGTAGTAGTTATATAAAACTTTTAAGATTTTAATAATATAGATGATCGTTGAAAAAAAAAAAAAGAATTAAATAGGGCATATAAGTGAGTGAAAAGAATTAAGTACATTAAATAAAAAATAATGTTATTCCATCGAACATACGAGGGCTCTTAGGACTACAAGAAAAATCGGGTTCCAATTCTTTTCACTCAGGATAATGACGTATAGATCGCACTGTCCCCACGATATCTTAACACTTACACGCTTCCGCACCGGCTTCCGGACACGTTCAAAGGCAACACCAACTTATGACTTAAGCCTAAGCCTCATCGGACGCTTCAGAATCTTTTCCTTTCTCGGTCGGTCAACCCAATCACAAGAGTCTCAAATGTCTCAAACTCTCTCTCACAACCTCCGTAGAACCTCTCTAGAACATTCACTCCACCTCCTCCTTCTTGATCAAACACTATCCATACCCAGTTTTTCTTTCTTTCCCCTTTCCTTGATGCAACGATAATGGGAAAACTTGAAGAGATGCGGCGAGTGAGGGTGAAAACTGAAGAGAAAGAGAATTACTTTGCTTGTGGTGGTGGTGGTGCATATGGTTGTTATTCATCCCCACCGTCTTCATCTTCATCTTCGTCTTCTAACATGCTGCCGCGACCTGTGGAGGGGCTCAACGAGATGGGTCCGCCTCCATTTTTAACGAAGACGTTTGAGATCGTTGAAGACCCATCAACGGATTCGGTTATCTCGTGGAGTGGAGCTAGGAATAGCTTCATCGTTTGGGATCAGCACAGCTTTTCCACTACGCTGCTTCCTAAATACTTCAAGCACAGTAACTTCTCGAGTTTTATACGGCAGCTCAATACTTATGTAAGTTTCTCTAATATTTTTAGCCTTTGATAGGTGTAATTAATCGACTTTTGTTTTTGATTCTCAAGTGGTTTCCTGTAAATGCAAATCATCTTTCTAATCACTGTCGACGATGCTTTATTTAGAATCGTGGGTATTTTTTTGTTAAATCTTATACTAATGATCAACTTAGACCTAAGAGGTGAGAAAATATTCACTCACTAGGCTTGATATGTGCCGTGTTCGCACTGTGTGGTGTGTAACTTTTGATGATATTTCGACATATACTGTTTATGATTTGCCGGTGTGTTTCATTTGAAGCTACACACCACTCAGGCGGAAGAGGATGGCCCGTTTGTTAGGATCCGCGATTTGTCTTTTATTATAATTACACTTCTGCACTACCTTTATCGTGTTGCTCTACTTGTTTGTATGGAATGTATTCATACTATGCGTGGTTCTTAAAGTTCTCATCTCGTGCTGCTGCTCCATTGAAGAAGCATTTGTAGGAACTGGTCCTTAGTGGAACTCCTGTGGCAGATGGTCCAACTACAGCCATGACTCTCCACTGCATATTTTTATGTGTTTCAAGTTTTTTATGGCATGTTGGAAACGCCATGTGAGTGAAATTATCCCCAGTATATTTTGGAATTCAACTTCATTGGTAAGCACCATGAAGTACCTGTGATATGTTACTAGTGTGAAGTGTGTATGTTGTGGTGTTTTATATTTGGAGTTAGAGTCTAGAAGTTTCTAGAAGCTACTATTTGTTAGTTCTAGGTATTACTATGAACAGGGGAGTTTGTTAGAGATAAGCAGTCGGATATTTTGTATGGAAAGTATTGAGTATTGTGAGCATTTTCTCATGTGTGTGATCTTTTAGCTCATGGCTCTCATCTAGAGAGAGAGTAGGGTTTGTGATTCATATCCATCCATTAAAATTAATAAAATTCATTCATCTCCTTCTTGATCCATTGCTTGTTCTTATCAATCTTAGCACTTGTTCAGTAGAGGGGAGAAACCTTGGCATTGTGATTCTGATCATGATTCAAAACCCCCAACTGAAATTAAGATGAATAGTCACTAGTCAGAGCATTTTGATGACCTTTGAAGGCTGATGCAAGGGTCAGCTCCAGCTTATACTGTACATGTAGCTTCATGAAGTGGTGTTGTTGGGATCTGAATTTCTTCAATTTGTGATGAGAGTCACACCGAGTGCGTTGATCATACTAAAATACTTGTGTACCAGTTGCGCCAAACTTGAACTGTGTAGTTTGTGATACGTAGTTAGTTAACAAGTGGCATCGATAGTATTTAAACTAGGATATCATGAATTTATCATGAGAGTAGACAGTATCTACATTTGGAGTATTTTAAAATGAGTAAGCCATTGGGTTGTTGTTGCCAATGGTGTCTTTACTATCTGTATGGTTTTAGCCCTCAAACAGCCTGCTCAATTTCTGAGATGCTATTTCTCTTGCAGGATTCCAGGTAAATATGTTGAACCATCAATTAGAATATATAGTTATTGCGAGAACTCTTTGTTTGAAACTTTCAAGCAAATTACTTGCTTGAAACATGCTTTTGGCAGAATTCTTTCATACTGATGGTAATCATTCTGAAAATGAGCTTGTATTATCTGTATCCAATAGAGGAGAAGTTCCTAATCTGTTCTTCTTGCTGTTTTATTATAACACATGGGATATTCTGGCTTTAACTTTGTAATTTATTTGATGTCTATGTTGGTAATGAATCAATCGGTTGCATAGATTTTGCCGATTTCAAGTAATTCCTTATAGCGCCAAAAAGCATGCTGATGTCTGGCAAGTCTAAGTTCGTTTGCTTTATTGGTTCTGCATAATTTTCTGTTTCTTTCAATAAATAGCTTAGATGAACATGTGTTGCAAATGAATTGCAGGGTTTCAGGAAAGTTGACCCAGACCAATGGGAATTTGCTAATGAAGGCTTCCTAGGAGGTCAGAAGCACCTCTTGAAGACCATCAAGAGGAAGCGGCATGTTGCACAGAGTACACAACAAGAAGGACGATCTTGTGTTGAGTTAGGACACTATGGATTCAAAGATGAAATGGGAAGGATAAGGAGAGATCGGAGCTTACTGGTGGCTGAACTTGTAAGATTGAGACAGCAGCAACAGCAGTCTAGGAGCCAAGTCATTGCCATGGAGGAGAGACTGCGGAACACAGAGAGGAGACAACAGCAGATGTTGACTTTTCTTGCTAAGGCGTTTCAGAAACCATTGTTTATCCAGCAACTTGTGCAGAAAAACAATCAGAGGAGAGAATTGCAGGGGATTTCAGTTGGACACAAGCGCAGATTGACTGCCAGCCCAAGTTTGGGGAACTTGCAGGAGTCAAGTGTGATTACCGGCCTTGGAAGTGATCCAGTCGCGGACTATATGAGCCAAAAGCCAGAAGAACAAACCACCGTGGCATCAGAAATGGAGTCTCTTATCTCCTCGAATCTGGACAATGAATCAAGCCATGTTGTCAAGGGCCCCAACCCAGGTACGAGCTCAATGCCTGACATGAGTGGTGGCAAATTGGACACTGTCAAGGAGACGATACTGGAGGAACTGCTATGCAAAGATCTAATGTCGGGTAACCCAGCAGAAGAAGTGTTAATTGGTGATCATCCAGAGATTGATGTTGAAGCCGAAATCTTGGTACCGAATTCTGCAGGTACAGATCAAGGGTTGCAAGATCTAGTGAATCAGTATGGTTATATGCGGCGTGAACCGTGACTAGACTACGAGTATAGTTTTGTTGCTTGCATCTGGTCGTATAATATAATATACTAAGAAGTAGAAAGTTGATGGGCATCATGCTATTGTTTTGTGGCAGCAAGAAAGTGATGCAAGCTCCCAGTTTGTAATTAAGAGTAGTAGTAGATTTGTAATTAATGTTCCACTAATTGGTTAATCTCCTAGTTGATGAGTAAAATAGCGGAACTAGTCCAGCTAATCCTTAGCAGTCAAGATTCGCTGGATATCTTCGTTGTATATGAAGAGCTAGCAGCACTGGTGATTGTGCTATTTTTAGCACCATGATCATCTTATCTTATCTAAAGTTTTAACTAGTATAAATCTGGGGATTTGAAATTAAAAGACCTCTAATTTTTATATCTTGTTGAGGTTTGTACAGTAATTCTCTTATTTAAAAGCCTAAACCTATTGGTTGGATCTATAGGTGTAGGGGGTTGACCTTTGGATTGCCTTGTGAGGATGGAACAATAGTCATTGAAGCTTTATTATCTCCTTTCATTTTCATGGGTGTAAATATAAGCCTAAAGACTTGTAAGCATTAAAAGAAGTTTATTTTTATTATAAATAAGCCTAAGGCTTGCTTAAGCTTTCATAAGGCCTATCAGAGCCAAAAAAATGAGCCCAGTCGTGCGAGAGAATCGAGTAATTGAAGATGGAAATTTCGGTCTAATAATATGTACTTCGAGTCTATCAAGTAAGATTAGATTTATCAAAATATCCTCAATTGGATTTGATTCCTTAGATCTTATTACTAACTTAAGAAAACTAATCGATGATATAAAATTAGGTCTTATTGCAAAAAGCAAATCATTTGAAAATTTCATCCCATTTCTTGTGGGAGAAAATAAGTATATGATGTAAATATGTTGTTTTTGTATGTGGGACATATAGTTAGATAATGGTAGGAGTAGCAAACTTAGATTCGATTAGATAAGGGTCAAGAGGTAGTCGGGCGCTGACAATTGACTCAATTCAGGTGTCCTTAGAAACTCACAAAATGGCCACCTATTACATCGTTTATTAATTTTACTTGGCATGGGGGTACCCATTATTCATCAATGGTTTGATGTATCCCTGTTTACTTATAGGATGATGTTTAATTATGTAGAAAGTTATTTTTTAATCTAAAGAGTCCCCTTTTGTAAAGTGCTTCAAGTTAAGGGTGGATATCATGCTATTTGCATAACTAAGCGAAAACTCAAGGGCAAAATAAAAAAAAAAAAAAAACAAAGGAAAAGTAGAAAGTCAAAAGAAAAGGTAGAAATCGAAAAAAGAAAAATATAAAAAGAGAATGTGAGAAGAAAATTTCTTTTGATTAAAAATTACGATTTGAGCTATTAGGACTTAGCTTGTCTCTAAAGAAGTTAGCTTAACCAAGTCAGCTCTCGACAATGAATTCTCACACTTCAACTAGGATATATCATTGACCAGACTTGGAAATGTACATAAGAAGTAAATTTTGATGATTAAAACAAATGAAAACATCACTGGTTCCTATATGGAAATGACCCTCTATGGAGCTAATATTTGAAGAAGAAAATTAAAATTATCTTAAGAATAGATCGAGGATGAAAGGCAAGTCAGTAAGGATGAATCAATGGGCATATAGAAACATCTTAAGAGTAATAGAATAGGTAGATAAATGGGGAAAAAATCTCCAACCTTAAAGATGAAGACCCCATAGAGTTAAAGTTGTTAAGGGAAGGAGGAATTTCTTTTGTTCGAGACAAACATCTGATCATCATCATCAATAAGAGAACCTTGGGACCCTTTTTTTAAGTGAAGGAGGTTGAAATACCCAAAAATAATTTTAAAAGCAGGAGCATAAAACCCATTTTACTTATAAGGTTTTCCATTACATAAACTAAACCACAAACTTTAGAAACACTACACTTCTACTTTTCATTGTTCCTTATACTTTATAACGTGCCCTCTCTCCCTCCCCCTCCCTCCTTCCTACCTTCTCTCCTTCCCTTCTACTACTTTCTTCCTTTTTTTCAAAGTGTCCATCTATAAGCTGCAAATAGTATGTGTGTTTTATTTCATGAAACTGATAAATAAACTTTAAATCAGATCTTATATTTAAGTTATTTGTGATTATTGGTGGGAAATTGATAATAAACTAATTAGAAATTCTTATTGGTGTATATGAGCTTATGATCATAAAGATCTCTCAAAGGAACTTGTAAGAAACTATAATTAAAACTGAGCATTCTTTATAAAGTTGTGGTCCCTTATCTAAACTTAACCATGAATATGTTTCTAAAATTGGTTTGTTTTGTGAAGCAGTTAAATTGGGGATTTTCTTGCAGGATTTGTTATAATATAAGTGTAAGCCCCATAACTAGTTCCTTAAAGTTTCGATCGGTTAAAAGATTCGATCAAGCCTAAATTATAAAATAAAAGTAGAAATATTAGTAAAATGATCTTGTAAGTTTGAATTTAAGAAAATAAGTAATAAAATAAAAGACTATAAAAATTCTAAATTTTAAATATATGACTCATCATTTATCAAAAATGCGTAAAATATATTTCGATAATTAATAAATCGCTAGAAATAAATTATATGTATACTAAAAATCATAGAATGACCTAAATAATATTTAGAAATATTTACTTGTATTACATATGAATTTACATGTAGGTAGAAATACGCGTAATGTGCTAAAAAAATACTAAATAATTAAACAAAATTCGTAATTAATTAAGGAAAAATAAAGAAAAATCAGAAAAAATAAGGAATGATCCAGAATTGGGTCATGGCAGTTGGGGAAAATAAGAAAAAAATCAGCCAATTAAATTAAAGCAACATAAAAGCAAAAAATTAAGGGATTTGAGCAATGTCTTGTCCAATTTAATGCACATTAATTACCACAAATCTCTATAAATAGGGAAAAAAATCACATAGCTCATTTGGGCAGTTTGGAGAGTGAGAAAAATAGAGAGAGGCGAAATTGAGAGAAAAATTAGGGTTAAAAAAGAAGAAGGAAAAACTGTACAATTAAGGCCTTAAAGGGAACTCACACCAGACGAGCACCTGGGAGTAGGCAGCCACCACCACCACCACACTGTGGTGGCAACGCCCAAACCGGCCGACAAGGTCACAACGGTTGGCGGTAGCTGAAGCCACCTAGATCGGTGAGTCCGATTTCTAGCCCGATTTTATGTAATTTTGTTAAAAATAGTACATATTCATAGAAAATTATGAATTTTGTTATTCTAGAATATTTTTGTATGTAGTTTTTAGAAAAAATATTATTTTGATGAAAATATGTCTTGTGATATAGGGTCTTTAAGAAATCATGCAAAACAAAGTATGTTTCGGTTTAGAAATAAATGACCTTAGGAGTGTAGTTTTGAACCCAAAATTTTTGTGTAGACTACTTAGATAATGTAGAATAGTGCTATGAAGCCCGTTTTCAAAAATTAATTTTCGAAAATTTTAGATAATTTTTAGGCCTTAAAATGAGGCATAAAATAGGTAATTTAGGGTTAATTAAGTAATTAAATGGTTAATTATTGATTTAGTGAATAATTATATGTTTTAGGATGTTGAAATCTGATGAAGTATGATACTTGTAGCATTTAGGGTGTAAGATGTAATTATTAGGTTAATTATGTAGTAAATGAGTAATAGGGAAAAATAGTAAATTTTAAGTTAATTTTGTAAATTAGGGTAATTAGGAGTAAAATCCGATTTAGGATGAATTTAGACATTTTGAAATGATAATTGATGTTGGGAGATGGTAATTAGAGTGAAAGAAATATTAGATGTGTATTATATACATAATAAGTGATAATACATAATATGTAATTATTGGAAATATAATAAATAGAAAATATTAGAATAAAAATTAATATTATGATAATAATAAAAATATACAATAAAATTGATAGAAGACTTAAATTTATGTAATTATATGAAAAATGTAAAAATTTCTTACATTAGGAGTAAATTCGGTACACTAATAAGAATTTAAGTGTACCGGGTGGAATAAAATATTGACTAGGGGTAACGATGATATTTAGGAGATCGAGAAGTAATGTGATTAATTTCACATTATAAGTTGAAATGAATTTTTAGGGTTCGAGTATAAAACAATATTTATAAATTGAACTAGAATCTAATTTAGAAATCGATGCGGAAACCGAACTCGAACCTAACCCCAAACCTAGAATAATTGTAAAAGACTTAAGACCTAGATAATTAGGCATATTAAACCCTAAACAAAACATAACAATAAGCGTTATAGGATAAAATGAACTTATAATAGTTATATGAAAAATTGAAACTACGTTTCTGTTATAGGGAAGATCGGTGATGGCTTGAGCAAGTCGGACCTTGAGTGAGTGAGCGAAGAGTCGAGGTAAGTTGGGATTAATACGTTGCTGTATTTTAAAGGCTTGAGATTATGCTTGGTTGTACTTGTTAGATAGTTAGTTATGTGCATATGCTTGATTATGGGTGATGCTATGATTCTGTTTGTTGTTTTGGCTTGTATTGTATGATTTGTATGAAATGACTGATCATCCTAAACTGGACTTAATCAAATATACGACCAGTAATCATAATTGGATATGCATGGCAACCCATTAGGGGAAACATAGGATTCTTCGGCCAAATATCGACCCCTTCGAAAGGGATAGCGCAGGATTGCAAAGGGTCCCTTCTTCATCCTCAGTCAAACTAAGTAACAGGTGAGGAGGTCGCAGCGAGGGTGAAGTCAATGGTTCGAAGGTAGTTACGGGAGGAGCGAGGTCTTCATTGCACAAGCCTGGGTTTGGTCATGAGTTGTTGTATTAATGGCAACTCCTCAACTCAGAGTGGACGCAATTTCTCTAATCTCACGACGAGCTGGACAACGTCGTGCGATGGTATTTGCTTGAACATGCATTGCATCTAATAAGTTGATTGATAACCTTGTTGTATTTATGGTATAGTTTTAAGTCCTTCATCTTAACTTACTGAGCTGTGATTGCTTACATCCCTATAAACGTCGTGCAGGTGCTGGCTAAAAAGTGGCAAACAACTACTTTGAAGCTAGCAACTGCTTGATCCTAAGAAGTGAGGAAAAACATTTAAAGAATAAACATATACTTTTAAGGTTTAAGCTTTTACTTTAGAATTTTTCATTCTTGAATAATGTAATAACTAGGAAGTATATTATGAAGAAATATTGTAAATGATAATTGTAGTAACTAAATTATAGTGTATATATATATTTCCTCACTTTCTTAGATAAATGATTTATTTAAATTACAAACTATTTACTTTAAAGCGGGTTAGTCATAAACGTCTTGTGTAGATTAGGTCTAAGATAGCAGTTGTAAAGCTAACTTCTATCTTAGGATGGTTTACACGACGAGGCTGTTACGACTCTGCCGCTTCGGAGCATGACAATAAGTTCTTTTAAGAATGGTAGCCTATTAAGCACTCATCTAAAGCTTAGAATTGATCTTTAATAATTCATGTAATGGATTGGTAAAGTTATGTTTGAAGAAGGATTTTGAATAAGTATTAAGATGTTGAGATAATTGATATTAGGTGGTATTCATGATTAAAGGAATTGACAAACTGGTAGCAAGAATATCTAAGATTTAATTCAATGTTAAAAGCTCTTAAAGCTATTTGCATTTAAAAATTGTGTTAGTTAAAGGTAATTAACCTTATGGCTCTATAAGGTTAACCAACTCAAAAACAAGAAGGAGACAAAAAGACCCCTAATAAGGAAACCAATTGGCCTTTCATCTTAGTTGACTAACCCTTATAGTGAGGTTAACCACCCCTTACTTCTTAACCTAAGTTGACTACAAAATAACCTTAAGTTGGTTGAGTGACCATAAGAGAACCTAATAAGCCTATAATCACCTAAATAAATAAGAGGAATTAGATTTAAAAATTATGATCCATGAGTGTGCTTAAGTATTAATCTACTAGATGCATTTAAAAATTATGATCCATGAGTGTGCTTAAGTATTTGTATTACATGTTGATTATAAAATTTAGTATTATCAAGGTTATAGATAGATTCCAAGTACGTAGCTAATGTTGTGTGGTGTCTATGTATGCTGGGATTATTTAAACCTAACTAACAAATATTTGGCTTAAATGATGTGTATGTTGTTTATACGTTCCCTTTTATACCTGTAGGTACAATTGTGGCATCTACATGTATGTACATGCAATAACTATGTATAAGATTTTAGAACTCAACTATTTGAGAATTTTAAATTTTCAAGTGATGATGGGTTTAACTAGACCTCTCTAGGATGAGAGCGACATTAGGGTAAGTGTTGGATTATTAATCGTTTCAAATAGATTTTTCATAAAATTATATGTATTTGGAGATTATAAAGTTTATGAGATTATAGATTTGATAGTAGGTTATGAGTGTTCAAATTGATGATTATATGATGTTGAAATCTTAATAATTGTCTTCTGCTTTAGAAGAAATTACATTTTGATGCTATAAATAGTAATACAATTATCTTATCTAAAACTTTTTTCAATGATTACAAGGATGGAAGGAGGATTGGAATCTAATCTATCTCATTTGAGAAACCAATGTTCATACTATTAGATTATAAAGCCATTGACAACTATCTTATCTAAAACTTTAAACTTGTAAGTTTGATGTAGCTTAATATTGTATAATACTCCTCCTCACTTGGAAAATTGAACTTTGATTGAGACTTAACAAATGACAACTTAATGAAATGGATTTTGACTAACAATGCTGGGATTTAAACATAGGACCTCTTACTCTGTACCATGTAGAGCGGTGTAAGTTGGCTAAGCAAACCAACCCGCCTCACTTCACATATTATGTGGGTTGGCTTGCTTTGATTCACTTGCATATATAGGTTGAAATTTCTGACCTAACCCACCCCATCATAAGTTGGTGGGTTAAGTGGGTTAATCAACCAATATGCAACATTTGATATATTCTGCTATTTGTACAATTTTAGTATGTTAATCGGGTTAACTTGTGAACTAACAAACAAAAATATTTTCCATTCAAAATTTAATATTTCAATACAAAAATTAGTTAAAACGAAATAGGATATATAACTTTTCCCCCTTGTTATCATTTTTCATCTTTTCTATTAGTAAGTGGTATATGGAATAATATAGGGGAATAGTTAAGAAATAATTGAAGCTGCAAATATGAGTCATAGATTGATGATGGTAATAAACACGACCTAAAAGCCCATTGCTCGGATTAACTATGAAGTAAGGAACTTAAAAATTTGAACCAAATAAATCCATATGGAAATAGTTCAATGGACAACAAAATGAACTTTATATTCATATGGAAATGGTCCATGTGCATGCAATTTGAATTTTCTCTTTTAAACTTTCAAAACACTTCTAATTTCATGCGTTCTTTTTTTATCTTCTTAATTATTACGAATTGATAGGTCAACCCACATTGCAGCTAGTTTACTTGCCTTAAATCATGAGAATTATTTGCATTTAAGCGAGTAAAATTTTTTTTAACCTAATCCTTTCTTTTCTTTTCTTTTTTTTTTTTGTTAAGCAGATTAATTTACGTGATCTACCTTACTTGCACAACTCTAGTACTATATTATAAGTAGTATTGAAACTATTTTATTTAAAATTTTAAGCTTACGAATGTAGTATAAACTATTATATTTATTATATTATGTTAAAGACATATTCTACTTATTCTATTGTATAAGTTTTGTATAAGTTTTCTAAGGGTCTACTTGCTCAAACATGCATTGACAATTTTACTTTTACTCTTTAGCTTTCTTTCTTGCCTATTCTTTTCTTTTTAGTCTAGAAAATCGGGTTGCTCTACCAGCGAAGAAGAAGAATCGAAATGATGGGACAGGCTGATTGGTCAACCGCAATTTCACTTGATTTTCTCTCTATTTTCGGTAATATTCTTTTGTCGGGCTTGGAGCCTCAAATTTTCCAGATAATTACAATCCAACTTAAAAATTCATTAAAAAAAAAGGAGAAAATTGCATCTTTACTATTAAAATTAAAATTAAAATTATATGAAAAATATTATTAAAATACTAATATAATATCGTATTTTAAAGATACGATATTGGTATATGTGATATTATTAAAAATACATTTGAATAAACATTAATATTTATATATATATCGCATCAAAATACCATATTATTTTTGGTGTATTAGTATTACGTTACATTTTGAAGATGTGTGGTATTTTGGTAATATTTTTTTATATAATTTATAATTATATAATTTTTTTTAAAATATCAATAGATATGTATTACATCCTTAAAAAAGAAAAATAAATAGGTATTGACAGTCTGAATCTATTTACTTTTTATTAGCATCTATTGTTCAATCTACTATACCAAGTATTTTCTCTTTCTTTCTTTCTTTCTTTATTTTTTTTTTTTGTGTTTTTGTATTGAAAACTGCGCCAGTTCCTATGTTTGTCAAAAATATAGTAGCTTAATATTCCAAATTCCAATAGTCTTAGATGCTTGTTGGATATAGATTTAGCTACGAGGTGTAATAATGTGCTGATGGAGATGGATTGTGTTTAGTATTCCCTTTGGAACAGAAAGCATAAATTCACATGTACGGACAGAAAAGACGACTAATGAACAAAGAAATTTTAAGAAGTCCAGCCAAATGCTATATTATCAATGAGGATATTCCTTCCATGGAAGGCAAATAAAACGAGACAAATATAATACTTGTCTCTTTGTCATGTTGTCGCTTCTAGGAGCAAGAATATGGATTGAAGATACCAAAGCAAGACAAATATATCATTCAATTATCTGCGTTTTATATTCATGTTTTGTCCTGAGTTTATGGTTTCGAAGTATTTTGTTGAATTTCATTGAGATTTAATCACCGCAAATTAATTGTAGGAGAATAGTGATAATGATATATAAGACCAAAATAGTGAATACTAAATTAATAGGATTTTTTTTATGGTAATATTAGCTAATATAATATGTTATAGGAGGTTACTTTTGAGAAAATTACACTACAAGGGACAAACGTTTAGGGTTTGGTTCAAATGAGAGATAAACGTTTGAAGAAGTTCATTCAAGGAATAAACATTTTTGCTTGCGGTTAAGACAGGCAATATCAGAACAGAGGCGTTATAAAACCATTTATTGATGACAACATGTCATGTTTCAGGTATATGTGCTTAGTAATGTGGATTGCAATGTAATACATGGATGTTCTAGCAAAATGGAAATTTAGGGGAAAAAAGAAAAAGTAAAAATATTAATATTAAAACCTTAAAATATACAATACAGTAACTTTAAAACACTAAAACACATGAAACCTTAAATCTTAAAATTAAAGGAAGAACATGATGAGGAATGTTAACCCTAAATCTGAAACTTCAATTGGCACATTAAGGAGGAAGAATTGTGCATTGAAAAGGTAAGTTTCTCGTTCCTCTTATCTTTTTGGGTCTAATTTGTAGTGTTTGCTAAGCATGTTGATGACTGGTTGGTGTTTGTCCTGCAAGTAAGGAAAAAAGCATATCTTTATTATAACCCGATTGGTACCGGCAGTAAATAGTGTTGATATGTGGTTAGGTCTGCATTTAGTAATTTTCTATCTCATGTGTGCTGTTATAGTGGTGCATATTTTCATGATATTGGTTCATTTTAATATCTATATATTGAGTACCACTAGCCATGGAGGTTTATTTATCCTTGAAAATCATAGGGGGAAAAAATCATTAGGATAATTTGTGTTTGATTTCATAATCAAGTAAGCAGCGATTATTTTATACAAAGTCCAAGTGTTTGTTGAAGGTATTGGTCCTGTGTTTGCATTGATTTTTTAACTATTCCTATCAAATCCTTTAGCTTGGCTTGATGAATTGCAAATCCGAGTAAATGGTGGATGGAATAAGAGGAAGAAGGCTAGGGAACAGCTTTACAACCCTTAAAGTAGTCGAAGCGTCATCGTCTATTGGAAACTCATTGAGCAATGGCAGTAATATAGAATATTGTGTTTATGGTTTCTTCTTACCCTTGTAAACTAGTTGGACAAAACGAAATCTAAGGAGAAGATTTCATAGCTGTTTACATCGTAAAAATGAAGGAAATTGTGCTTTCTTCAAGTAGGTAGACCTACCAATGACTAATCATGTGAAAGAGGTGATATTGGAGCTTTGTCAACGATTAGGTGACATTAGACCAACAAATATGCATGTCTCATCGAGTGCCAATGATGTTGCTAAAGTATAATGTTTAATGGAAATCGACCTGAATATTGTAAAGGAGCAACTAACTCATGCAAGGAATAGTTTGAAGTAAGAGAATAAGAAGACAATGTTCTTGACTTATTGCTTGATTGTTTCATAGTTGTTTCTTTTCGTAGTCACCATTGTGCTTCTTTTGATGACAATGGTTCGCTAGTTGATTCAAGAATGCAATTGCTTCATTAGGCACTTATAATATGTTGCTCAAGAGCATATGAAAAACCCTGTGGTGATGAACAAGATGCAAAAGTTGGTCAATGCAAGAATTGAGCAGATCAAATGAGATGTGTGAAAGGAAGTTTAAGACTTACTTAGTGTATTTTCACCTGCTAGTAATGTGTTTTCTTTAGGAGGATGAAGTTTTGGATAGAAATTTTGCGCCATTTTCTCTTGCGATTATTGATGACTTGTCCTTATGCTGTAACAATGGCAATTTTTATATATCATGTTTAGTGGGAAATGTTCAAATGTCTGTTGGCTGATTTGATCTAGTACCTCTTGCTTTGTTGTTTTGTTGCCTAGTATTGAAGCGTAGTGATTGAGTTTCACATTTCATTGAATATATTTTTTAGCATTACAGTCACTATTATCTTTTACGTTTAATTCTATCAAAGGAATTATTCAAGTGTTCAGCTCTGTTTTCTTAAGAACATAAACTAAAACATGGAAATCTACTATAGGTTTCTCCTTATTTATCGACGAGTTTTGCAGGAGGCTTATGAATCCAAATTTTTGCGAGCTATTGATTACATACACATAAACATTTTATTGCAAAACCAGTTCATTGTAATGAGCAAAATCAACGTCTTTATTTTGTTAAAATACAATAAAGATTCTGTAAAAACAATAATTTATAGCTTATAGTTAACCACTTTATAAGAGAAAATATAAATTAAACCTTGTAATAATAATGACTTATCAACCTTTGGATATGTCAAGTCAGTGCAAAATGAAATCACTATAACACTAGTATGAAAAGTCAATTTCCCATTGAAGCACACAATAAATTCTATTTGTGAGTTACCCACAGCATATTCTTGAAATATATTGATTTGGTTTTTCCCTAAAATGACATGTCATACATAAAAAAGTAAAACAAGCTGTTCTGAAGCATAGAAGCGTAATGGTTTGATAGTATAGAAGCTTATCATCAAAATGCAGCTCCATTTTTACAAGATAGCATAGAAGCCTAAGGTAAGAAAAATGCTACGTTTTTTTTTTTTAGCAAAATGCAAAAGTTCTTCAAAGTAAATCTGAGGTCAACACATCGGGTTCACATGTCCAACAGGGACATGTCAGTCTTTTAGGTCCATAACTTCAGGTTGTGCCAATTTGAATCCACGGATGTGAGAATTTAGCATTCATAATTCTTTGACTCCTCTTCCTAGGTGTTGTAGGACTCTGATTTGCTAGATTTTTTGGACCTCTCCTGATTGGTTGCTTGCTCCTCCCTATTGGTGTTAAACAAGTAGTCATTGATGGGACTACATTGTTACGCCCCGAAGTCGCAGAGTTGCAACAGTCCCGCCGTATAAACCATTCTATAATAGTAATTGGCCTCACAGTGCCTACCATAGACATGATCTACATAAGATGTCGATGACTCCTCGCTTTGAAGTAAACAGTCCGAATAACAGGTATACTACAATTATGATAAATATTACAAATTTCTAATAAACATAAATAATTATAAGTAAGTCCACAGAGCTTCCTAGAAAATTTTACATGAATACAACAGTTCACTAGATTACATAATAACTATCAGTCTTTTATCCCTAATTACATGGTCACTCTAGTTACACATTATACTAAGTAACTTGATCTTCACACCTGGCTTCAAAAGGACTAACCTCTGGGTAATTGTAGGGCGACATAGTACTTGAAATGTTCAGAAATCAGAACCTGCAAAAGGATTTATAAGGGCATGAGCAACTACAGCTCAGTAAGTTGAATTGGAGACTCATGAATGCATACAAGCACAAACAGGGTTATCAAACATTTATTTTCATGCAATGCAACAATCAAGTGTCATTGCACAATGTAGTTCGGTCCGTTGTAAAATTAGAGAAATTTTACTCGCTCTAATCCGGGTTGAGGAGTTTAATGTTATGCAGCAGCTCACAACCAAACCCAGGCTTGTGCAATGGAGACTTCGCTCCTCCTACGACTACCTTCGAACCATTGACTTCACCCTCGCCGCAACCTCCTCTCCTGTCACTTAGTTCGACTAAGGATGAAGAAAGGACCATTTTGCAATCCTGCGATATCCCTTTCGAAAGGGTCGGTATTTGGTTGGAGAATCCTATGATCCCCTAACGGGTTGCAATGCATGACATTTTTGGTTATTAGGGTCGACTAAGATTAAATTCCGTTTAGGGTGTTCAAACAATTTCATACTAATTCAATCAGTCACAAAATCACTCACAATACAAATTTCAGCACGAATTCAAATACATCAAACACATGCGTAAACTACTTACAATCACAATCATATACAAGCCTAAGTCTCCGAGTACTACAAAACTAGTACTCTATTACAATAAGCAATAACCCAACTTACTTGGAATTGCTCGATCGCTCGATCCCTTAATTACAAGCTGATGTGTCTCTGGGTATCTTATAATACAAATAGGTCTTTTTAGTACTTGTAATTTATGGTTTCATATTCTAAGTTATATTTTAACTCATTTTTTTTTTCGTGTATACCCATTACGTCCTAATGATTCGTTGTATTCTATTTCGGTGTTCGAATCCTAAATGAGATTTTAAATTTTTTATTCTTAAGCCTTAAATATGCTCGAATCCTAATGTGAAATTAATCACATTAAGCTCGAGTGTCCAAATATCCTATTGGGTCGTAATTTGGTATTCTAAACTATTTGGTACACGCTGACCCTAATTGCAGTATCGGATTTATTCTCGATATGTGAAAATCTTACATTTTGAGACATTTACTTAAAATTAAATGTTATTTCAGATTTATTATTTTTCTGATTTCTATTATAATATTATCTAAATAACCCTAATTTTTTTTATTTATTAATTTTCAATTTCATATATTACTAATTTCTTATATTAATTACCTAATTTCCTAAATTAACCATACTTAATACTCCAAAGATTAGGATTAGGGTTCCACTTCAGAGATTAACATCTCTAAACATTTAATTAATATCTAAATCAGTAATTAACATCTTAATCACCTAATTTACCCTAAATCACCCAATTTTTCCATCATTTTAGGGCAAAAAAATTAACTTAAAAATTTAGAAAATTAATTTGTGGTGGTGGTGGCTCCTCGGTCTCAGGTGGTGGTGAGAGGTGGGTTTGGTTCACTTGCCCAATCTGCACAGTTTTCTTTTTTTTTTTTTTCTGGATTTTCTCTCAATTTTTTCAATTTTCCTATTTTTCCCTAATGCTAAACAGTTCAAATGACTTCTGGAAATTTTTCTCCTATTTATAGACGATTTTTGTAATTATTATGCATTAATTTGACAAAACTTTACCCATTTTCCTTGATTTTTGGCTTTTATGTTATCAAATTTTAATTGGTTGATTTTTCTTTTACAGATCTTGACCTGCAATGACCTGATTTGGATCATCTTATCTTCTTCTGATTTTTCCATAATTAATTTATAATTTTATTTAATTATTTACTTAGTTTTTGGCCAATTTAGGTAATTTCGCGTATTTTTATCTACATGTAAATACATGTAAGGTATACGTGAACATTCCTAATTATTATTTTGGTCATTCTAAAATTTTTAGTATACATATAATCTATCTCTAGTAATTTATTCGTTATTAGATTACACTTTTCGCTTTTTCGGTAATTAGCAATTATTATGCTTAAAATTTAAAAATTTTATAGTCTCCTATTTTACTACTAATTTTCTTAAATTTAAGTTTATAGGGTCATTTTTACTAATATTTCTCTCAATAGTTTATAATTTAGGTTTGATCGAATCCTTTAACCGATCGCCCTAAACCTTGTGTTCTAAGTTCAAGCCTACGGTCACTTGGCTTAGCTTTAGGGCTTACAATTCCACCCTCCTTCAAAAAAGTTTTGTCCTCAAAACTTCTGTATATCTAATTTACACTTAAATGACTAAATATAATAACTTGCATACTTTTACTAACCTGGAAGTTAGAAAAGCCATGGATACTGCTCCATCATCGCAGCTTTTGGTTCCCAAGTCATCTCTAAGTCTGGACCTTCATTCCATTGAATCTTCACGTACTCCATATCTCTATTCCTTAACTTCTGAACCTGACTATCCAATATTTTTATGGGTTGTCTCACCAGTTGAAAATTTCTCGTTAACTCCACTGGTTCTATTTCCACTATCGCATTCGGGTTTTTAATGAATCTTCTTAACATGGATACATGAAATACATTATGATAGCCTGATAGACTTGGAGGTAAAGCTACTCGATACGATACATTGCCAACTTTCTCCAACACTTCAAATGGACCAATGTATCGTGGGCTCAGTTTTCCCCTTGAACCAAACTGTCTGAGTCCTTTAAATGGGCTTATTTTAATGTAAACATGATTACCAATTTCAAATTCCAATGGTCTTCTCTTCAAATCAGCCCAACTTTTATAACAGTCTTGAGCTTCTTTCATCCGTTGTCGTACAATCTTAATATTCTCACTCGTTTGATTGATCATGTCTGGTCCAATCATGGCATACTCTTCGTGATCCCAATACAGTGGCGATCTGCATTTCCTCCCATATAATGCTTCATACAGTGCCATCTGTATGGTTGCATGATAACTATTATTGTAGGCAAATTCTATCAATGGTAAATATTTATCCCAATCACCTCCAAAATCTAACACGTAAGCTCGTAACATATCTTCTAGAGTTTGAATTGTTCGCTCAGACTGCCCATCTGTTTGTGGGTGATAGACTGTACCAAATCGCAACTTTGTGCCCAAAGCTCTATGTAAACTCTCCCAGAATTTGGATACAAACTGACTATCTCGGTCATAAACAATACTCTTGGGGACACCATGTAGTCTTATTATTTCTTAGACATATAGCCTAGCCATCTTTTCCATGGAATCACCCGTCCGATAAGGTAAGAATTGTGCACTTTTTGTTAATCTATCCACGACTACCCAAATGGAATCGTATCCAACTTGAGTCCTTGGTAATGCTACCACAAAATCCATAGTAATATGATCCCATTTCCATCATGGTATTTCTAAAGGTTGTAATAATCCACCCGGTCTTTGGTGTTCTACTTTGACTTGTTGGTATGTAATGCATTCTGATACATATTGTGCCACTTCTCTCTTCATCCCATTCCACCAATACATGAGTTTTAAATCTTGGTACATTTTATTTCCTCCCGGGTATACAGTATAACTTGTAATGTGTGCTTCATCCAAAATTTGCTTCCTTATGTCAGCATCTTGTGGTACACATATTCTTCCTCTAAACTTTATAGGACCTCTATCATCCACCTTAAAGTCAGGGTCCTGTCCGTTATTTAATTTCTCTTTTATCTCCATCAGACCCTTATCTTCCTCTTGCTTTTGCTTAATTCTCTCTAATAGAGTAGGGTGAAATTCCCAGTTCATTAATTGGCTATTAGGTTCACACCAATCAAACCCAATTTGCATCCTCTCAAATTCATGCACTAATTCACGTTGAGGTGTTAACAGTAAGGCAACCTGTTCATAATTCTTTCGACTTAATGCATCCGCCACCAAATTGGCCTTTCCAGGGTGGTAATTTATATTTAGATCATAATCTTTAATCAACTCTAACCACCTTCTTTGCCTTAAATTCAACTCCTTCTGAGTAAAGAAATACTTCAAACTCTTATGATCAGTGTACATCTTGCACCGTTGCCCATAAAGATAATGTCTCCAAATTTTCAAGGCAAACACTACGGCCGCTAACTTTAAATCATGAGTTGGGTAATTCCTCTCATGTGGTCTCAATTGTCTTGATGCATATGCAACAACTTTTCTATCCTGCATCAATACACAACCTAATCCATTCCGTGAAGCATCACTGTACACATTATAAGGTTTATCCAGATCAGGTAATGTTAATACTGGTGCTGTAACCAGTCTTTTCTTCAACTCCTGAAAACTCGTTTCACAATCTTCATTCCATTCGAACTTCACATCCTTCTGGGTCAATCGAGTCAACGGTTTGGCAATTTTGGAAAAATCCTTTATAAACCATCAATAGTATCCAGCTATACCCAGAAAACTCCTTATTTCAGTCATTGTGGTTGGTTACTTCAAATCCATCACTGCTTTCACTTTATCAGGGTCTACAGAGATTCCTTCACCCGATATAATATGACCTATAAAAGAAATTCTATCCAACCAAAAATCACATTTACTTAACTTGGCATACAATTTATTCTCTCTCAACTTTTGTAATGACAATCGTAAATGCTCTGCATGCTCCTTCTTGGTTTTTGAATAAATCAAAATATTATCAATAAACACCACAACAAACTTATCCAAATATGGTTGATATATGCGATTCATTAAGTCCATGAATACAGCCGGGGCATTTGTTAAGCTAAATGGCATCACCAAAAATTCATAATGACCATATCGAGTTTTAAATGCAGTCTTATGCACATCTTCCGGCTTAACTCGTAACTGATGATATCCTGATTTTAAATCTATTCTAGAAAACACAGTTGCACCTTGGAGTTGGTCAAACAAATCATCAATGCGAGGTAACAGATACCTATTCTTAATGGTAACCTTATTTAACTCCCAATAGTCTATACACAATCTTATAGTACCATCCTTCTTTTTCACAAACAATACCGGTGCTCCCCATAGTGAAACACTCAGTCAAATAAACTTCTTATCCAATAGCTCCTGAAGTTGCTTCTTTAGTTCTTGAAGTTATATGGGTGACATCCGATATGAGGCTTTAGAAATGGGCTCAGTTCCAGGAACTAACTCTACAGTAAAGTCTAACTCTCGGGATGGGGCTAAACCTGGTAAATCCTTCGAAAATACATCTGGAAACTCATTCACTACCCGTATGTCTGTTACCTTAGGTATTTCCTTCTTTGCATCCACAGCAAACACCCAACAAAATTTCCAATCATCCTCCTTTACTCTTGTCTCAAATTGTTCATCACATATCTCCATCACTGATAATTTCAACCTAATTCCACCAGCTTTTCCTTGAAATATCGTTTCTCCATCATTAAGATTGACAATTTTATTCCTACACTCCATAATGGCTTTATTCTTAGATAACCAATCTATTCCCACTATTACATCATAACCTTGTAAAGGTAATATTACAAGATTTATAGGATACTCCTTCTCCTGAATTTTTATTCTACCATCAGCTACTACTTCTCGAGTTGTTACTTTCTCCCCAATCAGAGTTCTAACTTTATAAGTTGTACTAATAGTAACCACACTAATTTCTTGTTCATGTACAAATTTCTAACTTGCAAAGGAATGAGATGCACTAGTATCAAACAGCACAAAAGCAGGTTGTCCATTTATCAACACATGTCTTGGAATGTACTAATACTATGGTTACTAACTACACTAGCATTCATAAATCTTAAAATGCAAATATTTCAATTTAATTCATACTTAGAATTATCATTACAATAGATAGTCTAAGTACGTACTAGTTACAAGTCCTTCATCATTCTCTTCTTCAACTCCCATGATTTCCTCGACATCATCATGGTAGTACTCCTCCATAAATTCTGAGAAATCTTCGTTCTCCTCAACTCCCATATCCTCTAGAGCGAAGACACGAGTAGGTGCAGTGGTATTATCAATACCTTCTGTTTGCTTAGCTCCTTGTACAAACTGTGGACAGTACTTGGAGAAATGGCCCTTTCTGCCACACTTATTACACTTTACTAATTTCATCTTAGGGCATGCCTTCAGCATATGGTTCGGGTCTCCACATATAAAACATTTTCCCTTAAGCTAAGCACAATTTCTTGGAAAATGATTTGCACCACACTTCCAGCATTTGACATTTCTATCCTTATCATAAAAACTCAAACTAGGCATTGACTGCGCTAGGTTACTAGCCAGAGTTACTAGTCTCCTTCTCTTCTGTCCAGAACTGCTACTAGTGGCACCAGGATATGATCTCTTAAATGATGGACCTGGTCGATATCCTCTGTTGATCTTTTGACTCCACATTGCTTGCATTCTCACACGATTATCTTCCAGTTGTCTTACCTTATCTACCACTTCATTGTAAGTGGTAAAACCATAATCCAACAGCTTGCAACACATTGTGGGGTCAAATCCAGTAAGGAATAAATCTTTCTTCAACTCAACATTATCTCGGTATGAGCCAGGTACGTATTGTAACAATCTATTGAACTCAGTCTCATACTGGGTTACACTCATACCTCCCTTCTTTAGTTCAAACAAATCTCGCACCATTCTGTTTTGAACACTGTGAGGAAAATACTTCTTCCTGAATTCCTCCTTAAATTGTTGCCAATCAATGTTATTTCCGAGTTGCCTTGCTCTTGAGTCCCACCATATTCTCGCAGCTAACTTTAATATAAACGTACCATAAGATAACTTTTGAGATTCAAGGACTCTGAAAGCCTCAAAACTTCGTTCGATTTGGGCTAGCCAATCATCAGTTAGATCTGGCCTACCCATCTCCCCTTCAAAATAACAGTTGGCTTTTATAAATTCAGGAAGTTTATTTACCTCTTGAGGTCGCTCCATTCGTTGTTCGACTTCTTGAGGTCTCTTATTTCCCACATTACTACCAGTCATAAGATGTTGAATCAACATTCCTTGCTGTCTCATCATCGTATGTATACTGGTAAGTATTTGTCCGATAAGCATATTCTCTTGTGAAGGAGGTGGAGGTAAATCTTGTTTATTTTGTTCTCTTGGTGGTAATGGTGCTCGTGGTGGAGGGTTTTGATTTCCTTCAGTTCCTCCTTGACTACTTCCATTTCTAGCTTCAGCCATAATCGCTTAATAGTTTAACTTATAATCCTGCATTCATATCTATCTATAAGTTATCCCTACTTTTGTTTAAAGAATGTTAATAAATACTGGCAATAAGTACTCATATCAAATAGTAATAACAATATCATTGAAGTCAACGTACTTGGTAATCTAACTTTTACTATATATTTCATTCAACCTTACATCATCACTATTATAACTTCAAAACAAAAGATACAACTCGATAACTTTCAAATACATACATCAAATTTACAACCCGATTACATCATTACTTAAATAATCTAGTACAGACTCGATCTTTACAACTGTACAAGACAAAAGGTTACATTAAACTTAATTACAACGTACATCTAACTTGATCCAGAAGCTACAAAATACATCAAAAGTCAAAAAGATACATCAAAAGTCAAAATACATCAAAAGATCCTAAAATACATCAGTTTCCATCAAAATTGCTACTAGATCATATCTAAAAATCTAACTAAAACAAGTCAGTAATCTAAATAAGCTAATCCTCCTTTGAATCTGTGGTAGCTACTCCATCAAAGGAGTCGTGAGCCACATAGCCTCCTATTGAGTGATTCTCAGGCTTGCTGTCTGATGCAGAGTCTATAAACACGATCTCTGGAGTCTCAGGAATCACAATCACCTCCTGCACATCATCATCATCCGATTCAGCTGTAGCATCAGCACCAACTCTAGCTATCACGGTGTCTGCGATCACCTGCATAACTACAGTATGTATATCTATATCGGGCTCATTCTCATTCTCTTGTTCCTCCTCAGGGTCTTCTTCTGGCTCTTCCTCTTCTGGGTTCTCCTCTAGATCCTCTTCTGGGTCTTCCTCGGGGTCTTCTTCGACATGAACTCCACCTACTTGGGGTTCAACTGGAGGTGGGTTTTCCGGTGGTGGTTCTGGTATTTCAAACTCAGGTTCAGGGTTAGGGTTCAATGGTATCTCTATACCATCCCCAGCAGGCTTTGAAAACTATGGAAACCAATTAATGATCCTTGGTGGGTACTGTCTAGGAATGTATGGAATGTTAGCAGGGATGTGGGCAATACTAGTAGGGTATGGTCTCCCATCCTCTAACCTAGCAGGAAAATACCGTAAGGGCATCATCAGGGTTATAATTCCCTTTGTCTCCAACTACCTCTGCTCAAAAGCTGCTATAGCAGTATATCTATTATACTGGGGTCCTAAACTCATCTCCATCTATGCCCACTCATCCTTCCAGTTATAGTACATTTGATCATGAAACTTATCAATGATCTCATCAACTGTCCTAAATATATTCCAATTGACTAATTCCATCAATAATCGCTGTAATCTAACCTTATAATCAATAGGGGATATGTCTCCATTCCATCTAAACTGTATCTAACTATGTATTAGTTCTCCCCTTCGACCCTGTAATTATAATTAAACCAATTAATATCTCATATGTTAAAGATTATAGTTACTTATGTCATACAATTTTTTATCGCCCACTTAATATTACCCACTCTCAATATTCCTATAATGTCTATTATTTTTTATTTTTTTATTTTTAAGTATGACGCTTCAAAGCGAGTTTACTAAAACTACGCTCTGATACCAACCGAGAACTGTTACGCCCCAAAGTCGCAGAGTCACAACAGTCCCGGCGTGTAAACCATTCTATGATAGTAATTGGCCTCACAATGCCTACCATAGACATGATCTACACAAGACGTCGACGACTCCTCGCTTTGAAGTAAAGAGTCCGAATAACAGTTATACTACAATTATGATAAATATTACAAATTTCTAATAAACATAAATAATTATAAGTAAGTCCACAGAGCTTCCCAGGAAATTTTATATGAACAAAATAGTTCACTAGATTACATAATAACTATCAGTCTTTTATCCCTAATTACATGGTCACTCTAGTTACACATTATACTAAGTAACTTGATCTTCACACCCCTGGCTTCAAAAGGACTAACCTCTGGGTAATTGTAGGGCGGCATAATACTTGAAATGTTCAGAAATCAGAACCTGCAAAAGGATTTATAAGAGCATGAGCAACTACAGCTCAGTAAGTTGAATTGGAGACTCATGAATGCATACAAGCACAAACAGGGTTATCAAACATTTATTTTCATGTAATGCAACAATCAAGTGTCATCGCACAACGTAGTCCGGTCCGTTGTGAAATTAGAGAAATTTTACCCGCTCCAATCCGGGTTGAGGAGTTTAATGTTATGCAGCAGCTCACAACCAAACCCAGGCTTGTGCAATGGATGTAAGCCCCAAAGTTAAGCCAAATAACCGTAGGATTGAATTTAAAACCCAAGGTTTAGGACAATCGGTTAAAAGATCCGATCAAACCCAAATTATAAACTATTGAGAAGAATATTAGTAAAAATGACCCCGTAAACTTAAATTTAAGAAAATAAGTAATAAAATAAGAGACTATAAAATTTTCAAATTTTAAGCATAATAATTGCTAATTACTGAAAAAGGCAAAAAATGTAATCTAATAACTAATAAATTACCAGAGATAGATTATATGTATACTAAAAATAATAGAATGACTTAAATAATATTTAAGGATATTTATTTGTACTATATATGAATTTACATGTAAGTATAAATACGCGTAATTACTTAAAATACGCGAAATGTGCTAAAATAATACTAAATGCTTAAAGAAAATTCATAATTAATTAAGGAAAAATCAAGAAAAATCAGGAAAAATCATGACTCATTCAGAATTGGGTCGTGGCAGTTGGGAAAAATAAGAAAAAATTCGGCCAATTAGAATAAGCCAACATAAAAGCCAAAAATCAAGGGATAAGGCAATTGTCTTATCCCATTTAATGCACAATAAATTCCACAAAGCCCTATAAATAGCAGGAAAAATTACAGAGCTCATTTGGACAGATACAAATCAGAGAAAATTAGAGAGAGTTGAAAATTCAAGAGAAAATCTAGGAAATAAAAAAAAAATAAGAAAAACCGTGCAGTTAAAGATTTTAAAGGGAACTCACACCAGACGAGAAGCTAGGAGTGGACGGCCACCACCACCACATGGTGGTGGCAGCGCCCAGGCCGGCCGACAAGGCCACGGCGGCCCGCGGTGGCCGGAGCCACCCAAACCGGTGAGTCCAATTTCCAGCCCGAATCTTGTGTAATTTTGTAAAAATAGTAAATATTATTAGAAAATTATGAATTTTGTTATTTTGGGATATTTTTGTATGCAGTTTGTAGGAAAAATATTATTTTGATGAAATTATGTTCTGTAATATATGGTCTCTAAGAAATCGTGCAAAACCGAGCACATTTCGGTTTAGAAATAAATGACCTTAGGAGTGTAGTTTCAAGCCCAAAATTTTTGTGTAGATTACTTAGATGATATAGAATAGTGCTATGAAGCCCGTTTTCAAAAATTAATTTTTGAAATTTTTAGATAATTTTTTAGCCCTAAAATGAGGCATAAAATGGGTAATTTGGAGTTAATTAGGTGATTAGGATATTAATTACTGACTTAGTAAATAAGTAGATGTTTTAGGATGTTAAAATCTGATGGAGTATGATACTTGTAGCAATTAGAGTGTTAGATGTAATTATTAGGTTAATTATGTAGTAAATAAGTAATATGGAAAAATAGTACATTTTAAGATAATTTCGTAAATTAGGGTAAAGTGGAGTAAAATCTGATTTAGAATGAATTTAGAAATTTTGAAATAATAATTTCTGTTTAGAGATGGTAATTAGGGTAATAGAAATATTAGAAATGCATTATGTGCATGATATGCAATAATGCATAATGTGTAATTTTTGAAAATATAATAAATAGAGAATATTAAAATAAAAATTGATATTATGATAATAATAAAAATATACAATAAATCTGATGGGAAACTTGAATTTATGTAATTATATGAAAAATGTCAAAATTTCTCACATTAGGAGTAAATTTGGTACATAAATAGGGATTTAAGTGTACCGGATGGAATAAAATACTAATTCGAGGTAATAATGGTATTTAGGAGATCGGAAAGTAATGTGATTAATTTCACCTTATGGGTTGGAACGGAATTCTAGGGTTGGAATCTAAAATATTACTTAGAAATCGAACTAAAAACCTAATTTGGAAATCGATGTGAAAACCAAACTTGAACCTAACCCCAAATTTAGAATAATTGTAAAAGACTTAATACTTAGATAATTAGGCATATTAAACCTTAAACAAAACCTAACAATAAGCATTATAGGATAAAACGAACCTATAATAGTTATATGAAAAGCTGAAACCACGTTTATGTTATAGGGATGATCGGCGATGGCCTGAGCAAATCGGACCTCGAATGAGTGAGCGAGGAGTCGAGGTAAGTTGGGATTAATACGATGCTGTATTTTGGAGGCTTAAGATTATGCTTGGTTGTGCTTGTTAGATAGTTGAATGTGTGCATGTGCTTGATTATGGGTGATGCTATGATTCTATTTGTTGCTCTGACACATATTGTATGAATTGTATGTAATGATTGATCACCCTAAACTGGACTTAATCAAAGATACGACTAGTAATCATAATCGAACATGCATGGCAACTCGTTAGGGGGACTTAGGACTCTCCGGCCAAATACCGACCCCTTCGGAAGGGATAGCGCAGGATTGCAAAATGGTCCCTTCTTCATCCTCAGTTGAACTAAGTGACAGGAGAGGAGGTCGCGGCGAGGGTGAAGGTAGTGGTTCGAAGGTAATCGCGGGAGGAGCAAGGTCTCCATTACACAAGCCTGGGTTTGGTCGTGAGCTGTTGCATTAACGGCAACTCCTCAACCCGGATTAGAGCGGGCGCAATTTCTCTAATCTCATGACGGGCCGGACAACGTCGTGCGATGGCATTTGCTTGCACATACATTGTACCTAATAAGTGATTAAAAACCTTGTTGTGTGTATGGTATAGTTTTAAGTCCTCTGTCCTAACTTACTGAGCTGTGGTTGCTCGCATCCCTATAGACATTGTGCAGGTACTGGCTAAGAAGCGACAACAACTACTATGAAGCTAGCAACTGCTGGATCCTGGGGAGTGAGGAAAAACATGTGAAGAATAAACACATATTTTAAGGTTTAAGTTTTTATTTTAGAATTACTTTTCATCTTGAATAATGTAACAAATAGGAAATATATTACGGAGAAATATTGTAAACCTTAATTACAATAGCTGAATTATAGCATATATATATTTCCTCACTTTCTTAGATTAATGATTTATTTAAATTACAAACTGTTTACTTCAAAGCGAGTTAGTCGTTGACACCTTGTGTAGATTAGGTCTAAGATAGCGATTGTAAGGCCAACTTCTATCTTAGGATGGTTTACACGGCGGGGGCTGTTACAACTCTGCCGCTTCGGGGCGTGACAATGGAGGCCTCGCTCCTCCCACGATTACCTTCAACCCATTGACTTCACCCTCGCCGCAACCTCCTCTCCTGTCACTTAGTTCGACTAAGGATGAAGAAAGGACCATTTTGCAATCCTGCGTTATCCCTTTCGAAGGGGTCGGTATTTGGTTGGAGAATCCTATGATCCCCTAACGGGTTGCAATGCATGACATTTTTGGTTATTAGGGTCGACTAAGATTAAATTCCGTTTAGGGTGTTCAAACAATTTCATACTAATTCAATCAGTCACAAAATCACTCACAATACAAATTTCAGCATGAATTCAAATACATCAAACACATGCGTAAACTACTTACAATCACAATCATATACAAGCCTAAGTCTCCGAGTACTACAAAACTAGTACTCTATTACAATAAGCAATAACCCAACTTACTTGGAATTGCTCGATCGCTCGATCCCTTAATTACAAGCTGATGTGTCTCTGGGTATCCTATAATACAAATAGGTCTTTTTAGTACTTGTAATTTATGGTTTCATATTCTAAGTTATATTTTAACTCATTTTTTTTTCCGTGTATACCCATTACGTCCTAATGATTCGTTGTACTCTATTTCGGTGTTCGAATCCTAAATGAGATTTTAAATTTTTGATTCCTAAGCCTTAAATATGCTCGAATCCTAATGTGAAATTAATCACATTAAGCTCGAGTGTCCAAATATCCTATTGGGTCGTAATTTGGTATTCTAAACTATTTGGTACACGCTGACCCTAATTGCAGTATCGGATTTATTCTCGATGTGTGAAAATCTTACATTTTGAGACATTTACTTAAAATTAAATGTTATTTCAGATTTATTATTTTTCTGATTTCTATTATAATATTATCTAAATAACCCTAATTTTTTTTATTTATTAATTTTCAATTTCATATATTACTAATTTCTTATATTAATTACCTAATTTCCTAAATTAACCATAATTAATACTCCAAAGGTTAGGATTAGGGTTCCACTTCAGAGATTAACATTCCTAAATATCTAATTAATATCTAAATCAGTAATTAACATCTTAATCACCTAATTAACCCCAAATCACCGAATTTTTCCATCATCTTAGGGCAAAAAAATTAACTTAAAAATTTAGAAAATTAATTTTTAAAAAACGGCTTCATAGCACTGTTCTATATCATATGAGCATCTTACAAAAAAATTGAGCTCCAAACTATACTCCTAAGCCTATTTATTTTCCGTTCTAATCATGCTCGGTTTTGAACAATTTGTTAAGAACTCTATATTTTCAGACGTAATTAAACTAAATAAATATTTTTCCCTAAATCTACATACAATAAAACCTCAGAATAACAAGTTTCATAATTTTCTAGGCAAAATAACTAATTTTACAAAATTATTCAAAATCTGGGTAAATAAGGGACTAACCGGTTCGAAGCTTTCTAGCCGTCCAAACCCAGTCCAAGGTTGTCGGCCGGCCCAGACGGTGGGTCTAGTGTAGGGTGGTGGTGGTGGTGACGGCTCGGTCCCAGGTGGTGGTGAGAGGTGGGTTTGGCTTACTTGCCCAATCTACACAGTTTTCTTTTTTCTTTTTTATTTTCTGGATTTTCTCTCGATTTTTTCAGTTTTCCTATTTTTCCCTAATGCTAAACAGTCCAAATGACTTCTGGAAATTTTTCCCCTATTTATAGACGATTTTTTTAATTATTATGTATTAATTTGACAAGACTTTACCCATTTTCCTTGATTTTTGGCTTTTATGTTATCAAATTTTAATTGATTGATTTTTCTTTTACAGATCTTGACTTGCCACGACCTGTTTTGGATCATCTTATCCTCTTCTGATTTTTTCATAATTAATTTATAATTTTCTTTAATTATTTACTTAGTTTTTGGCCAATTTAGGTAATTTCGCGTATTTTTATCTAGACATAAATACATGTGGGGTACACATGAACATTCTTAATTATTATTTAGGTCATTCTAAAATTTTTAGTATACATATAATCTATCTTTAGTAATTTATTAATTATTAGATTACACTTTTCGCCTTTTCGGTAATTAGCAATTATTGTACTTAAAATTTGAAAATTTTATAGTCTCCTATTTTACTACTTATTTTCTTAAATTTAAGTTTATAAGGTCATTTTTACTAATATTTCTCTTAATAGTTTATAATTTGGGTTTGATCGGATCCTTTAACCGATCGCCCTAAATCTTGTGTTCTAAGTTCAAGCCTACGGTCACTTGGCTTAGCTTTAGGGCTTACATACATTTTCTTGACTGATAGCACCAATGTCACATCCGATTTCACCACCTATGAAAACATTTTGAATGCAAATGTTTAATACAATTATCATAATCTGTCCCCCTTTCTAAAGCAATAAAACCAATTGCAAATATTTGATACCATTATAAATCTAAAATTCATAGCTTCTCCTAGTTGGCATCATTTAGTTTATCATTGTAAAATTGCAAGAAGATTTACCTTGAGAGTGGGAGTACGTAGTGGTTGCTATCATTGGGCAAACATTGTCTTGTGTAATTACACTATTGTTGATCTCATTTTCAGCAACTACACAAGAATGAAACTTGATAAGAATAGAAAAGTCTCATTTTCAATCCCCACACAAGAGATTAAATTGAGGCAACAATTGAAGTTACATCCTTCAATTTCGCTAATCCATATTCTCAAATCATGATGCGAGCATCTTATATCAATAGAAAATTGCACCCGAATACCCATCTCATCTACTAAACTTAAACACATTCACAATAATCAAAATGAAAATTCAGCACATTCCACCTGGGATGTGATTCTTACCTTGGGCTTCATTAAAATCATTGACATGCCAACTTACACCAGCATTTTCACTTCTTCCATCACCTCGAAGAAGTATTCTCTCACTTCTCATCCCAGGCTGATAGCAAAACATCATTTCATTAGTAGATTCGACAATCTATTCCATAGTGAATATGAGGTGAAAAAATTGTGCTATACTCACATTGAGTAACATTCTTCGCGTTTGATCGTCATAGTAAATTCTAAACCAACATGGACCCTTCATTGTCTTACGACTCGAACTCACTTGCTTCGCTTGTTTGTATTTAGATTCCTATCAACCAGTTATCCCAAAATTAGGATCTAAGAAAACTAAAGCCATATTACAAATGTGATAAGATTATCGACAATACCTGGGAAGTGGAGCTCGACGAGTCTACTCCTTTGCATCTCCTTTTATTGCGGCCCTCCTCGCCACACTTGGTACATGTTTAAACTTAACCTTTTCGAGATAGCTTTCCCCTAGACGTTTCATGTGCTTTTCTTCTATGCTTCACTTACTTTCGACTATGTCTCTTGTAATGGCCTGGTGGACTGCGACCTATACAGCCACTACTTTCCCAAAACCTCATGCCTAGAATAAGAGACATGTCATGCTCATAGGATGAAAGGAATGTTGTCTTTTCGTAGAATGCATCAATGTAATATTCAATATCCTATTTAAGGTAATAAATAGTTGATATAGCATGTTGGCATAATATCCCTCTCAAATCCCAAAGTCTATATGTACAGCTTCTCATATTAACATCAACTACATAAATATCACCATTCTCCTCAATCTCAAAACCTTTGTCACCAGCAAACTTCACCTTACAATACCTACTTTGAAACCATGCTTCTCCTAGCAACTTTAATGCTCGTGGTGAATATTCACAAGTCCACTTAACCACCTCACTCTTCTGCCTATGCATGCGATTCATTACGTAAGACCTTATACCCTCAAACATAGTGATGATAGATTTTCCTCTAGGACTACGAATCTTTCCATTAAAAGCCTCACACATGTTATTCTCCATAGCATCGCATTTTGTATAAGGTTGGAAGTATGCTTTAACGTAATGTCTGAAATCCTCCTCCTTTAAGGTAGCATATACTACAGGAGAATAAACTTGCAATATCTTTATGTTCTCACAAAAATCCGCCATATGTGAACTCTTTACACATGCCCAAAATAGATTCCTTAACTTTTAGCCAGCAAACACTTTTCTTTAATTTGCTTCTAAATGTTGGGCACAAAAGCCATGTTTGACATTCTCAAAAATCCTCCCAACAGCTTCAACCAATCCCTATCATAATAGATATAAGTTATAATTGTGACTATAATTTTCACACAAAAAGGAAATGAAAATTAAATATAAGGTACATACCTTTTGCCGATCACTAATGATGGTTTACCCTTTACCCATACCTTTAATCTTGAGTTTTGATTTTTACAAGCGAAGATACTAAGCCCAATTATCCTCATTCTCGACTAACACCATTACCCAAGCTATGGGAAACATCCCATTGTTGGCGTCCCTTCCAACTGTACATAGCAATTGGCCTTTGGTTAATCCTATTAGAAAACAACCATCAACGCCAAAAATAGGTCAACATCCTTCTAAGAATCCTTTCTTACATACGTCAAAGCATACATATATTTGTTTGAACTCAATTTTCGGTTTCCCATCGACCTCTGCAACATCACGTATAATCGTTGTATTGCTCTTTCTTAGCTCTTCCACATAATCCCACGACTTTTCATACTCTCTTCTATAGTTACAATCCAATTGCACCAATACCCTTTCCCAGGTCCTCCCACTCTTACTTAAGGTTATATTCAACCCTAATCGCCTCTTTATTAATTCCTTCAGCTCCCCTTATCCTATACTTAGAGATGATTTGATTGTATCGCTAAATTCCTCAACTAACCACTTAGAAGTAGCTCTTTTATTTCTGTATACTTGCTGGCATACATGCTTCTCTTTGTAGACCTTCACTTGGAACTTGCCTATACTTTTGTTGATTGATGCTGTAATATTCCAAGAATAGGCTCCATCTTTACATGGCACTCTAACATACATATGCTTGTTTTTCTGAAACTAAACATCTCTTTGGTCTAAAATCGACTATTGAATAATGGCATCCCTAAATTGTTACACATCATCGAAGACCATAGATATAGAAAACACAAGAGAGCTTACATTAGAATCAAAATGGGAAATGTTATGATGTTTTCCACTATTACACTGTCTTTTAATATTGCGTCAGTGATCATAATTGCCATTGGATTCCTCAAGTTCATCATTTGTGTTGGCATAATCTATATTAGAAGCTGAATTTGTATGTATAAGGAAAGTATGGGTTTATATACCCGTTCACTAGGGTTGCTTTATATGTATGAGAAGATAAAAGGGTATTCCATACTAGGTTACATAAGATATACTAAAAAGGGAAAAAGAGACAAGAAATATATAATATGAAAAAAAAAGAATCATTCTAGAACATTATGTCAGAAAACACATATCTCTTAGTGGTTGGACATTTGGGATATGACACAACGTAGGTAGAAGCAGGAATGTGTTATAGTTAAGGGTCGACTTGATTTGAATTAGGTTGGGGGCCAATCGACCTAGCAAAAGGTCAACTGTCTTGAAGCCAAACTCTAGTGAGTTAAGTCGGTAGCTCGACTCGGCTAGTTTTGAGCTGTCTTTTAGATTAGGACTTCGTTGTTGGGTAGGAGCATGTTGGATACACGTGAGAATTTGATGGATAGGTCGGCAAGAAGTCTGATTAGGATAGGAGTTCCCATCTCGGCTATGGCTTAGAGCTAGTATTTTCTGTGCAAGCTGTAAGCTCCCAAAATTGAGTTTAAGATAACCGAGCTTAGATTTAGGGCTTTTAGGGAAACTTATCCAATTGAGCCCAAACTTTACGACTAGAATAAAAAAGTTAGTTGAGATATTACAGTGAAGTTAGATTTTAGTAATAATGACCCAAAATCCCAATTTTGCCCTTAGAAGTTGGAATATTTAATATAGCACTAAAATGTTCGGAACTCCTAAAATCGAATTTAGATTGCAACGAGAACTTAGAGATAAGTTAATTGAGCTATAAAATGAGATAATATAGTATAATTTACTATATAAAAATATACGTAATTTTATGAGTATACCCGGTATAAATAATAATTATACTAGTAAATTAACCCTAAATTATGTAATTATATATTTATTGTGTTGAATTCATGAAATTAACTTTAGAACATATCTTAAAAATAAAAGATATGTTAGAAACTTAATTATATGAGTATACTTATATATTACGCGTGATATTTACAAGGAATATATACTCGTATATTAAGTAAATAATTAAGTATTAATAAAATATACTCAAAATACCTAAATAATTGCAAAATATTATTCAAAAGCCTTCCAATTGCTGATTCACGCCTAGAAATTGCTGGAAATCATCAAAGCTGGACAATTGCTGAATCAAAAAGTGAATCTACAAGTAAATGCCACCTCCTACTTGCAATTAATGAGGGAAAAAGCAAGAAAAAAATAAAAAAATAAATAAAGAAAAAAGGAAACCGACCTAAACCACTATAAATCTGTTGAAACACATCATTTTTCATCTTTGAAACTAGAAACAATAGAAAGAAAAATTAGAAAAAAATCGTAGAAAATAAAAAAAAAATTAGAAAAAAATAGGGGAAATTTCGTGAAAGTGAAGAACCCTAACCTAGAGTGGTTCTGTTGTGAAACCCAGCCAACCTTACATAGTCCACCCACCGCGCACGCTTTCTAACAACCGCCTAACCGCCGTCAGCCACCGGAGCACTCACGAATACCAAGGTCAATTTCTTACCCTGTTTTTCGATAATTTCTCAAAATTAGTAAATCCTCCCAAAAAATTATGAAAAAAATTGCACCTAGGTTATTTTAAACATGCTTTCATGTGATATTTTTATTTTTGAAAAATTTGTAATATTTAATATACTTTATTAAGAAATCTACTATTCACTCAAATTTATATTTGTAAAATAAATATACTATATGATGTTGTTTCTAGCTGAAAATTTTTGTGTAAGATGTGTATGATATATAGATAATTGCTATGTAGCTTGAATTTTGATTTGAATGTTTTTATTATTTATTGCATTTTTAGGCTCGAAAATAAGCTGAAATTATGAATTTAATAGGAAATTATGAAATTAAGGGATGAAATGGACATGTATTGATCTATAATAAATACTAATAGTATTGAGTCAGATTGAAATTAATTTGGTGCTCAAAGAATCATAATTAGGTAATTTATGATAATATAGGGGTAAAATCGTCAATACGAATATATAGGCAATAGGTCGGAAACTTGAAACTAAGTGATAACTGAATCCCCTATATTTTTAAGAGTCTATAGAAATTTTCGGAGAATTATTTGGTAGCCCGAACTATTTATTACAAATTTATTAAGTAAAATAGCTTAATTTACAAGTTGGGGTGTATTAATAATATTAATAAGCTAAAATAAATCAAATAGTTAAATAAAAACTATATGTGGGAATTGCTGATCAGATTGGATTAAATGGATATTTTTATTATATTTATTAATATTTTTATGATTGGGATACACTTTAGGTATATTAAGATTAGATAATATTTATATTGTAACAATATATGAACAAATTAGATGAAATACAATTTAATAATGTAAATTACGTATAATACGATCATATTTATATAATTATGAATAACTATATTAAAAAACTCAAACTATCCGTTAAAAACCGTCTCTAGAAATAGGACCCATAAAACATATCATTAGGTTTATACGAACCCAATGACACTAATTTTATTAAAATCGGACAACCTTAAGTAATTTAACCTATAACTTTATCATATTCAAGAATGTAAATATTTCGATAACCTTACCGGAATTAAAACGTGAATTAATAAATAAAAAGTACGTTTTGATGCGATCGAAATGATATATAATATGTAATAGTATATATGATGTACAACATCAACAATTAATAACTTAATTCGATATATAGTAATAACATGACTGTATATTATGGAAATAATATATATATATATATATAATCATTAGAGATTAAACCTTAATGTTTTTGTAATTATTACAAAAATTGAATTTGGGTCTTTTGTGTAATTAGGACCTTTCAATATAAAGATGGTTGACAATTCGAGTCAGCAATAGCAAACGTTTAAACAAGTAAGTTGGGTTTGTGGCTTCACCGCTTGTTTGGGTACTATTTAAAGTATTCGGAGACCCAAGAGTACTTCTGGTTGTGTTTGTAGTTAGATGATTATGCGCATGCTGTGTGTGTGAATGATACTTGGTTGTGACAAGAGTTCAACTCATTGGTGTGCTGTTCTGCATATTTGCATGGATTCTGTATTGTGTGAACTTATTAGTCACCCCTAATTAAAACTAAAGGTTATTCGACTAAAATGAAATTGGACATGCATAATCACCCGTTAAGGGAAACGATTAAGAGTGTTAGGCCAAATACCAACTTCCTTCGATGAGGATAGCTAAAATGGTCCTTTACCCATCCTTAGTCGAACTAAGTGACAGGCGAGGAGGTCGCGGCAAGGTTGGGGACCATAGTTCGAAGGCAGTCATGGGAGGAGGGTGTTCTTCATTGCACAAGCTCAGGTTTGGTCTGACTTAAGTCTCGATGAAACTCCTCAATTCGAGTTGGAGCGGATGTAATTTTTTTAACCTCACAGTGGACTGGATAACATAGTGCGATGTTTCATTTGAGTGATTGCATTGCATTTCATCATAATTATTAACTTTATTTGTGATTGTACAGTACTCTTCTGACTCCAACTCACTTACTGAGCTAGTTATGCTCACATCCCGACAGACTCTTTTGCAGGTGTTGAATAAGAATAGGATGTTTAGGTATTACCGTTCTCAGGTTAGTGCGCTGCTGTTTGAGAAAGTGAGAATCGAGGAATCAACTGAACCCGAGCTTTTAACTTTATCTTTGAGTTCTTAGGAAACTAATTGGGAATTCTCTGGGAGCCCACTAGTTTTCTAACTTATTTTACATAAATTACAAAAACCTATGGTTTTTAATAAACTATGATTGTAAACTTTACCTTTAGACCTAAAATGTTTGTATAAATACTATTGTGGTACTAAATAGCAAGTCGTATAGAACAGGCATTTTGTAAAAGCTCTACCACAGGTTTGGTTATTAACAGGTGTCAGAACAGACGTTTCAAGCTGGTTGAGTTGTGCACCTTGTGTAAACTGTATCTACGATAGCAACTGTGAGGTCAGTTTTTATCTTAGATTAGTTTACATGGTAGGACTGTTACGACTCTTCCTGTTCAGGGCATGACACAAGCCCTTAAAGTCCTCTAACTCGGCTTCTTGTGATCGATCTAGGGAGTTGATTCTTATCATCTACCTAAGGGTCAAAGGGATTTATCCTCAAATTTGAAGTGATTTCGGCTTGTTCTTCTAGGGTGCTTGTAGGGTCTTCTATTGGTTGATGGGGAATCAGATCAGATACATTGAAGGTAGAAGAGACACCATAGCAATCGGGTAACTCGATCTAGTAGGCATTGTGGTTGACCTTCTTTAGGACCTTAAAGAGGCCGTTAGCTCGAGGAGATAGTTTGCTTTGTCTTAAATGCGGGAATCGCTCTCGACAGAGGTGAATACATACTAGGTCTCCTGGTTGGAAAGAAATAGTTCGGTGGCTAATCTCTTATTGTGTCTAATTGAACTTCGTGATCTTCCTCATGACATATTGGTGTAGCTCATGCAATTTTTGGGTTCGATCCACTCCGGATTAACTTTCTTCAGTAGCTGTTAGGGTACCAATCATATCCAGAGGAATGGTAGGGTTGAGGCCATAAATGACCTCGAATGGGGTCTTCCCTATAGTATTGTGGACAGTTCGAATGTCTGTGAACTCCATGATTGGTAGGCACAGATCCCAATCCTTCAAGTTCTTCCCTATGATAGCTTTGAGTAAACTGCCTAGTGTCCTATTTATCGCTTTAGTCTGGCCATCAGTTTGAGGGTGATTACTAGAGCTAAACACTAGTTTAGTCCCAAGTATCCTTTAAAGAGTCTTCCAAAAATAGCTAAAAAATTTTGTATCTCGATCTAAGATGATAGTCTTTGGTATTCCCTGTAGTTAGACAATCTCCTACAAAAACAAATCAGCAATACATAAGGCATCATTAGTTTGATGGTACGAAATGAAGTTTGCCATCTTATTGAAGTGGTCCACTACAACGAAGATTAAATCTTTTGCTTTAGATGTCCGGGGTAACCCTAAGATAAAGTCCATATTGAGGTCAATCCAAGATAAGGTTGGTGTCGGAAGGGGCATGTACTCCCTATAGGGTTCTCTCTTCCCTTTTGTTTGTTTGCATACTTCACAACCACCAATGACCTTATGAACATCTTTAGCCAAACTAGGCCAATAAAATTTTTCCCTCAACAAATTGGCTATCTTAGTCTCCTCGAAATGTTTGGATAATCCTCCGCTATGAGCTTCCCTGACCAGTAGCTCATGCATAGAGCAATTTGGTATGCACAGCCTTCGGTCCTTAAATAGGTAGCTGTCCTTAAGATAATACCTTTTGATAGCAACTCCATCTCTGCATTGTTCTATGATGAGGCTGAAATAAGGATAATTAGCATACTGCTCAGTAATGAGCGAAAATCCTAATAATTTCATTTGCAAAGCAGTCAGCAAGGTCTGCTATCGTGACATAGCATTGGTGACCACATTTGCACTTCCCTTCTTGTGTCGAATGACATACGAGAAACTCTCTATAAACTCTAACCACTTGGCTTGCCTCTTCGAGAGCTTGTTTTGACTCTTAAGATACTTCAACGATTCGTGGTTAGTGTAAATAATAAACTTTTATGGCAGCAAAGAATGTTGCCAAACAGTAAGGGCCTGATAAAAAGAGTACAACTCTTTCTTATATACAGAATAGTTCAAGGTAAGACTATTAAGCTTCTTAGTATGGTAGGCGACAGGTCGTCGCTTTTACGTTAGGACAACACCAATTCCAATTCTTGATGCATCACATTCTAATTCAAAGGGTTTGTTAAAATCTAGCAACGACAGGATAAGTATCAAGGTGAGTTTTTCCTTGATTTCTCTTAATCTCTATTCAGCTCTATCGTTCCACCTGAATCCTTCACTCTTTTTCATCAATTTGGTCAATGGGGCGGCTATTGTACTGAAGTCCTTAATAAATCGTCTATAAAAAGAAGATAGGCCATGGAAACTTCGGACTTTAGTGACATTCTTCGATGTTAGCCATTCTAGAACAGCTTGGATCTTCTCCTCATCTGCTCGGATTCCTTCCCTTGATACTACAAACCTTAGAAAAATCAACTCACTCTGGTAGAATGTATACTTCTTCATATTCCCATACAACTTTTCAACTCACAAAATATCAAATACTTTATGAAGATGTTGAACATGGTCATTCAGGTCAACATTGTATACTAATATATCATTAAAGTACACGACTACACATCTTCCAAGTAGAAGGCGTATCATATGATTCATTAACCTCATGAATGTGCTTGGGCATTCGTAAGTCCAAATGGCATAACCAACTATTCATAGAGTCTATGCCTAGTCTTAAAGGTAGTTTTTCATTCATCGCCTAGCCTCATGTGAATTTGGTGGTAGCCACTCCGTAGATCTATCTTTGAAAGTCTCCTTGCACCATGAAGCTTATCCAACATGTCATCAAGCCTTAGTATTGGGTATTTGTACTTGACAATAATTCAATTGATTGCTCGGCTATCGATGCACATATGTCATGAACCATCCTTCTTCAAAATGAGCAGAGCTGGTACAGTATAAGGGCTCATGCTCTTCCTTACATATCATTACTCTATGAGCTCGTCCACTTGCTTCTTCAGCTCGGCAGTCTACTTAAGGTTCATCCTATATGTAGGTCGGTTCAGCAGAGCGGTACTTGGCTATAGATCAAGTAAGTACTCTATGCCTCGGACTAGTGGTAGTCCTTTAGGCAGTTCTTCAAGAAATAGGTTGGAAAACTCATTTAGCAAGCTTCGGATTTCTTCAGAGACATCCAACAATTCCTTTATCTCCATTAATCTTCTAACTAACAAGAACAAGGGTATATTAGCCTTTTCAGCCAATCGGAGCTCTCTTTGGCTCATAACTAAGGCTTTCTTCTTACTGGCTCCGGTAAGCTAATTGTGGATTTCATTTACTTGGGATGGGGTTAAGGGTTGCAACATAATCTTCCTTCCATCATCAACAAAAGCATAGGTGTTCTTATACCCATAGTAAGTGACACATCAGTTGAACAACCAAGATCGTCCAAGCAGTAAATGTGAAGCTCCCATAGGGACGACATCGCATACTACTTCATCCTTATACATGTTCCCAACATTGAATGGTTCGGTCACTTATTTAGTTACATGCAAAGCACCCTTATCATGAAACCAATATAGCTTGTAAGGTCGAGGATGCTTTGAGGTTGGTCAACCTAACCTCTACACAAGGGATTGTGCAACAACATTTGTACAACTTCCTTCGTCCATTATGATCATACACAATTGGTCTCTGATGGTACACTTGGTATGGAATAAATTCTCTCTCTGGTCCTTGTCTGAGTTCAACAAGGAACTCAATACTCGTCTCAAGACTAGGGTCATCACTTCTCCCGAGTTGGCATAGACACAAGTCTCCTCCTCCTTTGCAACCTCAGGCTTCCTAACATCTCCCTCGGGTTCACTCTCATTGGTGCTGTCTATAACATCTCCTCTAAGTACCATGATGCATTGGTTCGGACACTTAGCAGCCATGTGTCTGAAGCTTAAGCACTTGAAGCAATTCACCTTGCTAGTCTTTTGTTTGGAGGTTTGTCCCTTCTCATATGTCCTCGGGGTCAGCTTAGCTTCAGATTGGCTCTGCTGACCAGCTTGGCCCTATTAGTTAGCCCTGCTATCATTAGGTTTGTCACTCCTATCCTTAAGTTGGTATAGCCTCCTCAGGTCAGATTAAACAAGTCAGCGTGATACGGGAGCTCAGGAGAATGTTTATTTAGGTTAGCTCGGAATATTTCTCCTCTGCTTTTAACCCTTTACGTGATCTTGATTGCCTCTTCCAAGGTATAAAACCTCTGTACTTTAACGATATTGCGAATCTTATACTTAAGTCCAGAAATGAACCTTGATACTATACGGGCTTCCAATTCTTCCATGTCGGCTTGAATCATTAACATCCGGAACTCTCTAACATAGTCATCAATAGATCTGTTTTCTTGGCCAAGCTTTTGCAATTTTACAAACATATCTTGCAGGTACGTCTTGGGCACAAATCTACCCCTCAATAACCTCTTCATCTAGTCCTAAGTTTTGACACCTCGTCTTCCATCCCTTACTCATGTCCAATGCAGTAAGTTGGACCTTGACAGTATCCATGAATACGTAACAGTCAAACACCTTCTCAACCTTCTCTTCCCATTATAAGTATTCATCGGCATCTCCACTTCTACTAAAGGATGGGATTCGAACCTTGACATTATCTAGTCCTTAAGAAGTTCGGCATCTTCATCTTTGTAATAAGTAATAGTCAGCTTCCTCTTCTTCCTCCCCAAATTCTTCAACATCCAATTCCTCATCTTCTTCCACAATCTCCTTAAACTCCAATCTTCGTCTAGCAACTTGGCCTGTTACTCCTCTAGCTCGTTATGGTCAAACTGGGTGGTTGGTTCGATTACCTTAGCTATGGTGTCTCTTAGGGGCAAGTTCTTGCGAGTTAGGTAGTTGTACACCTTGGGGCTATTGCCTGTTTATTTGCATTGCCATGACTAAACTCTCAACGAGGTTGGTGAGCTTGTCAAGTCTATCATCAATGGACCATGGAGTGTTACTATCGTTATGACCACGACCAAGTTGAGCACTATTACTTTGGTCACTAATAACTCCCTGGACACTTGAATCTAACATAGTGTAAAACTTTTTTTTTTAACAGATTAATAAACTACTAACAACCTTAATACCCAATAGTCACTAAACAGAATAGAAATAAACTCGCTCTGTTTTCATGATGAAAAATAAAGGAAGACAAAGTAACAATGAAACCACACTTACGAACACACACAATACACTGCAGTAGCTACGGAAGGAATATGATAGCCATAAATGGTAAGGTGAACAAAAACTTCATTGTAACTTCACACACTCCCTTGCAAAACCGTACTTTGATACTAATGAAGCTGATGCGTCTCCGAGGTCATACACACGAAGAAGCACCACAACGAACGAATCGAAAAGGAAACAAAAAAGAAGCTAGCAAAGCCTAGGGAGCTACAGAATGAATATGACTCACCACTCGATCCTACTTGGCCTATAATTCACCAGATACGACACACTAATTCGAATTGAAGGATCACTTGCCATAATTGCTTACTAAAGGGAATAGATAAGAGTTGAGAGATAATGAGAACACTAAGGTTGCTTAAAAAAAAATAACTCCATATTAGAAGCTAAATTTGTGAGTACAAGGAAAGTGAGGGCTTATATACCCATTCACTAGGGTTGCTTTACATATATGAAAAGATAAAAGGGTATTCTATACTAGGTTACATAAGGCATACTAAAAGGGATAAAAGAGAAAAGAAATATACAATACGAAAAAGAAAGAATCATACTAGAACATTATGTCAAAAGATACGTATTGCTTAGTAGTTGGACATCTGGGATATGATACAACGTAGGTGGAGGCAGGAATGTGTTACAATTAGGGGTCGACTTGATTTAGATCAAGTTGAGGTACAATCAACCTAGCAAAAGGTCAATTGTTTTGAAGTCAAACTCCAGTAAGTTAAGTCGATAGCTCGATTCGACTAGTTTTGGGTTGTCTTTTAGATTAGGACTTCGTTGTTGGGTAAGAGCATGTTGGACATACGTGAGGATCTAATGGACAGGTTGGCAAGAAGTCTAATCAGGATAGGAGTCTCCATCTCAGCTATGGCTTAGAGCTAGTATTTTCCGTGTGAGCCCTTGAAGTCCTCTAACTCGGCTTCTTGTGATCGGTTCAGGGGGTTGATTCCTATTAAACATGAATTAAGAAATGTTAGTACTGGACCTCTCATTTATTTCATTTTTCTAGACTATGGGCTATTATATTAATAAATTTGCATTCAGTAAAATTTCTACACTATGACATGTACTCTACAAGTCCAAATTTAAGGATAGTAGCAAATAGATTCTCATACCTAACAGTTGCAGAGTGGGATTTCAATGGTAATTGTCTTTTCTAATTTACAAAAGGACCCACCAATTCCGAAATACTCAAATGAAAAAACACAATACATCGAGAGGCTAACATGATGGATTCTATAACCCTACTGGCTAGTGGTGTTCACATATAATGCCGAAGTATAAACAATTTTTTATTCATTCCTCACAAACCAATAATAATAATAATTGATAACTTTAAAGACCAACACGGGAAAGGATGGTTCTTTTATGAATAAAATATTCTTTCGAAAACCACACAAAACTTTCATCAATGAAAAAGTACAACTTTTCAGAAAAGGTGAGTAAAAACCCTTTTTGTAGGTCCAATAAAAAAAAAGAAAATGAGAAAAGTAGACAACTATACATATACTCATTCAGTCATCAACATTTTACAAAGGATGTTGAGTATTGCTATTGAATAACAAACGAATAGAGAGAAAGATTAAGAACAAGAATAGAAAACTCACTAACACAGGCCTCGTCGCACTACCACATGAATTATAATTTCTACTGGATTCTGATTGTGGCTTCAATTTGATTCCAATTGGGGTTTTCTTAATTAGGGTTTCAACCTTGAGATAGATTAAGGAATTTTAGATTTTTACTTCTACTTTTCTTTCTACCATGGATGTCTTCTATTTTATGTTTCTGTTGGTTTTTTCTTTCTATTTTGTCCCCTCAGTCCAATTACACATGTAAAAAACGTCCATGTATTATATTGCAATCTACGTCATTGAACATGTGTACCTAAAACATGAGACATCATTGTCAGTAAACGGTTTTATAACGCCTCCGTTATGATATTACCTATTTTAACCACAAGAAAAAATGTTCATCCCTTGGATGAACTTCTCTAAATGTTCTTCCCTCATTTGAACCAAACCTCAAGCGTTTATCCCTTATAGTGTAATTTTCCCTGTTATTTTTTATTGTTTAATATTATTCGTTAATTAGTTTTTTTTTTATTTTTTATTTGTGAAATCTATTAACTTGTTGTCTAGGTAATAAGTTAAATTATTTTAATAAAATAGATGATATAGATTAAGTTTTAGTAAATGAATGGTTTTGATTGATCAGCATTACAGTAACGCTATTTTACTAGCATTACGATAACGCTAAAGTGACAAAAATTTATTAGTCACTCATTGATATCGATATTCATTGAGTTAGGTCATTACAATTTTTTTTTTTATTTTCTTTTAAATTGTTATTGTCAATTGCCCTAACCCAGGTACTAGCTCAATACTTGACACAAGTGGTGGCAAATTGGACACAATTAAGGAGACGATACTAGAGGAACTGCTATGCAAAGATCTAATGTCTAGTAACCCAGTAGAAGAAGCATTAATTGGTGATCATCCGAAGATTGATGTTGAAGTCGAAATTTTGGTACCAAATTCTGTAGGTACAGATCAAGGGTTGCAAGATCTAATGAATTAGTTTGGTTATATGTGGTGTGAACCGTGACTAGACTACAAGTATAGTTTTGTTGCTTACATCTAGTCGTATAATATACTAAGAAGTATAAAGTTGATGGGCATCATGCTATTGTTTTGTGGCAGTGAGAAAGTGATGCAGGTTCCCAGTTTGTAAGTAAGAGTAGTAGTAGATTTGTAATTAATGTTCCACTAATTGGTTAATCTCCTAGTTGACATGTAAAATAGTAGAGCTAGTCCAACTAATCCTTAGTGATTTGCCGGATATCTTCATTGTATATGAAGAGCTAGCAACACTGGTGATTATGCTATTTTTAGCACCACGATCATTTTATCTAAAGTTTTAACTTGTATAAATCTAGGGATTTGAACTTAAAGACCTCAAATTTTTATGTCTTGTTGAGGTTAGTATAGTAATTCTCTTATCTGAAAATCTAATCCTATAGGTTGGATCTATAGGTTTTGGGGGTGACCTTTGGATTATCTATGAGGATGGAACAGTAGTCATTGAAGCTTTATTTTCTCCTTTCATTTTCATGGGTGTAAATATAAGCCTAAAGACCTGTAAGCATTAAAAGAAGCTTATTTTTATTATAAATAAGCCTAAGGCTTACTTAAGCTTTCATATGGCCTATCAGAGCTAAATTTAAAACCAAAATGAGCTTAGTTGTGCGTGATAATCAAGTAACACTGAAGATGGAAATTTAAATTTTGATCTAACAATCTATACCACGAGTCTATCAAGTAAGATTTATCGAAAATATCTCTAATTGGATTTGATTCCTTAGATCTTATTACTAACTTAAGAAAACCGTTCGATGGTATAAAATTAGGTGTTATTGCAAAAAGTAAGTCATCTAAAAATTTCGTCCCATTTCCTACGAGAGAAAATACGTATATGATGTAAATATGTTGTTTTTGTATGTGGGGCATATAGTTTGATAATGGTTGGAGCAGCAAACTCAGATTCGATTGGATAAGGGTCAAGAGGTAGTCAAGTGCTGGCAGTTAACTCAACTCAGGTGTCCTTGGAACCACATAAAATGGCCACCCATTACATGGTTTACTACGTCTGCTTAGCATGGGGGTACCCATTATTGTTCAGTGGTCCAATGTACCCCTATTTACTTATAGGATGCTGTTTAATTACTTAGAAAGTTGTTTCTTAATCTAGAGAGTCCCCTTTCATAAAGCGCTTAATCTAGAAAGTTGTTTAATTACTTAGAGGATATGATGCACCAATGGAACTTCCAAGGACTCACGGCACAATTCAATATGACGCACAAATTGGTCCAATGAGGTTACTCACCACCTAATCTTGTTTAAGGGAAAGGATAAGAGTGATGTCGATAATAAATAAGTAGTGTTTACGCAAGGAAGAAAGTACTCAATTGTATTGAAAGTAATTTGCCTTCTTACAACTACAAGTATAGGGGAATTTATACTCGCAAACCAGGGTAACTTGCTTAAAGAGGAAAAGACAAAAATGACATTTCTTAAAAAAGCAGTGTTACATTATACAAAAAGGTAAAACTAAATATACAAAAAGAAAACAATCATTGGTACTACAGATTCTTCACATGATACAATGCACGTAGTTGAAACCATTGTAAGTGACAATCTGTACTTTCGTTGTTCACGCTACTTGATGAAACCCATTAGAAGAAGTGTCATGCATTGTATACACGATACAAAAAGTAATGTACTACGGATGGATGGGTTTGTCTTGCCTTATCTACCACTTCATTGTAAGTGATGAAACCATAATCCAAAAGCTTACACGATTATCTTCTAGTTGTCTTACCTTATTTACCACTTTATTGTAAGTGGTGAAACCATAATCCAACAGCTTGCAACATATTGTAGGGTCAAATCCGGTAAGAAACAAATCCTTTTTCAACTCAACATTATCTCGGTATGAGCCAGGTACATATTGTGATAATCTATTAAACTCAGTTTCATATTGGGTTACACTCATACCTCCCTTCTTCAGTTCAAACAAATCTCGCACCATTCTGTTTTGGACACTATGAGGAAAATACTCCTTCCTGAATTCCTCTTTAAATTGTTGCCAATCAATATTATTCCTGAGTTGCCTTGCTCTCGAGTCCTACCATACTCTCGCAACTAACTTTAACATAAATGTGCCATAAGATAACTTTTGAGATTCAAGGACTCTAAAAGTCTCAAAACTTCGTTCAATTTGGGCTAGCTAATCATTAGCTACATCTGGCCTACCCATCTCCCCTTCAAAATAATAATTGGCCTTTATAAACTCAAGAAGTTTATTTACCTCTTGAAGTCGCTCCATTCGTTGATTAGCTTCTTGGGGTCTCCTGTTTCCTGCATTACCACTAGTCATAAAATGTTGAACGAACATTCCTTGCTGTCTCATCATTGTATGCATACTAGCAAGTATTTGTCTAATAGGCTTATTCTCTTGTAAAGGCGGTGGGGGTAAATCTTATCTATGTTGTTTTCTCGGGGGTAATGGTGCTTGTGGTAGAGGGTTTTGATTTTCTTCAGTTCCTCCTTGATTAGTCCCATTTCCAACTTCAGCCATAATTGCTTATTAATTTATAACTTATAACCTTGCATTCATATCTATTTATAAGTTATCCATGCTTTTGTTTTAGAGAATTTTTTTTTTTGTAAAATTAATAAACACTTGCAATATATACCCATATAAATAGTAATAACAATATTATTGTAATCAAAATACTTAGCAGGTCTGACTTCTACTATTAACTTCATTCAATATTTACATCATTATCATTAAAACTTTGGAAACAAAAAGATACAACTTGATAGCTTTTGAATACATACATAAAATTTACAACTTGATTACATCATTGCTTATATAATCTAGTACAAACTCGATCTTTACAACTGTACAAGACAAAAGATTACATCAACTGGCTACATCGAACTTAATTACAGCGTACATCTAGCTTAATCTAGAAGCTACAAAGTACATCAAAAGTCAAAATACATCAAAAGATCCTAAAATACATCAATTTCCATCAAAATTGCTACTAGATCATATCTAAAGATCTATCTAACTAGAACAAGTCAATCACCTAACTGAGCTAATCCTCTTCTGAATCTGTGATAGCTACCCCATCAAAGGGATCATGACCCATATGGCTCCCTGCCAAGTGATCTTCATGTTCGCTATCTAATGTAAAGTCTATAAATACTATTTTTGGAGTCTTAGGAATCATAATCACCTCCTACACATCATCATTGTCCGACTCGACTGTATCACCAGCCCCTACTCCAGCTATCCTGGTGTCTACAATTGCTTGCATAACTAAAGCATGTATATCTACACTAAGTTCATCCTCATTCTTTTGATCCTCCTCAAGTTCTTCTTCTAGATCTTCTTCTTCTGGGTCTTCTTCAATATGAATTCCATTCTCTTGAGGTTTAATTGGAGGTGGGTTTTTTAGTGGTAGTTCTTGTATCTCGGGCTCAAGTTTAGGGTTAGGGTCTAATGGTATCTCTATACCTTCCCCAACAGGTTCTAGAAACTGAGGAAACTCATCAATAATCCCTGGTGAGTATTGTCTAGGAATGTATGGGATGTCAGTAAGGATATGTGCAATACCAATTGGGTATGATCTCCCATCCTCTAACCTAGCAAGAAAATATCGTAAAGGCATCATCAAAGTTACAATTCCCTCTATCTCTAACCATCTCTGCTCAAAAGCTACTATAGCAATATATCTATCATATTGAGGTCCTAGACTCATATCCATCCATGCCCACTCATCCTTCCAGCTATAGTACATCTTATTATAAAACTTATCGATAATCTCATCAATTGTCATAAAGATATTTCAATCAGCTAGTTCCATCAATAATTACTGTAATCTAACCCTATAGTCAATAAGGGACACCTCTCCATTCCACCTGAACCGTATTAAACTATGTATCAGTTCCCCTCTTCGACCCTATAATTATAGTTAAAACCAATTAATATTTACTATATCAAACATTATGCTTACCTATGTTTTCATATGCTTAATGCAATCTTTTATCCCCTACTTAATATTACCTACTCTCAATATTCCTATAATATTTATTTCTTTTAAAGTATGATGCTTTAAAGTGAGTCCACTAAAACTATACTCTTATACCAACCGAGAATTGTTACGCCCCGAAGTTATAGAGTCGCAACAATTCCGCCGTGTAAACCATTACATAATAATAACTGGCCTCACAGTATTTACCATAGACATGATCTACACAAGACGTCGACGACTCCTCGCTTTGAAGTAAACAGTTCAATTAAGAGCTTAGCTAAGTTACAGTAATTATCAAGAATCTTAGGTCAACATACATAATTACATGTACATTCCACAGAACTTCCTAGGAAATTCTACATTAACATAACAGTCCATTAATTTACATAACAACCATCAGTTTTTCATTCTTAAGCTATTAAGGAGACTCTAACTATACATCTACTACTAGGCGAATTGATCCTTATACCCCAGACTTCAAAAGAACTAACATTTGGATAGTTGTAGAGTTGCATAATGCTCGAAGTATTTAGAAATCAGGACTTGCAAAAGGATTTATACGGGTATGAGCAACTATAGCTCAATAAGTTCAATTGGAGACTCATGAATGTATACAAACATAAACAAGATTATCAAGCAATTATTTTCATGTAATGCAACAAGTAAGTGTCATCACACAACGTAGTCCGGTTCGTTGCGAAATCAGAGAAATTTCACCCGCTCTAATCCAGGTTAAAGAGTTTTCATGTTATGCAACAGCTTACAACTAAACCCAAGTTTGTACAATGGAAACACTGCTCCTCCTAAGACTATCCTTCGAACCAATGCCCTTATCCTCATCGCGACCTCCTCTCTTGTCACTTAGTTCGGCTAAGGATGAGGAAAAGACTAATTTGCTATCCAGCGCTATCTTTATCGAAGGTGTCAATGTTTGGTTAGAGAATCCTAGTGATCCCCTAAAGAGTTGTAATGCATGACAATTTAGGTCATTAAAGTTGAATAAGATTAAATTCCATTTGGGGTGTTCAAACAATTTCACACCAATTCAGTCATAACATAAAATCAATCACAACACAAATTTCAACACGAATTCAGTTACTCAAACACATGCATAAACTACTTACAATCATAATCATACACAATCCTAAGTCTCCGAGTACCATAAAATAGTACTTCAATACAGTAAGTAATAACCCAACTTACTTAGAATTCTCAGTTGCCCAATCACTTAATTGTAAGTCGGTTTGTCTCCAGGTATCTTATAATACAAATATGTTTTTTTAATACTTATACTTTAATGATTCATATTCTAAGTTATAATTTAACTCATTTCTCCATGTATACCTATTATTTACTAGTGATTCATTTTACCTTATTTCGGAGTTCGGTTTCTAAATTAAATTCTAGTTTTGATTCTATATTATCTTTGACTACAAGAAATCCTAAATATACTCGAATCCTAATATGAAATTAATCACATTAAGCTCGAGTATTCTAATATCACATTGGGTCTTAATTTAGTGTTCTTAACTATTCAGTATACTTTAATCTTAATTAGGGTATTGGATTTACTCCCAATATGAAAAAATCTTATATTTTTTATACAATTACCTAAAATTAAATTTTGTTTCAGATTTATTATATATTGATTTTTATTATTATATTATCTAAATAAATGTAATTTTTCATATTTATTAAATTTTCAATTTCACACATTCCTAATTCCCTACAATTACTACACGATTCCTATATTAATTACACTTAACACTCTAAAGACCAAGATTATGTTTCTACATCAAAGATTAACATCCTTAAACATCTAATTACCATCTAAATCAGTAATTAATCACTTAATCACCTAATTAACCTAAAGTTACCCAATTTTTCCATCAATTTAGGGCTAAAAAATTACTTAAAAGTTTCAAAAATTAAATTTAAAAAAAATGGCTTCATAGCACTATTCTATATCACTTAAGCATTCTATAGAAAAAATTTGAGCTTCAAACTACACTCCTAAGCCTATTTATTTGTAGTTCTAATCAAACTCGGTTTTACTTAATTTCTTAAGAACCTTATATTTGCAGACGTAATCAACTTAATCACTATTTTTCCATAAATCTACATACAATAAAACCTCAAAATAATAAATTTCATAATTTTTTGGGCAAAATAAATAATTTTAAGAAATTGTATAAAATCGGAGCAAATGTGAGACTCACTCAATCCAATGGCTTTTGGGCCTCCAACACCGGTTCGGGTGTGTTGATTGGTCCAGGCGGTGAGTCTAGAATGGGGTGGTGGTGGTGGTGTGTAGGTTCGATTCATTAGCCTCTTCTGCACAGATTTGCTTAATAATTTCCTAAACCTTAATTTTCTTCTCCAAATTTCGGTGCTCTCAATTTTTTCTAATTTCTAACTGTTCAAATGAGTTCTGTAATTTTCCTTGCTATTTATAGAGCTTTGTAGTTATTATTATGTATTTAATTGGACAAGACATTGTCCAAATCTCTTTGATTTTGCCTTTTGTGTCACTTTTTTTTTATTGGTTAATTTTTCTTCTTCACTTCCTGGCCTACCATAACCAAATCCAAGTCATTCCCTATTCCTCTGATTTTTTTCTTAATTATTTAATAATTTTCTTTAATTATTTAATAAGTTTCTAGCTATTTTAAGTAATTTTGCGTATTTTTATCTACACGTAAATACATATAGGGTACATGTGAAAAATTTTAATTATTATTTAGGTCATTCTATGATTTTTAGTGTACATGTAATATATCTTTAGCAATTTATTAGTTATTAGATTACACTTTTTACTTTTTCGATAATTAATAAGTATTATATTTAAAATTTGAAAATTTTATAATCTCTTATTTTATTACTTATTTTCTTAAATTCAAGTTTATGGGATCATTTTTACTAATATTTCTATCTATAGTTTATAATTTAGGTTTGATCGGATATTTTAATCAATCGCCCTAAACTTTGTGTACTAAGTTCAATCCTATAGTCACTTGGATTAATTTTAAGGCTTACAATACTTGCAAAACCAAACAGTCTAGTCTGCAGTTCTGATAAGAGCGTATGCCTCCTCAATAGAGCATCTGTAATTACATTGTTATTTCCTTGCTTGTATTTGATCACAAAATTGAATCCTTCAAGGAAATCAACCCATCTTGCTTATCGCTTGGACAGCTTGGTCTGACTTCGGAGGTATCATAGTGTCTTGTGGTCAGTATATATGACAAATTCTCTTGGAAGTGGATAGTGCTGTTATACTTACAGTGCGTGGATTAGTTTTAAGAGCTCTTTGTCATACATGGAGTAATTTAGCTAGGGTCCTCCTACCTTCTCACTATGGAAGGTAATTGATTGGCTTTCTTGCATCAGGACAGCGCCTATTCCAATGCCTGTCGTGTCGCACTCTAACTCAAAAATTTTGTTGAAATCAAGTAGCACTAATATCGAGGTGGAGGTCAATCTCTTCTTAATCTCAGCAAAACTCCTCTCATCCCTTTCTCCCTATCGGAAGTCGGTGTTTTTCTTTGTTAATTCAGTTAGTGGAGTGAAGAGGGTGCTGAAGTTCCTAATGAACCTTCGACAAAATGAAGTCAATCCATGGAAACTTCTTACGTCAACACAAGTAGTAGGAGTCAGCCATTCAACAATTGTTCGGATCTTTTCATCATCGACTCGCAAGCCTCTTCCACTAACTACATAGCTTAAAAATACCACTTCCTCTTAACAAAAGCAACATTTCTTCAAATTGTTGGATAGTCTCTCGGCACAAAGGATATCCAAGACTATTCTGATGTGTTCACAGTGACTCGATACATCGGCACTGTAGATCGGGATCATCGAAGTACACCACGATACACTTTCCGATGAGATGTCTCAGCACATGGTTCATAAGTCTCATAAAGGTGCTCGGAGCATTTGATAAGCCGAAAGGTATGACCATTTACTCGTATAGTCTATGTCGAGTCTTGAACGTAGTTTTCCACTTATTTCCTGACCTCATGCGGATTTGATGGTAGCTAGACTTGAGATCAATCTTGCTCCACTCAGTTTATCCAACATGTCTTCTAGCCTTGAGATCGGATACCTATATTTAGTCGTGATTTTGTTCATGGCTCAACTGTCATTCGCCAAGTTTCATCCTTCTTCAGCACTAGAAGTACAGGCACAACACAAAGGCTGAAACTCTCTTTCACGTATCCTCTTTCCAGCAACTCATTGACTTGACGTTGAAGCTTAGAAGTATGGTCAGGATTCATGCGATAAGTTAGCTTATTCAACAGTACAACGCTAGGTACTAAGTCAATGAAGTACTTTATGCCTCGGGTCGGAGGTAACCTTACTAGCAACTGTTCTGGGAATAGGTCAACATATTCAGCCAATAGTTCCTTCACCTCTTAGGGTAAATTATTCCGCTTCTTCATTTCTAGTAGTCGCCTAACCAACAGGAGGGTCAGCTCATTAGCGTTAATGGCCTCTTAGAGCTCGGCTCTACTCATCACTAGAGCCTTCTTCGATCTGTGAGTAAGTTTTGTTTATAACTTGTAAACTTCTCTCAGCGACATCGGATTTAGCGTAATCTTCCGATCATCCTTCTTGAGCATATAGGTATTCCTGTAACCATCGTGGATGACTCTCCTATCAAACAGTTACGGTTTTCCTAACAACACATGGGGATGCGCACATAGGCAGTATGTTGCAAAGAATTTGGTCAAAGTAATTGCAGATAATGATTAGTAGTAGTATTTACCAAGTGACGTATAAGGCTCCCTTTTCACTCAACCAGTGCAACTTGTATGGCTTTGGGTGTGTAACAGTTGGCAACCTCAGTTTTGAAACGAGGTCGGTTGACACTACATTGGTACAGCTCCCATTATCCTCGATGAGGGCGCACATTTGATCATTCACCTTGCAGGTGATATGAAATAAGTTCTCTCTCTACTCCTCCTCTCGTAAGGGTTCCATACTCATTGTGCGTTGGACAACCATGAGTAGTTGGTCTACGTCCTTGGCATACAAGTTTTCCTCAATAAACTCTTTCTCGGCATTCTCATTCTTGGCAATAACATCTTCCTTGAATTCCTCATCCGTACTCTCTACGTCTAACTTCGGAATGTCTCCCTTGATGACCATCATCCTTCAGTTTGGGTACTAAGCAATCATATGTCCGAACCCTTGACACTTAAAGTACTTGATCTGGCTGATCTTCCTACCAGACCCTTGCCCCTTCTCATAGGTTCAGGCCAGCGCTACATCTTTAGGTCGGCTTTTCTGCTCGGCTCAGTACTTGGCAAAGTCCAATGACTTGCTTGTCCGGGTCGGCTAGTCGGCATTCTTGTCGTTACTCGGCTCTTTCTCTGCCTCTCTACTCGTTGGGCAATCTTAACAGCTTCATCCGTTGTATTAAATCGTTGGAGCTTCATAATGTCTCGGATGTCTTCTCTCAACCCAGTAACAAATCTTGAAACTGTTTGGGTAGGTGGTTCCTCCACTTTATATCTTATCATAAGCATTCAGAATTCTTGAACATATTCATCAACAGTCCGGCCTCCTTGTCTCAGCTCCTGAAGCTAAGTGAATGCATCTTGGAGATAAGAGTCATGCCTCGAAGTGGCAGGGTCATAGCAGTCTTATCGTGCAAACCATTCTAAGATAGAAGTTAGCCTTACAACTGCTATCCTAGACTTGATCTATACAAGGCGTTTACGACTAACCCGTTTTAAAGTAAATAGTTCTTAATTTAAATAAGTCATTTATCTAAGAAAGTAAGAAAATATATATATACACTAGAATTCAGTTATTACAATTAATGTTTACAACGTTTTACCATAATCTATTTCCTAGTTAATACGTTATTCAAAAATGAAAAATTCTAAAATAAGAGCTTAAACCTAAAAAATATATGTCTGTTTTTCAAATTTTTTTCCTCACTCTTTAAGATCCAGTAGTTGCTAGCTTCAAGATAGTTGTAAGCCACTTCTTAGCTAGCACTTACAATGACGTTTATAGGGATGTAAGTTATCATAACTCAGTAAGTTAGGACAGAGGACTTAAAATTATACTATAAACACAAACAAAGTTATCAACCAAATTATTAGGTATAATGCATGTTTAAGTAAATACCATCGCACAATATTGTCTAGCCCGTCGTGAGATTAGAGAAATTGTGCCCGCTCTAATCTGGGTTGAGGAGTTGCCGTTAATACAACAGCTCACAACCAAACCTAGACTTATGCAATAAAGACACCGCTCCTCTCATGACTATCTTCGAACCATTAACTTTACCCTTGCCATGACCTCCTCACATGTCACTTAGTTCGACTAAGGATAAAGAAGGGATCCATTATGCTATTCAGCGCTAGCCCTTTCAAAGGAGTTGGTATTTGGCCAGAGAATCTTAGGTTTTCCCTAATGGGCTGCTATGCAGGTTTGATTTATAGTTATAAGTCATATATTTGTTAAGTCTAATTTAGAGTGATCAATCATTTCATACAATACAAGCTATAACAACAACAAAATTATAGCATTACTTATAATCAAGCAAATGCACACAGCTAAATATCTAACAAGTACAATCGAGTATAATCTTAAGCTTCTAAAATACAGCAACGTATTAATCCCAACTTACCTCGACTCCTTACTTGCTCACTCAAGGTGGGACTCGTTTATTCTATCGCCAATAATCCCTATAATACTAACGTTGTCTCAATTTTTATATAATTGTTATAGGTTTGTTTTATCCTATAACACTTATTGTTATCTTTAGTTTAGGGTTTAATATGTCCAATTATCTAGGTTCTCAAATATTTTACAATTATTCTCGGTTTGGACCTAGAATTTGGTTCGGTTTCTGTATTGATTTCTAAATTAAGTTCTAGTTTGGTTTCTAAATACAATTTTATACACGAATCCTAGAAACTTATTTAAACCCATAATGTGAAATTAATCACATTATTTTCGGGTATTCTAAATATCATAATTACCCTGAGTTGGTATTTTATTCTACCTAGTACACTTAAATCCTTATTAATGTACTGAATTTACTTTTGATGTGAAAATTTTTTACATTTTTCATATAATTACCTAAATTTAAGTTTTATATAAGATTTATTATATATTCCTATTATTTATATAATATCAATTTTTATTCTAAATCTTCTATTTATTATATTTCCAATAATTGCATATTATGTATTATCACCTATTATATATATAATACACATATAATGTTTCTATCACTCTAATTACCATCTCCCAATATCAATTAACATTTCAAAATATCTAAATTCATCCCAAATCAGATTTTACACCTAATTTACAAAATTAACTTAAAATTTACTATTTTTCCCTATTACTTATTTACTACATAATTACCCTAATAATTACATCTAACACCCTAAATGCTATAAGTATCATACTTCATTAGATTGCAATGTCCTAAAACATATAATTATGTACTGAATCAGTAATTAACCATTTAATTATTTAATTAGCCCTAAATAACTCATTTTAGGCATTATTTTAAGGCCTAAAAATTATCTAAAAATTTAAAAAATTAATTTTTTAAAAAGGGCTTCATGGCATTATTCTATATCACCTAAATAATCTACAGAAAAATTTTGGGCTCAAAATTACATTCCTAAAATCATTTATTTCTAATCTGAATGAAGCTCGGATTTGTATGATTTCTTAAGGATAGTATATTTCTAAACACAAAATCATCAAAATAAATTTTTTTCATAAATCTACATACTTAAAAACTTTAGAATATCAAATTTCATAATTTTCTAAGAATATTTAATATTTTAAAAAAATTTAAAAAAATTGAGTTGAAAATCAGACTCACTTGTATGAGTGGCTCTAGTCACTACCGGCCGCTGTGGCATTTTCGGCTGGTCTGGGCGCTACCACCACTGTATGGTGGTGGTGGTCGTCCACTCCTAATTGTTTGTCATGTCTGAGTTTTCCTTAAAAACTTCAACTGTACAATTTTTTTATAATCTTTTGTAAAACCCTAATTTTCTCTCAATTTTACTTCTTTGTAATTTTCTACAATTCTAGACGTCCAAATAAGCTTCTGAAAAATTTGAGGTATTTATAGAGATTTTAGAAAATTATTGTGCATTAATTTGATTAAACAATTGCCTTATCTTTTTCTAATTTACCTTTTTTGTTGTTCTAATTTAATTGGCTGAATTTTTTCTTCTTTTCCCTAGCTGCCACGACCTAAATCTGAATCATTCCTTATTTTTTCTGATTTTTCTTAATTAATTACGAATTTTCTTTAACTATTTAGCATTATTTTGGCATATTTTACGTATTTTAAGTAATTATGCGTATTTCTACCTACATATAAATTCATATATAATACAAATAAATATTTCTAAATATTATTTAAGTTATTTTATAATTTTTAATATGTATATAATTTATCTCTAGTGATTCGTTAATAAGTTTGTACTATCTATCTAGATAGAGGAGAAGTTCGTAATTTATTTGCTGTTTTATTATAACACATGAGATATTCTGGCTTTAACTTTGTAATTTATTTGATGTCTATGTTGGCAATGAATCAATCAGTCGCTTAGATTTTGCTGATTTCAAGTAATTCCATATAGTGCCAAAAAGCATGCTGATGTCTGGCAAGTCTAAGTTCGTTGGCTTTATTGGATCTGCATAATTTTCTGTTTCTTTCAATGAATAGCTTAGATGAACATGTGTCGCAAATGAATTGCAGGGTTTCAGGAAAGTTGACCTGGACCGATGGGAATTTGCTAATGAAGGCTTCCTAGAAGGTCAGAAGCACTTCTTGAAGACCATCAAGAGGAAGCGGCATGTTGCACAGAGTCCACAACAACAAGGACGATCTTGTGTTGAGTGAAGACACTATGGATTCGAAGATGAAATGGGAAGGATAAGGAGAGATCGGAGCTTACTGGTGGCTGAACTTGTAAGATTGAGACAGCAGCAACAGCAGTCTAGGAGCCAAGTCATTGCCATGGAGGAGAGACTGCGGAATACAGAGAGCAGACAACAGCAGATGTTGACTTTTCTTACTAATGCGTTTCGGAAACCATTGTTTATCCAGCATCTTGTGCAGAAAAACAATCAGAGGAGAGAATTGCAGGGGATTTCAGTTGGACACAAGCGCAGATTGACTGCCAGCCCAAGTTTGGAGAACTTGCAGGAGTCAAGTGTGATTAACGGCCTTGGAAGCGATCCAGTTGCGGACTATATGAACCAAAAGCCAGAAGAACAAACCACCGTGGAGTGAGAAATGGAGTCTCTTGTCTCCACGAATCTGGACAATGAATCAAGCCATGTTGTCAAGGGCCCCAACCCAGGTACAAGCTCGATGCCTGACACGAGTGGTGGCAAATTGGACACTGTCAAGGAGACGATACTGGAGGAACTGCGATGCAAAGATCTAATGTCGGGTAACCCAGCAGAAGAAGTGTTAATTGGTGATCATCTGGAGATTTATGTTGAAGCTGAAATCTTGGTATAATATACTAAGAAGTAGAAAGTTGAAGTGTTAATTGTTGCTTGCATCTGGTCGTATAATATACTAAGAAGTAGAAAGTTGATGGGCATCATGCTATTGTTTTGTGGCAGCGAGAAAGTGACACAGGTTCCCAGTTTGTAAGTAAGAGTAGTAGTAGATTTGTAATTAATGTTCCACTAATTGGTTAATCTCCCAATTGACGTGTAAAATAGCAGAGCTAGCCTAGCGAATACTTGGCGATTCGCTGGATATCTTCATTGTATATGAAGAGCTAGCAGCACCAGAGATTGTGCTATTTTTAGTACCATGATCATCTTATCTAAGGTTTTAACTTGTATAAATCTCGGGATTTGAACTTAAGGATTTCGAATTTTTATGTCTTGTTGGGGTTAGTATAGTAATTCTCTTATCTAAAAGCTAACTGACATTTGGATTGCCTATGAGGATGGAATAGTCATTTTTTCATGGGTGTAAATATAAGCCTAAAGGCTTGTAAGCATTAAAAGAAGCTTATTTTTATTATAAATAAGCCTAAGGCTTACTTGAGCTTTTATTAGGCCTATCAGGGCCAAATTTAAACCCAAAATGAGCCCAGTCGTGTGAAATGATCAAGTAATGTTGAAGATGGAAATTTCAGTCTAATAATTTGTACTTTGAGTCTATTAAGTAAGATTTATCAAAAATATCTCTAATTGGATTCGATTTCATAGATCTTATTACTAACTTAAGAAAACTGATTGATGATATAAATTTAGGTCTTATTGCAAAAAGTCAGTTATTTGAAAATTTTTTCCCATTTTACGTTGGAGAAAATATATATGTGATGTAAATATGTTGTTTTTGTATGTAGGGCATATAGTTTGATAACAGTTGGAGTAGCAAACTCAGATTCAATTGGATAAGGGTCAAGAGATAATCGGGTATTGGTAGTTGACTCAACTTAGGTGTCTTTGGAATCGCACAAAATAGCCATTTATTGCATGGTTTACTAAGTCTACAAGGCATGGGGGTTATCCATTATTTGTCAATGGTTCAATGTACCCTTATTTATTGATAAGATGTTGTTTAATTACTTAAAAAGTCATTCTTAATCTAGAGAGTCCCCATTCATAAAGCGCTTCAAGTTGAGGATAGACATCATGCTATTTGTATATCTAAGTGAAAACTTAAGGGTAAAAAAACAAAGGAAAAGTAGAAAGTAAAAAGAAAAGGTAGAAGTTGAAAAAAATATAAAAAGAGAATCTGAGAAGAAAATTTCTTTTGATTAAAAATTACGATATGAGCTATTAGGACTTAGCTTGTCTCTAAAGAAGTTGGCCTGACCTAGTCAGCTCTCGATAATGAATCCCCACGCTTCAACTAGGATATATTGTCGACTAGACTTGGAAATGCATATAAGAAGTAATTTTTGATGATTAAAACAAATGAGAACATCGTTGATTCCTATATGGAAATGACCCTCTATCGAGCTAATATTTGAAGTTGAAAATTAAAATTATCTTAATAATAGATCAAGGATGAAAGGCAAGTTAGTAAGGATGAATCAATGGGTGCATAGAAACATCTAAAGAGTGAGGTAATTTATTTTATGAGGTTAGAGAAATTGACCAAGTTAAGGGTGGGATATGATACGGTACCTTTAAGTTTGAATCAAGTATTGAAATAGGTAGATAAATAGGGAAAAAATCTCCAACCTTAAAGATAAAGACCTAAAAGAGTTAAAGTTGTTAAGGGAAGAAGAAATTTCTTATGTTTGAGGCAAACATCCAATTATAATCACCAATAAGAGAACTTCGGGACATTTTTCTTAAGTGAAGGAGGTTGAAATACCCAAAAATCATTTTAAAACGAAGGGCTTAAAAACCATTTTACTTATAAGGTTTTCCATTATATAAACCAAACCATAAACTTTAGAAACACTACACTTCTACTTTTCTTTGTCTCTTATACTTTATAACGTGCCCTCTCTCCCTCCCTTTCCCTCCTTCCCTCCCTTCTACCACTTCTTCCTTCTTTTGAAAGTGTCCATCTTCAAGCTACAAATAGTATGTGTGTTTCATTTCATAAAAGTGATAAATAAACTCTAAATCAAATCTTATATTTAAGTTATTTGCGATTATTGGCGGGAAATCGTTAATAAACTAATTAGAAATTCTTATTGGTGTATATGAGCTCATGATCATAAAGATCTCTCAAAGGAACTATAATTAAAATTGAGCGTTCTTTATTAAGTTGTGGTCCCTTCCTTAAACTTAACCATAAATATGTTTCTATAATTGGTTTGTTTTGTGAAGCAGTTAAATTGGGGATTTTCTTGCAGGATTTGTCATAATATAAGTTCTTGTAATTAAGGTGAATTAAATAGTTCCTTTTTTTTTTTTTTAAAGATCCAATCTTTCAAGAATGGTAGCCTATCAAGCACTCATCTAAAGCTTAGAATTGATCTTTAATAATTCATGTAATGGATTGGCAAAGTTAGGTTTAAAGAAGGATTTTGAATAAGTATTAAGATGTTGACATAAATGATATTAAGTGATATTCATGATTAAAGGAATTGATGAACTAGTAGCAAGAACACCTAAGATTTAATTCAATGTTAAAAGCTCTTAAAGCTATTTGCATTTAAAAAGTTGTGTTAGTTGAAGGTACTTAACCTTACGGTTCTACAAGGTTAACCAACTCAAAAACAAGGAGACAAAACGATCCCTCATAAGGAAACCAATTGGCCTTTCATCCTAGTTGATTAACCCTTATAGTGAGGTTAACCACCCCTTAGTTCTTAATCTAAGTTGACTACCTAATAACCTTAAGTTGGTCGAGTGACCATAAGTGAACCTGATAAGTCGATAATCACCTAAATAAATAAGAGGAATTAGATTTAAAAATTATGATCCATGAGTGTGCTTAAGTATCAATCTATTAGATGCATTGTATTACATGTTGATAATAAAATTTAGTATTGTTAAAGTTATAGATAGATTCAAAGTACATATCTAATGTTGTGTGATGTCTATGTATGCTGGGATCATTTAAACTTAACTAATAAATATCCGACTTAAATGATGTGTATTGTTTACACATGCCCTTTTATACCTATAGGTACAACCGTGGCATATACATGTATGTACATGTAGTAACTATGTATAAGGTTTCACTACTCAAACATTTGAGAATTTTAAATTTTCAAGTGATGATGGGTTTAACTAGACATCTCTATGATAAGAGCGACATTAGTGTAAGTGTTGGATTATTAATCGTTTCGAAAAGATTTTTGATATAATCATATGCATTTGGAGATTGTAAAGATTATGAGATTATAGATTTGATAGTAGGTTATGAGTGTTCAAATTGATGATTATACGATATTGAAATCTTAATAATTGTCTACTCCTTTAGAAGAAATTACATTTTGATGTTATGAATAGTAATACAATTATCCTATCTAAAACTTTTTTCAATTATTACAATGGGGTAAGGGAGATTCAAACTTAGTCCATCCCACTTAGAAGACCAATGTTTATACTATTAGATTATAAGGCCATTAGCAATTATTTTATCTAAAACTTTAAACTTGTAAGTTCGATATAGCTTAATATTGTATAATGCTCCTCCTTACTTGGGAATCGAACTTTGATTGAGACCTAACAAATGACAACTTAATTAGATGGATTTTGATTAACAATGTAGGGATTTAAATATAGGACCTCTTATTCTGTATCATATAGAGTGGTGTAAACCAACTAAGCGAACCAACTTACCTCACTCCATAGGTTATGCGGGTTTGACTTGTTTTGATCCGCTTGTATATATAGGTTTTGAAATTAGTGACCTAACCCATCCTACCACAAGTTGGTGGATTAAGTGGGTCAACTAACCAATATGCAACATTTAATATATTATGCTATTTGTATAATTTTAGTGTGTTAATCGGGTTAACCTGTGAACCAATAAACAAAATTATTTGCCATTCAAAATTTAATATTTTAATAGAAAACTTAGTTAAAATGAAATAGAATATATATCTTTTCTCCCTTGTTATCCTTCTTAATTTTTTTCTATTAGTAAGTGCTATATAGAGTAATATAGAGGAATAGTTAAGAAAAAATTGAAGTTGCAAATATGAGTCATATATGGATGATGGTAATAAACATGACCCAAAAGTCCATTTCTCGGATCAGCTATGAATTAAGAAACTTAAAAATTTGAACCAAATAAATCCATATGGAAAAAGTTCAATGGACAACAAAATGAACTTTATATTCATATGGAAATAGTCCACATGCATTGAATATGAATTTTCTCTTTTAAGCTTTCATACAACAAAATGAACTTTATATTCATATGGAAATAGTACATATGCATGTAATTTGAATTTTCTCTTTTAAGTTTTCATACAACTTCTAATTTCATGCATTCTTTTTTAATCTTCTTAATTATTACGAGTTGGCAGGTGAACCCACATCGCGACTAGTTGACCTACCTTAACTAGTGAGAATTATTCACATTTAAGCAGGTTGAAATTTTTTAACGTAATCCTTTTTTTTTTCTTTTGTAGTATAAGCTTGCTGATCCATGTAATTTATCCTGCTTGCACAACTTTAGTACTATGTTATAAGTAGTATTGAAATTGTTTTATTTAAAAGTTTAAACTTACGAATATAGTATAAACTATTATATTTATTATATTATGTTCAAGATATATTATACATATTTTATTGTATAAGTTTTCTAAGCGTCTACTTCCTCAAACGAGTATTAATAGTTTTACTTTGAGATAAAGTCACTAGAAGTACCCAAACTTTTATATGTTTTCATTTTAGTACCTAAATTTAAAATTTATTCATTTTAGTATCCTAACTTTTTAAATGAGATAAATTTGTATTTTTATTATAACAACCATTATAAAGAATATTTATTTGTTTTTACTTTAAAAAGTTGAATTACTAAAATGAAATAAAAAATAAAGTTTTAGTACTAAAATGAAAATAAAAGGAAAATTGATATACTTATATTATTATTCTATCATTTTATAATAATGATTGTTATAATAGAAATATTAATTTATCTTATTTAAAAAGTTAGGGTATTAAAATGAATGAATTTAAAGTTTAGGTACTAAAATAAAAAAAAAATATGAAAGTTTAGATGCTTATGTTGACTATTATCTCAATTTACTTTTCATCTTTAGCTTTCTTCATTTTCTATTCTTTTCTTTTTAGTCTAGAAAATCGGGTTGTTTTACCAGCGAAGAAGAAGAACCAAAATGATGGGAAAAGCTGATTGGTCAACCGCAATTTCACTTGATTTTCTCTCTACTTTCGATAATATTCTTTTATCGGGCTAGAAGCCTTAAATTTTCCATGTTGTTGAAAGTTCAGCAACTTAAAAATTCATAAAAAAAAAAAAGAGGAGAAAATTACATCTTTACCATCAAAATTAAAAAAAAAATTATATAATTATAAACTGTATAAAAAATATTACCAAAATACTAATATTATATCATATTTTCAAAATAAGACATGCAACATTATTAAAAGTATATTTAAATTTGTATCGTATCTTAAAAATACGATATTAATATTTTTATATAAAGATGCGACATTACTTTTAATATATTAATACTATATCGTATCTTAAGATAGGATATAGTATTAATATTTTAGTAATTTTTTTAAATATTGATAGACTTGTATTTGACCCTTAAAAACAAGAAATAAATAGTTGTCAACTTGTGATATGAATATATTTACTTTTTATTAGCATCTGTTCTTGAATCTACGTACCAAGTATTTTTTCTTCTTCTTTTTTGTTCTTGTCTTTTTGTTTTGAAAACTGCACCAGTTTCTATGTTTGTCAAAAATATAGTAGCTTAATATTCCATATTTCAATAGTCTTAGATACTTGTTGGATATAGATTTAACTATGAGGTGTAATAAAATGCCGATGAAGATGGATTGTGTTTAGTATATTCCCTTTGGAACAGAAAGCATAAATTCACATGTACGGACAGAAAAGACGACTAATGAACAAAGAAATTCTAAGAAGTCCAGCCAAATGCTATCTTAGGTACGAGGATATTCCTTCCATGGAAGTAAAATAAAATGAGACAAATGTAGTTGTCTCTATGTCATGTTGTCCCTGCTAGGAGGAAGAATATGGATTGAAGATAACCGAAGTTAGACAAATGTATCATTCAATTATTTGCGTTTTATATTCATGTTTTTGCCTGAGTTCATGGATTTAAAGTATTTGTTGAATTACTCTGAGATTCGATTACCGCAAATTAATTGTAGGAGAATAGTGATAATGGTATATAAGATCAAAATAGTTAATATTAAATCAATAAGATTTTTTTACGGTAATGCTAGTCAATGTAACATGTTATAGGAGGTTTTTTTTTATTGTTTAATAGTATTTGTTAATTATTTTTTTCTTATTTTTTATTTATGAAATTTATTGATCTGTTGTTCAAGTAATAGATTAAATTATTTTAATAGAATGAACATTATAGATTAAGTTTCAATAAATAAATAGTTTTGATTGGTTAACGCTATAGTAAAACTACTTTTGCTAATGTTGCTATAGAAATCCTTAAGATGATAAAAATTTATTAGTTATCCGTTGGTATTAGTATTCATTGAGCTAGGTCATTACAATTGTGTTTTTTATTTTCTTTTAAATCGTTATTGTTTTGATTTATTTGATAAAATGGTTTAGTTGAACTTAATATTTATTATATGTAAATTTTGCTCCTTAGACCCCAACCGTCCACGGGCCCATAGAGTCCTAGCCTAGCTTACTCTTCAACCCAAATTATTTTCCAAGGAAGAGGACCCTGAAGAAATGCAAGTTGACACATAATACCTCCTAACCACCCTTCATCAACCTAGAATGGTGTCACAAAATTTAATATCCCTTGCCACCTACCTTGATTTGGAGAGGATCTCTATACAACCTAGGAGATTCACGTCGTACAAAATGGATCCACCTTAGGTCAAGAGAGATTTGATTCCTGTCTATCTCTGTCTTGAGGGAAGAAATGCCCACTAAGAAGAACCATTGTTGACGTGACTAATTCCCATGGGCCATCTCCAACCTATGAAACCTTATGGACGGCTCCGTGGACCACATTTCTACTCCTAACACCTTTGACACCCAGTTGCACCTTTGAGACTCGTATCTCCAAATTAATCTTAGATACAATATAATGCACTAAGCTAAAAGTAGTAGTAAATAAATTAGATCAACAAATACAAATAAGTTCATTAATCATGTAGTCGAAAAGTTACAATCTTATATTAATAAGACGATTATAATCATGATCTTATACACTAATATTATAATCTAATATTATTAATATGATATATTTAATCATCAGGTATCACAATTTTTCTACCTTAAACACGTGATATCTTTATTATGAGACTTTATAATTAAATCTAGATCTTTTTATTTTTTCAGTATAAGATTGAATTCATCCTTTATCTATGGGTTATTTTAAAAGTATGTCAAGAGTCATACCACCCTTTGGATCTCTTCTTTAAACCAGAGCCATTTGTAACGCTTTAAGCCAAAAGTAATAAATAAATCAAGCTTATAAATACAAATGAGCTCATTAACTACTTGATCCAAAAATTACGATTTTACATCGATAAGATATTTTTAATTATGACCTTATAAATTAATACTATAACCTTCCACTATCCATGTGTTACACTTAATTATAGAGTATCACATACAATCTTTCCAACCTCTAAACTCTCTCGATTATTGATATTGAAAGTTCTCTATACCTTTTAAGTCACCTAATTGATTTAAACGCTTTAAGTATTCACAACATTTTATTCATAGAAAACTAAAATATAGATTATTTTTTTTTCTCATTATGAGCCAAACAGCTTGTATTTTATTATAATTTCAAAGACGAGCATGATGAATGGAGCTTTACTTCATTATAATAAAATAGAATATAAAATTAAAAGCAGTACTATAACACGATCAGTGAAGACATTAAAAAAAAAAATTGCTACTTATGCTTAGAAAGTTGAATAAGTAACCCTTACTTCTTGCGACCTTGACAGATTTTAATTTACGCTGTCCTCAAGTCTACCTGACGTTTCTTTCCACACATGTTACAGTCTTTTCCAAATATCATATAAAAGAACATGCGAAGAAGAAAGGTTCAAAGATTCCCTATCATGCACATCCTCAGCCTCATGTAGTTTTTTGTTTCTTTTTCTTTTTCTAATTACTAATTACACCATCAGTGTTCTTGAATTTTAGCCCTTAATCTTGGAATCCGTGGAGTCCACTTGAAATAGTGAACTAACTAGTGGTGCCCCTAAGTGCGAAAAGGATCAATGTCCCCTCTATACATGGAAGTCCTTTTTTCCAATAGGAAAGCTATGTGCTGACTTGATCACATCAGAAAATGCTCCATTGACAGTCCAACCACAACCTCTGGTCTCCTTCCATAGCACTAACCATTCACACATGTGCACCAATCCACTATATGTCCAAGTGATTTCAACTTTTGAAGTTTCCATAATTCCATTTATGTGATAACCAAGTGAACACACTTGATCTCTTTCTACTCTATGTAACAAAATTTCCTTTCTAGAACTTCTTAAATTTTTGCTATAATTTAACGTCTAAAACTTCAAGTTGCTAAATGTTATACTAGATCAACTTTTATTCGTCTAATATTCTATTTTTATCATCTTCCCTGCTCTTTGATCGGTAAATATCTGCCGCAATATGATTTTAACAATAGTGAAGGCAATAAGATTAACAAACGCTAAATGATTAAGTATAATATTTAATAATTTCTGACTTCAAGTATAAGATTTGACAAGTAAAAGTTTAATCGAATATAAAATTGAACAATTATAAATTTTATGTGTATAAATGGGAACAAAAATCTAAAATAATAATTTTGATATTATCCCTCACTCGAAGATAAAGTAATATTAGTTAAATAGTTTGGAAGGTTAAGCAAAAAAGTCTATCTACTTTTAGTAACACTCTCTATTAAGAGTGTAATACATGAGACAAGTTGAACTATACAATTTTTTATACGGTCTCACTTATCCTATGTATTACACCATTAATTAAAGATGTTGCTTAAATAGGTAGTAGTCTATATATCTATTGTTTAGAGAGTTGAACGGTGATAATGCTTCCATTCATTCTTCCACCAATGATAAATAGCAAATACCAATAGTAGTTTCTTGGAAACAATAAAACAAACTAACAAAAGCTCACAAGTCAATTAAATATGTAAAGTGGACAGCCAACTATAATAGTATAATCATCATATCAGGACAAACACTAAGTGCTCAATGAGGTGCTTTGTTTGATCCCCCAGTACACCATGCCTTAAAAAGGCCAAACAACACCATTGCCATGGCATATCCTCTCATCTCAACTCTCTTCTCTCTACTCTTTCTCTCTATTATTTATTTATTTTTTGAGAAAGAAGCACTTGTTACACTTATGGATACAGAGTTTTTGTATGCAAATATTGTTCCATGGTTGCCTACTTTGTTTACAATGTTGGCCTCAATAGTAGGACTTTTGAGCTATTTGTATGCACCTTATTGGGGTGTTAGGAAAGTGCCAGGACCACCAACGTTCCCTTTCCTAGGACACCTTCCTTTGATGGCTCAGTATGGTCCTGATGTGTTTTCTGTTCTTGCTAAACGTTATGGCCCTATTTTCAGGTCAGTTCTTTTTATAGTAGAGTCTGCATATAAAGAGTTATCTTGATCATCTATAATCACAAAAAAACTTCAACATATACAACATAGTCAAATCTGTGAAGTAGTGAATATGAAAGCTCAAACCTAGCTTAAGCTTTTAAATTATATGATTGCGATGCTAACCTCAACATAGTATTCGAGTAGTAAGTCGTAGGTTCAAATCCTACATAGTCACTTCACCCTGCAATCTGATGTGCCATATCATGACTAAGCATATATATACTTAACAAGGTACCACTATGTACAGTGTAAACAAATAACATTGACCATTGATGTCGTAAACCCATCGCTTAATAATTCACTCATAAGAATAGCAATAATGTCATGGTGACAACATTATTTGCCTAATCTATTGTAATTTACTTTGGCTCAAATTTTCTTCTCCCGCAAATATTCTTGGTGAGTAGATGAAGTCCAGTTTGTTTTTCATAGTTAATGCTAATTTGATTTAGCATCTAAGCTTTAACCTTATCTTTTGGCATGGAATCTGTTCTTATTTGGTAAATACAAGGCCGGCAAGATTGAGGAAAAAACCATGAAGCTAACCTATCAGAGCTTGTCTTGGAGCAGGTTTCATATGGGTAGGCAGCCGCTTATCATTGTTGCGGATGCAGAACTTTGCAGGGAAGTTGGAATTAAGAAGTTCAAAGACATTCCTAATAGGAGCATACCATCTCCAATTGCAGCATCACCACTTCATCAAAAGGGCCTCTTCTTCACCAAGTACGGTCTTTCAAGTAGGACTAGATCAAAATCCATTAATACGGTTCAGTTACTTAAAATCCAGGCTTTCAAACTAAACTGTTTTAAAATTAAAAATATTATGGCCGTAAGATTATATCTAGAAGCCATTCAGCACTGAAAACTGCAAACTGAAGGAGAATGCTCTGTACTATTATGACATTCTAAATAGTTTGAACTGACAGTTGAATCTAGAGATAAGTAAAATCCTTAAAGGAGGCTGCCCTTGCAGGGACGGGAGATGGTCAGCAATGCGGAACACAATACTTTCGGTTTATCAGCCATCACACCTAGCCAGCCTCGTGCCGACCATGCAATCATTTATTGCATCTGCGACTGAGAACCTGCACTTATCTGGAGATGATGACATTACTTTCTCCAATCTCTCTCTCAAATTGGCTACGGATGTGATAGGGCAAGCAGCATTTGGTGTAGATTTTGGTCTCTCTAAACAGCAGTCGACCCAGGTTCCCGACACAAGTGGTAGTAATGGAGAAGAAACGAAAAAGAACGATGAAGTTCAAGATTTCATCAACCAGCATATCTACTCAACAACACAACTCAAGATGGATACGTCGGGATCTCTTTCTATCATATTTGGCCTACTCCTACCAATACTCCAAGAACCCTTTAGACAAGTCCTGAAAAGAATACCTGCCACGATGGATTGGAAAGTTGATCAAACTAACAAGAAATTGGCAGGGCGGCTTACTGAAATCGTGACGAAGAGAATGAAGGATAAAGAGAGGAGTTCTAAGGATTTCTTGTCTCTCATACTGCAAGCAAGGGAGACAGAGAAGAGTATGAAGAACGTTTTTACTCCTGACTACATTAGTGCGGTTACTTACGAACACCTACTTGCTGGTTCAGCTACAACATCATTTACATTGTCTACAGTGATTTATTTGGTTGCGGGACACCCAGAAGTCGAGAAGAAGTTACTAGCTGAGATCGATAACTTTGGTCCACGTGATAAGCTGCCAACAGCTCACGATCTTCAACAAAGGTTTCCCTATCTAGATCAGGTATGCTTCCTGAATCTAATCTATTATCAAAGGATTCGTCTAGAAAGCCATATTCAGATTTGATGTAACAAAGAGCCACAAAAATTCACGTTGTTTGAACTTCTTTATCCTACATCTTCCCAATAAACACATTCTTATGCTTGCTTCAATCGGGAACTTCCAGGTAGTTAAAGAAGCTATGCGGTTCTACGTAGTTTCTCCATTAGTTGCAAGAGAAACATCAAGACAGGTAGAGATAGGAGGTTATGTTCTCCCAAAGGTATGGTTGATTTGCTATATCGTATTATGTTATGCAACACTCATCTCTGTGGTTGTATGGGCTTTGAATGTTCATAGATAGTGTTTGAAAGTGCAATTTTTATGATGGGCAGGGAACCTGGGTATGGTTAGCGCCTGGAGTTCTAGCAAAAGACCCAAAGAACTTCCCAGAACCCGAAAAATTCAAGCCAGAAAGATTTGATCCGAATTGTGAAGAGGAGAAGCAAAGGCATCCATATGCACTTATACCATTCGGAATAGGTCCCCGTGCGTGCATCGGTCAGAAATTTTCTCTTCAAGAAATCAAGCTTTCCCTGATCCATTTGTACCGCAGATATATCTTCCGGCACTCTCCCAAAATGGAAAAACCACTGGAGCTTCAATATGGCATAGTTCTCAACTTCAAGAAAGGTGTCAAGGTCAGAGTCATTGAAAGGAATTGAAACTTTACCACATATGTATGTAGCAGCTAGAGAAATAATCCATGCCTGCAATTCTGGTGCAATTAATGAAAGTTCATATGTTTTGGATTTTCAGAATGTCTGAAGAGACCAATTCCTATAAATTTTAGCAGAAAGAAAGGCCGAGCAAAAGAAACTCAAAAAGATTTTTACCAGAGGTTTTACCTCATTTCAATAGTAGCTTTATCATGTTATTGTTTCAAAGAGATCTATAATTTTTCATGAAAATCATCTGCTCTACTCTGTTCACATTTAACTCATTGAAAAGTTAATTTATTTCATCAAAGGGATCTTGGAAAATGGATATGCGTGTGGCAGTCCAATCAGCTCAAGCCCTACAAACTATCAAGTCAAAGTATTAGATATGTTATATAATAAACATAATGGTTTACACCGTATCTGTAAACTTAAACTTTTGGATAAGACTATTGTTGTATTAGTCATAATATGATAGTAAAGCAAGAGGTCCTAAATTCAAACCCTTACATCATCAATCAAACCTCCATCTAATTAAGTTGTCTACTTGCTCAGCATCAATTAGAGTATAGCTTGCAAGTGAAGGGAGTATTATATAATAAATATAATAGTCTACACTATATCTACAGGCATTAAATTTTTAGATAAAATGATTATAGAATTAGTGATAATAAGGTGAAAATCGTGAAAGGCTTGAAAAATCAAAAGAGAAGACTTGGATTGGTGAACATGCTGTAACAGAAGAACCGAAAAAAAGGTTCTTCATTCCATCTGTGTAGATTCAATAACGTCCACCAACAAAAGGAACTGAATTATTAAATATAGAGAATCAGCTACATTTTATTTTGTGTACAGATTTAGATGACTGATGCACGGAGATTAAGAACAAATGAATGCTTTACTTGATGATAAACCAACGAAACATGAACTCTGCTGCATAATCTCTACATTATAGGATGACCTCCCGCTTAATTTCCACTACCATATCCATGAACATGGCTTTCCCCGTTTAGAAATTGGACTGGATTGCTGTCATTGATTTTGGATGGCCTAGGGGTAGGCAGTCCCATGTAGGCAAGCCTTGGGGACACCCGGATCGTTGGACTTGGGCGGGGAGATGGAATTGGAGCATTGCTTGCTCCGTATTTGGGCATGTCCTTTGGAGACAGATTTACTTGCTCAAGAGCTTGGGATCGCAGATCCGCGGGGTAATCTCTGACACAACCTATGCGAGGACCAACTCCACTGCTCCATTTGCAAGAAAGGCGATTGGGTAATGAAAAGGCCTGTTCCTCCATGGCAAGAGTAGCTGGAGCCTCCAACTCTTCATGGTCACGATCCTCTTTAGAGGGTTCGAAATCATCGGGCTCATTTGTGAGCAATGCGGATGTTGTTCGACTCTTTGTTTCTTCCTCAATGGAATTCTCGTCGGCAGTTGTATATGAGAAGCTTTCACCATCAACTGCACATAGCTGCACATAAAAACGTAGTCTATATCACTAATCACGGCGGGCCTATGTTAACTTCTTCCATCGCAATCCTTATATCAATTACTAGAGTAAGCATCATGACTTGCTCCTGCAACTTCATCGTTATTCCCCCGGTGAATATGGATATGCAAGCGAATTTCAAAGGAAATGAGAGGAAAGAATGATTCACATGCAAACGAAAGATCTGTTGAACTTGACATTTGATAATAAATGCAAGCAAACAAGTAGAAAATGGTTCGTGTGTGCAAAGAAAGATATTTGTTATTACCGACGAAAAGGAAGAGATTACCTTGACATTGGTTAGATCAACATGGTTTTCCTGAAGGTAAGAAATGAACTCCTTAAAATTGTCCTTGGTTGGACGATAGTGCCCGCTGTATGGCCATATAGCCTGCAGAATACGAGAAAAATTTAGCTTGACAAAGAGCAAGATCTACAAATTCTTATGTTATGCATCGACGATCTCCAGATCTACGTGCCTCAAGAATCCCATCGTGGGCAATCAACCTGCCAGCTGCTGTTGTAGCCGCTCCAGAAAGAAAGCTTGAGTGCTGAAAAACCCCTTTTTTTTTCTGCCCTACATACAATGCTCTTGATGTACTCAGCACAAATATCCACTTAGAATCCCCCTCAGTGGTGACAGGCATCCTTGATTGCTTGTAAATGAGCTTCCCGTTTTCCACAATAACTTCATAAGCTTCCCTCTCTTTCTACAAAAGTAAGACTCATTTAAGACCTGTATATTAAATTTGTTACTGTCTTTGCATCTCAACAAACACACACACACACACATAGAAAAGAGGGTTATCATACGCACCGGTCCTAGATACTTGATGCATTGACGCTGTAGAGCAGCCCTCGGACACTTTTCAAGGTTGAGTTCTTTCCCATCACCAATATCCAACCTTCATTTTTCATAAAGAGAAAATCAATTGGCTAGTCAGCTCACGCAATAACTTTTTAGTTCAGTCACACGTGACAAGATGTAATACCAATAGAAAAAATGTTGGTTGCTCTTGCTAGCAAACCAGACATCATAGTAGAAGTGCAAATTGCGACCATACCGGTGGCGTGGATCAATCTGTAGATAACATAAGGCAAAATAAGCGCATCTTATTTCAAATGAGAGGAGATGAATACTTCACAGAACCAACATAAGAATATACACATACAGAATGATCAAAATTCAGAGTAGCATAAAACGCATAGACTATAATTAATTTATTCGCCATATGAGAGAGGCAGAGTTCGAACTACTGTCAATAAAATGAATTCCAATAGGAAGAACAAGATCATTTTCCTGCATTTTGGTGGTCGTAATTCTTGTAAAAGACCAGCTGCGATTTACAATGATGGATATGTAAGGCCTGAATGAAATGGATTTGCTAAAGAAGATATAACTGACTAGGATATTAAAGACTTACAGCTTCGAGCCAGTGTTGCAGGGCTAGCTTCTGAGCCTTCTCATCCTTAGATAACCCCTTGCCAACCTAAGAATGCACAAGTTGCACGCAGCTGATTTCGGTTACACATGAATTACTTTTTTCCTTGCTGTCTTGAGATATATCAAGAAAGTACCTTAGCCACCCTTTTTTTTGCCCTGGACCACCGTGAGGCAGCAGTTTCAGGTTTCTCAGCATTAAAGAATGAAATCGAGTACCGGTCCAGTGACGCAAAATCTAAAGCTTTCCACCTGCACTTAAAGAAGACATTAACAGGCAATGAAAAGACAATCGGAACCAGCAATATCATGTAAGAAGTTGATTTTGAAATGATTAACGAACCAAAGCTCCTCAACTACTACAGCACAATCTGCAAGGTTCCTTCGAGTCCGATAACTCCTGTAAACTTTTTGAACTTTGGTGGCAGCTGCATCCAGCTCGCCGTCAGGCTTTGGAGAAAACGATGTTGCCGGAGGAGTGATCTGCAATTTGGGCTTATTCATCTGGAGAGATCCATGGGATTTACCTTGTGAAGAAGCCAAACCACTCAAATTTTCCGTGTCAAGAGCAACATTACATGCTTCAACTTTTTCTTCTTTCATTCCCCAATTCTTTCCTAAAACCATTTGATCTGAATCATCAAAGCTGTTCTTTGTGTCTGATCCTTCGTTCTTCAAGCTATCTGCTTCATTGCCCATACCATCATTCTTTTTCCTCAATCTCAGGGCACGTAGTAAAGTGAAACATTTATGCTCCCATACTTCGTTCCAAGCAGATGATAACATTGACAAAGAAAGTCCCATTTGTTTCAGTGCACACCAACCAAACTACACTGGTTATTTATTCATCTTCGAGATTTAGCAACTACCCTGTTCCATTACAAGTATGAAATTAGCCATTGAGAGGAAATAAAGGACCGTGAACAGCAGAAGAGGAAAATCCGCATTTACACAGCTGAACAATTAGCCCCATTTTTTTTCTTTAAATTTCACAAAAAAAAAGAAAAAGCTTAAATTGCTGATGACTGAATCTTTGATCCAAAGATTTCTAGATACACTTATGATACATTTATATGCAGAGCTAATACCTCTAAGCATCAGAATCAAATGATAACACAGCAAATCAAACTCAATTCAGGACCCCATGCTCTAATACTTGATAAATTTGTATTTATCTGTTCTTCAACCCAATGACATTAACAAAGAAGTCAAGTTTGCCCAACCTTATCTGTTTCTTCAACTCAACCACATGAACACAACATGGAAAACAAGAAGTTCTACACAGGGAAACCATAAAAACCAAGTTTTACCATTCAGTTCATAAAGGGGATGCATGAAGCAAAAAGGGTGTTTTGTTACCTTAAGAAGAGCATCTTTTAGTAGGAGACTGATCTCTGACTGAGCTTTGAGTGTCATAAATGGAGCTTTTTTTCTGCTCTCTCCTCAAGTTGGTTTGTAGTAAATTGAATTCATTAATGAGCGAGGCATTTGCTGCCAAACATGAGTCACATCAATTAATGATGCACTTGTCAGCTTAATATATCCACAGCCATTGTTTCCTCATCTTGTCCGAAAAATCTTCAGTCTCCTATCGTTAAAAATACGATTTGTATGTTAATTTTCCTCTGCTTAACGTTTTAAAATATTATTTGAAATTAAAAAAAAAAAAAAAAGTGACTTTACAGTAAAGTTATAAAATTATCCGAATTTCTATATAATCTCAATCATTTATTAATAAATTGAAAAAATTGAAAAAATAAAAATAAGAGGATCTGTTTTTATTAAAATAATAGAATATGTTATGTATTTTTTAACATCTCATTTTTTATAAGGGTCCTGTTAAATTTTGTTTTATATTAACAACTTAAAAAGTCCTTCCTAATATCAAGTCAATGTTTTGTATTTAATCTACGTGACGTGCGATATGATTGTTTTTTAAAGTCAATTCATCACTAATTTCAACCGTATAGACTATTGAATTGTCAGACTAAATCAAGAAAATATATATTAAAGTTTGGTCCATATATAATACCAATTTCCAAGCGCACTTATGGGGAATTTTCTAGATGTTATCTTTTAATTAGTGCCAATGGGATATTTTGATAATTGTATTTTTAAGGACTATTATCCTTTATCTTTATCTTTTTTTTTTAATGGGGTTAAGTTACTGGAAGTATGTAGTACTGTTTTCAAAAATTTTGCTTGGGCAGAGCACGACGGGGATTGATGATATGGAGTCGAAAGAATTTCCATTTTTTATTGTTAACATGATTGTTTCCTTCACTTTGACTTGAAGCAGAGGATCATTAAAATATTCATAACTAAGGCAAGTAAAGTATAAAATAAAAGCTTTAGTATCGAATACTAATGGGATCGAACGACATTAAAATACCAAGGAATGGTAGGTTTGGTTTGTAGAACGATAAAAAAGGTAAGAATATATATAAAGAAATTGTATAAATGATCGATCATGTACGAGAGCAATGGCATTCTGACTTAAAAAAGCTTCGAGTTATTGACATGCCAAAGGAAAGGATGCTGTAAAGAGATGCGAGAGGAGAAACAAGCAAACTCATCTTTAAGAGCACCATATGACAGCAGATCAAATTGAATGTTCATGATCATTCTTGATTTGTTTTTACTGGTCTGTTACTTTGATTTTTCACAAAGTTGTTCTAGTAGAGTATTGATATTTCTCAAAAGTTTACAAGTGCTTTTAATGTTCAAATGAGGAGGACAAGACTCTTACTTATAGATTCGAGCTTTTGCTTCACCCATTGGATAATCCAAATATAGACAAACCAATTAGCCATTGATTAGAGTTATTTGATCTTTTATTAATAATCAATGGTCTAGATAGAAGTTTCCTTTTATTAAAACTCACAAGCTTTGGTTATGCTTAGACTAGGCTATGCCATAGTCTTGCCAAACTCCTTTTATAATATAAACTTAACACTTATAAAAAAGCCCAAAAGGACTTTTGCGAACAACTAGCCCTTGTTGGGTTCTATTTTTGCATACAAAAAACGTAAGAAAGCTAAGAGCAAGTAAACTAAGAAAGCTGTAATACCCTATATGAACGAAATACAAATGGAATACTCCTATATGGATTGTAGTAGATTTTGAATAGTAACATAAAAGGTTAAGTAGTGAATAACATATCAATACTAATTAGGAATTCTTAGACTAAGTGGTTGAAATAAGCCCACTGATATATATTGGCTTGGTTATTATCCAATCTAGGAATGACCAAAATATGGAAGATCTATGCTAATTATAAGGTCTAGCGATGAAACCATCGCATATTTAAGGGAGGAGGAAGATTGTAATATCTCATGTAAATGAAAAATTGTTGAACTTAAGGTTCATTATTTGATTTTAATAAAAACAAAATAAAAAGTGTACATCTAAACATGTTATTTTTTAAGAAAACAAAAACAAGTGGGTGATTAAACTAAGTATTATTTGATTATTTTGAGATAATTGAATAAGTTTAATTAGCTTGCTTAATAATTAAATATATCACTTATCTCTATAAGAAATTTAATCTTTTGAAGTAGTGATCAAATAATCTTAAAGTTATATTGCAAAAAATATTCGTTTGTTGTGTATTAAAAAAATTTTTAGGTGATATTTGGCCTACCGAGTTGACGGCTCAAAGAAGAACCAGACTAACGGTATAAAGCCCTAGAAAACACAAAGAAAAGCTCACTGACCTAAAAGAACTGGCTTGTCAATTCACTTGCCGGTAGAGTAATTTTTACCGGTAGTTAAAAGTACTAATAAATTCAACTAGCCGTTAGAGTATTGAATGCATTGTAACAGGAAGAAATGAATGGGATAATATAAATGCTCAACAGTCCAACCAAGGACAGTAAAGAATTGATTTTTTGCTGTAATATTTCAACATTCTCTTGTATTCTTGTTGTCTATAATTCTCATTGTCTCTTCTACCATAAATTGCTAATATTTAGAGTGATTTAAAGTGTAGTGCTTGTGAGCTATTAGTTGCAAGTATTGAAAGTTAAAAGTACTATACCAATAATTCTTGAGATTGAGCTTTTGTGTTGAGAGTTGAGATTGTGATTTGTGTTGAGAGTTATGAGTGTGAAACTCGTGTAATCAAGTTTATGTTTGTGTAGTTTTTGGAGCTTGGATTGAGAAATCAATAAAGTAGTATAAAGTCCTCGGTTTGAGGTATTGTGTGTCCGTGGAGATTAGGAAGCAGTCTAAACTTCACATTATATTTAAGCTTGATTTTCTTTATCCCTATCTCTTTTAATTTCAATACTTATTATTGTTCTATTGTTACTTTGATTACTCTTATTATTGCATTTAGTTGTTTATATCGGAAAAAAATTGCAATTTGTCCTTAAACCCAATTCACTCCCCCCACTTGAGTTTAGCCTAGTGTTCTTTAAAAGTGAATAAGGTCTCCTATAGATTATAAGGTAGTGTTTGATTGTAAGGATAAGATTGGACTAAGCTAGATTGAATTGGACAAAAAGAACTGGATAAGATAAGTATAAGGAAAACTAGACAATATAAGTTTATTGTATCATGTTTGGTTTATATAATATTGGATACAGAATTTATATTAAAAAAATTAATTATTTATATTATAAAATAAATAATTTTTTTGTAATATTCAATAAAAATAATATTTATTAACTTCATATTATAATATGGAAAGATATTTTTGGGAATACAAAATATTTCTTGTTTATATCTAATGAATTTCATTTTTGTATCCTAGTGCAGATAGAACAAAATTTAAATATTTTATCTAGTCCATTAACCTAATTTTCATCTAGTTATCAAGTAAATTTACAAATTAAACATTAGACGAAATTTTTTTATTCAATCCAATATTACAAAAATTACGTAAACAAACGCTACCTTAAAGATTTAAAGTAATGGTATATAAAACCAACTAGTTAATAACATGTCAACACTAACTAGAAATCGTTTAGTCAAGTGGTTGAAATAGGTCTACTAGTATTTATTGGCTTGATTATTAATTGCTTTTGACTTAAGAGCGTTATATTAGTGATCCCTATTCAAGCCTACTAAGCTAAATCTCGTTAAGATATCCCTAAAATTGAGTTTGATTCCCCGAACCCACTAGCTTAATGGAAATGTTGTGTTTAGATATTTAAAATGAAAGTGAAAAAGGGTGTAGATCATGATAAATCGATGGAAACATTTCCACTTTTAGTACCATTTTGTGTCTCTCCATTTATAGAGAGAGAAGCATGGAAATAACATGAAATTATCAAAATATGCCTAAAAGCAAAGTTAAAAAAGGTAAAATAAGGATATTTTGGTCTATCAAATACTTCATTTCTCACCCCCTCTCCTTTTGTCATCTCAACCAAACATTATGGGGAAAAAAAAAATTTATCCCATATCTATCCTATGAATCCAAATACGAACCAGAACTACATTTTCTTTCCTACCACTCTAATTAATTCATATACCTAACTTTACTTACTACATTTATCAATATACATCAAATCTCAACAACTAGTTTCTTTAGACAATGAAAAGAATAGTAATAACGATTTTTATTAATTAATTGTTACTAAATATTAAAATTTTAACTAATAATTTATTTATAAAAGAAAATTCATAAGTGATACAATCAGTGATTGCTAATTTGTTAATATTACTAAGAATTGGTATTATTATTAACCTAAGTAGAAACTTTTGTCTGCTCTAGCAATATCATTGCCTGTATTACTAACTAATATAATTATTAAAGCAATATGAAGATCTTTACATTGATGAAACAATAATTATTAATTATTGTATCATTAATTGTTGAATAATATTATGATGTATATAAACAAGAAGCGTGAGCTTATATACAGATGAAATCGCACAGCTAATTGAACCAAGTTGGAAGTTCTTATGTTTTTGTAGATAGTGTTTAAATGCAAAAAATAAAAGCATATGAAAGTAAATGATGCTATAGGTAGCACACTACAATCAACTATTAACTAATTTATAGTTAAACAAATGATCTATATCACCTATGATTGTCGAAACTCTTATGAGTTGTTAATTAGAAAGCGTTTGGACTAATTTTTGTTGTTTTTTGGGTGGTGTAGAAAATCCTTCTTGGCAGCTTGATGGTGAATGGGTTACCAATCGGATGGTGAAGGAAGGCCATCGTATGGGCAAAATGCGTATGATAACCGTTCGGATGTTGGTTAGTAGTAGTCGAATGAGACTTCAATCTTTAGCCAGCATTTGTGTGATTACTATTTCTAATTATAAAAGGATGAGGATTGTCATGATGACATTTGAGGAGGACTGGGGACATCAACCAAAAAGCTATTACAAAAGGATATGGATATGCCATTCTTATGAGTAAAAGGTAATAACTATTTTCTATGAACTCGTGTTTCCGAGCTAAATAATGGAATAACATGCTTAGAAGGAAACCTAAGCTATTCTCAGCCATAAGCCTTCTAGCAAACTACACCTAACAATGTGTTTAGGCACAAAATGTGATTAGATATATAAATGAATTAAGGTGATTCGTAAATTGTTCGAGTTTAACTTGAATTCAATTCAGTAACAGTTGAGCCAAACTCGAGCTATTACTCTAGTAACAAATCGAGCCGAGCCACTCAAGCTTTAGAATATTAGACTTGTCAAGCTTACGACATTAATCCAGCTTTGCATAATTTTTAATATAATTGAATATGAGGTTATTTGAGAAATTTATAACATGCTGAACTCAAGCTTGTAATTTATATTTTTAAGTTGAGATCAAGCTTAAAATTTAGAGCACAATCGAACTTGAGTCAAGATCAAATTTCGAGTTTTTAAGTCAAACTCGAACTTGAACTTAATACTATACTAGTTTGGCTCAACTCAATTACACCCTTAAAATGGTGATGTTAGGAGATGCTCAATATGTATCTTTAATATAACTAGAACTTAAATACATGCTTAAAAAAGTAAATATCCCATAGCATATAAAATTTTAAGATCAAAGCCAGAATCCCATTTCCTTTGGAATCTATTTTTAGTGTTTGATACTAAAAATATTTTGGAAAAAGAATCATATTTTAAAATTATGAATTTTAGTTTCCTTTTTATTGTGTTACAAAGATTTAAATTCTAACATCTTACCATTTTTCAAAAAATTATTTCACTCTTTTCCTCCATATATACTCTCTCTCACATCTATCATTCAAGTCAGTCTAGGAATGGTAAGTATTCCACCTTTTCATCATGCAGTTGGTTCAAGTTCTCTTTATATATATTGACCTCTTACTCATAATTTCAATCTTCACACCAAGTAAACTAACAAAACAATATAGTTGCATTTTCGATCTTTACGAATTACGAAACAATCAATCAATGATTTTATATCAGGAGTGGGAACCCAAATAAGACCCAATTTACTTCCTTTCCCCGCTCTTTCTCTGGCTCCAAGTCTAGTTTCTTTTGTTTTAAGTAATGGAACATAGGATTTCTTCGTACTTCTTACCTTCATTTAATCTCATTTTCCTCCCAAACATACCTGTCAACTTCAACCTTGCCTTAAACCATAACCGTATAGGAGACAAGATACATCCACAATCTTGTAATATAGAATGGACAATTGTCAATAAGCTTCAAAATGTTTTCATAGCTATCTCCAAGATTATGACTTAACAAAGATTCCCAATAGTCTTATACATTGGCCTTCTTGATGATACTCTTCGAGTATCAAGTGGCTTAAGAAGGATCTAGATCCGATCGGAAGAAAGTAAGAAGCCTTATTTGTTGCCTTTCATTTCTTGTAAATGCCCAATGCCCCATTTTTAATAAAACAGTCGATAATACTAACACACTATATAAATAAACTAATAATATATAAATATCAATAAAATTTCTTCACGTAAGAATATAAACAGTAATTTTTTAAAATCCATATATTATTATTAATATTTACATATTACTGATACTTTTCTTTCAAAACATGTCGCCACCCTCTCTACGTTGTCTACTTAACCTTCGAGTGGACAAATACTCCGCGATGGAACTAGGTCTCGTTTAACTTTTTGTCATTCTTTCGCAAACTTTTATTAAAGATCGAATGGATATAAGAAATGGGATTTGCATATCCGAGATCAAACGTTTGTTACCCGGCTCCCATACTGCAATGGTCCAGGCTCCCCACCAACCACACCAAACAGATTCATGAGCTTCGTAAATTATCGACCCATAAGGTATGAAACAACCATAGATTCACCTCCAAAACATAGTTTTAGCTTTTCCAAAATTTACTGAGAAAGTACATTTACGTCTAAACTGCCACTTCAAGGTATGTTTTGAGGATATCTAAGTACAACGTTCTAGGGGCTAGCCTTGTGTATATAGGCATTTTTATTTTTATTTGTTTTTCCCCATACTTAAGCAGACATGTACATACAGTTATACAAGTTTTACCAAATAAATTCGATAAATTTAAGGAAAGAATGCTATAGGAACATGTATATAGAATATCAACCTTCAACTGGTATGGCCATTAAGTTCCAGAAAAATGCCCCAACAACAATGTCACTGACCGATGGCGAGAATTCAGGACACGGATACAGAAGATTTCTGCCGTGGAGGCATGCGAAGCCAACCCTTCATCACGTCATATGCCGCAAAACCAATCGCGACAGATGGTACGATCTACCAAAAGAATTCGAAAACACATATTCATAAGCTACACAACAAAAGCAGTTGAAAGGAAATTCTGAATTGACTATACTGAAATGAACACGAGTTACCTTAATGTAGTTTATACTAAGACCTGCAAATAATTGCCTCCACCCTTGATTACGTGTTATAGTGGTTAGCCCATCCCATGTGTTATTGTACCTAGTTTGTCCAGAGGGTTGCAGACCTTCAACCTAAAATATGTGCAGCACAAGATCCGATTGAAAATCAGAGAAGCAAATAATCAAGGTGTAAATATTAAAAAAAAAAAAAAACACATCATCAATAGTACACGCTTTATCAAGCTTATCCCTTATGTTATACAGAAGAGATGATGACCGTAAAAGTGGCTTTCTAATTTACTCTGACAGGGGAATAAATTTACCTGCATCTGTCTTCTAACAACATCCAAGGGATATGTAAACGTCTGCCCCAATAATCCAGCTAGTGCTCCACATGAGAGTCGCATCAGTATGGACTTCTGATGTTCTTCAGGAACATGAGTCTTCAGCTCCTCATAAATGTAGAACTTCAATCCAGCATAAGGGAGGATACCAGTGAGGGTTGGACCTGATCAAATAATGAAACCTCACTGCCTATTGACGAATGGTATATACAAAGATTCAGATAAAAACAAGAAACTGTAGGGGCGAAAAGCAGTAAAGATAAAGGGAAACATACTAACTTGCAGACACCAACCAGAATATTCAATTTTGAAGCGTAAAAAGGTAGATGAATAATGTAAAATAAATTGAGCAAAGGTTAAAAGCCTTGTACCAACACCACGGTACAGCCCACGCATTCCCCCTTCCTTGTAGACACTAACAAGTACATCTTTGATGCCATTGTAAGCAGACCGAGATATATTTGCGCCACCAAGTTTTAAATTAACTCTATTTTCTCTGACCTGCAAAGCCATTAAAAAACATTACCCAAAGAATTTATTTCATTGCAGTGCATAAATTATCATACAACACCCACACGGCAGTTAAATTCAACTGGTTCTGTAAATGCAGCCCAAAGAAGCAGCTTGGTGGGGTTTAAATCAATGATCTCATACAATTTCTCATGATAATTCCTAGACCTAAATTCTTAATCACAAGGTTGACCCCTCAGGTTTCTAAGTGATATATTTCCATACCAAGAAAGAATGAAAGAGACATATTTAATTATACTCAAGTCAAAGACATGCATCATCATTGTTAAACATTATGCAAGGAAGTGATAAAATAAGATTTGTGGTCAACTATGAAAGGAACAAATGAAAATATAGAGCACAAAACTTTATATGGTCTGGCTATTCACCTTAAGCAGAAATGGTAAAGATGATTTCAGCATAGGAAAGATGTGAAAATTAAAGTATTTCCTATAATTTCCCAAACCCTACTGCACCCACAATGCTAAAACTCTCTCTTCTTGCACTTAGGCATTTGCACATGGCATGCTGCATAAGAAGGAAGCCATCCATTAATAACACAGGTATGCTCCTCCAGAGATTTTCCAACTTCTGACATTAACATTAAAGAAATACATAGGCTGCATCCTATGGAGACAAGATTATTGGTTTTGGCAAAGATGCTAAAATCACCAACAAAAGTCAACATAGCGTGCTATGCTGATGGCTTGGAAAAGAATGTTTGCCAGCTTTAAAAAGAAACATCCAATGGCATATGCTCTGATAATATGTGTTACACCTATAGCAATACAACACTAAAGGAAAATCTTGCTACCCAACAGATATGGGTACATGTTGTGAAGGACTCATGCTGATAAAGGAAAAGGCTGGATACATAGTGCAAGTATTTACCTGATATGCCAGTTTTGTGCGTGCAAGATCCAAAGGATAAGTGCATAACACTGCTGTTCCTCCAGCTGCTGAACCAGCAACAAGATCTACCACAGGTCCTGAGCCTAAAGCTGTACAGTTATTCAAAATCCAGCAGCGATACTGCTCATATGTCATAAAGTGTAAGGCTGCATAGGGAACTATGCGTAGAACACTAGCTCCATTTCCCCTGAAAAAAGAAAATAAACATAAGCTACTAGTCACAAAAGGTAAATACAACAGAACAACGAATTTCAACTGCAAACTCACTTATAAAATCCTACAACCCCTTCGTGCTTAAGTATCTTCTGCAAAGACCTCCATACTCCTATAGACTGAAAACCTTCTGTTCTTGTCTGAAAGACCAAGAAAGTACCACATGTTAATAATGATGCTCATGTAAAGCCATTACATCTGTATGAATGTGCATGCGTGCATGCATGTTTGTGAGTTGAGTATCAACAGGGAGAAAACTAAGAAATAAGTGGACATCCCTTGAAACACTGAAAGCATGTATATGGAAAGCTTCTTGTTACTATGTTTTGATTAGTGAGCAAGTGACAGGAATGACCCATTCCATATTTAAAAGTAAAGCACGTTGATACCAACATCATCATACATCTGGCATACCAATTTTCTAATTACTTTTTCAAAATTGATAACACAATACTCTTAGCTACTTCAGTAATTAAAACATATTTCTAAATTAGACAAATACAACTAATTATTTCTTTGCCAAGGTTTTAAATGTTTCCGTAATTCTATCAGAGTAACCACTAGGGATGTTTCTTTAATTTGTTTTCCTGAGAGCATTGAAACACTATAATGGAAAAGAAAAAAGATAACCAACCCATACTACAAAGACTTTAGATGAAAATAGAAAAATGTACATAGAAATTCCATAGCCTCAACTACATAAATACTCATGTCAACCATAGGGATGGATTTGAAAAAATTACACTTCGAAGGCCAATATTTTGCCTACACTTTGGTTGTATAGTCTATATTTTTCGTTTTACAAAATGAGGTTTCTGCTTCAGCAAGACGTTTGGAAAGAGGCTCCCAAGAAATATAAAAGCATTTTCCTCAAGTTATTTTTGTTTTCTATTTTCTATTTTATATTTTTTCTTTTTAAAAATCCATGCCTTGATTTGGAGAATAGTAATAGCTATATATTACACTCATAGAGTGCCTTAGTAATGGTCCAAAAGAAAATAGCCATGCTATGGGCAAGGTTCTTTAATTTGTTTTCCTGAGAACATTAAAACACCATAATGGAAAAGAAAAAGATAACCAACCAATACTACAAAGACTAAAGAAGAAAGATAGAAAAAAGTACATAGAAATTCCGTAACCTCATCTACATAAATACTCACGTCAACCATAGGGATGGATTAAAAAAAATTACTCTTCAGAGGCCAATATTTTGCCTATACTTTAGTTATGTGGTCTATATTTTTCATTTTACAAAATGGGGTTTCTACTTCCGTAAGACGTTTGGAAAGAGGCTCCCAAGAAATATAAAAGCACTTTCCTCAAGTTGTTCTTGTTTTCTATTTTTTATTTGTTTTTCTTTTTAAAAATCCATGCCTTGATTTGGAGAATAGTAATAGCTATGTATTACATTCATAGAGAACTCTAGTAATGGTCCAAAAGAAAATAGCCATGCAACAAGATATGTAAAGATATAGGGAGCATACAGAAAAGGAGTTGACACAGGGATTACTCCAACATTCCTATTTCTTCCTATTAGGAGAGTCTAGCTTAGGAGCAGAATTGTTCTCGGTTTGTCTACTACCTTCAAATTAGAACTTGCTGCAATTCCTAACTCAATTAAAATAAAACCATTTTTTATTCATATCTATTAGTCCAAAAGAGAAGGGTATCACAAGAATGGAAGCTCACATAGAAGCTTGGGAGAAACCAACGAAAGAATAGGCAAAGAAAGCAAAGGTAATCAAACTTGATGGAGATGCAATGTGATCAAAGATGTTGGACATCCAACGAAAGTTTAAATTAAAAATTTAACCAAAAATACGGTTTAAATTAAATGTTGATTTGAAATAAATACAAAGTGGTTTTTCCAAAGAAAGAACAGGGCAACTACATCGGCACTTTGAGTGGAGAACAAAATTGGATTCAGATTCATGAGATACAGCTCTCACCACGACAATCTGTCAATCAGATTTTAACTATGAAGTTAAGAAGATGACTTAGGCTACAAGGGAGGTATTAATTATGGTTGAGATAATGACTTTAGATCTTCACCTCAAGAACAAGTCAAATGTTTAGAGGGTGGGAATGATACATATTGTTTATAGCAGAGTATGGTAGTACAGTGGTTTAGTATCCAATAGAATGTTGCCATTTGCTCTGTGTTCATCTACAACCTTTAAATTAGGGTTCATAAAATGCAATCCCTCATTCAATCAATAAAACTACTTTAGGATCTCATTAAAATATAGATCCTAAAACCTTTAATAGACATTGAAGGAAGCCTGTTTTTCAAGTCCCATTCAACACATAGATACCATTTTGCAAAGAGGAAGAAAAGGTGGGGAGGAAGAAGAGTGAGGGAGGGGGAGTGGTTAAGTGGGTGTGGTGTCGGGCGGGATGTCATGTGTGAGGGAAGTAGGACTAGCACATACAGCAAAAATGAAAAAAGTAGACAAAATATAGGCCCCTATAGTGCAATTTCCCAACCAATTCTGCACACGATCTTATCAATTGCTTATAGATATTTATAAAACTAAATGAATATATAGGTCCATGTCCAATATTAATGCAATAAGGGCTGTGTGTCAGCAGTAACCTATCAAAGAAACTGGGCTGTGTGTCACTAAACAAAATGGAACCTGCCCTTTACCACCTGGTGATTTATGTAGCAACATGATTATCCCTACAATAGTATATCCATATGAATGTGAGGAACATCAACTAATTTGAAAGGGAAGCCAAAATGGAAGATTCTCCATTAGAAATGCAATGGAACTCCATATGGATCTGCAGCCCCTTATACCATGGTCAAAGGTAGTCTGGTGTTCCAAAACCTTTCCCAAGCACTATTTTAATTTTTTGGATAGGTAAGGAAGCTCTACACTCTTGATAAATTGGTTGCTTGGGGTATATCACCCAGTGCACCAAGTGTTTGCTCTAAAACAATGCTGATAAGAATCATGACCACTTGTTCTTTCAATGAGGAAACACAAACCTGGTATGAATCCAGATTTCTACTTAACCATGTTGTCATAAGACCTGAACTGGTACTATCAGAGGGACCGGTCTGCGATTCCTTCATCATCATCACCAATCACATCTCTTGGAGACAGGCCTTTGCTGCAGTGGTCTGTCATATTTGGAAGGAACGGAATGAAGTTTGACTGGAAAAGCAACAAACCATAACCCCAACCTATCTAAAAGGATTATTTTATGTAAATGCCCCAAAATATTTATGGGTTAGTTCTAGGTTCTTATTTTGTCCTCTTGTAATTATGGCATTATTATATGCAGAACTTCTGTGCCTCAACCGTAGTTTGTCAATCCTTTAGCTCTTACTTTGTATATATACACCATTTTAATACAAATAATCCGATTACTGATGACAAAAAAGTATGTCAGTTTTCCTTTTTAGGCATAAGTTGGTTCATCTTTAACTCGACTTTAAAAAATTACTGCTCCTCCAATCCAACACCTCAAATATTCTTATACAACACATTAAATATATATATATATATATATATATATATTGTCCACACTATCTTTCCAATATAGCAAACTAATTTATTGTACCATTAAGGCACATATCATGAAGTCTAGTCTCAAGCACTCATTTAGAACACTCCTGTTAACATAAGCATTGCTCATGTCATTGGCACATTATGCGATGATCATTGACTGAAAATGAAGCATCCTAGTTATTAATACAAAAAGTAAAAATAAATTGATTCTTGATACCTGCAAAAGTATTTTTGTCCGTTCAAGAGGAGCAACAGCAGTCTTGGCAAAAGCACCAGCAGCACCACCAGCAATCAGCTCTCTCACATAAATAGGCAAACTATCAATGCATGAAAGCTTTGCAGGAGCTGATGATCCATCGACCAATTCACTCACTTCAGTTGAAATTGAGGAAACATGAGAAGACCCCATCTCAAATCACCTCACTCAAAGCAAATTACCTGACTAAAAACCAATGTAATTTCAACAAATTCCAATACTATCCACTTTGCAGCTTGAAGAATGGTTTATCCCATCTATCTCTTGGCATACAATATGATAACGCCTTTGTCTCAAAAGGCAAAGCCAATAACAGCCTGAGAACACCCTGGAATGTTATAGGTATGTTCACAAGCCAACCCTTCTCCTTGATTACAACAAGATACATCAACAGTGCAGCGTTACCTATCTCAGTGAATCAATTAAACCAAACTCCAATTAATTCAAACCGTCCCATAGATTGAAAATAAAATCATCACTTTTCATCTGCAATCAAACAACAGATAACCAAGAGCTCCATTTCAGTCACTCATCCAATTCACCAGTATAAGAAAGGATAAATGACAATGACACCAAAAAAACCCGAATTTCTGAAATGCAATACTTAGATCCATTAAAAATTTTGAGACCAGAAAATTTTTCACTAAACGTAATAGCAAATCAATCTTTTACAGTAGTATACAATTACAATAATTTGAATGTATATGTCAATGCAAAAGTCTGATTTGCTATTACATAAGTCAAAATTTTTAAAGTGGTCCAAGTGTTACATATTACAAAATCGGGGTATTTTATACCAATCCAGTCACCAACAAAAACATTCACATGAAAAATAATACCATCAATAACTATCTGAGTAATTACAAAAATGGTTCGATCTTTAGATGAAAGTTCGATGAATAATCTATAAATCTAACGTCCTTATAAAGATCCAAAAATGTCTCCAAGCATTCAACCTGGTACTTTTTCCTACGGGCATCAAGTTTTAAGAAGAAAGATCGCCAAGCAATTCATTAAACTTCAAAGATCCAATCATAGAAGCACACAATGCATATTAAAGCAAAGGTGTTCAACAACGACATACCCACATGAGAAAAACACAAAACGAACAATACCCATCGGAGAAATCAACATTAAAGATTCGATCTTTAACCCACCCCACCCCCCCCCCCCCCCCCAAAAAAAAAAAAAAGTCGATAATCAATAGTGAAAATAAAACGTACCAAGAGTTAATTCCGAGGATTTGCCCAATGGGAATACAACAATTCAAAAGGACAGGTAACTTAAGTCCGTTCCAAATTGGAAGATCCAAACAACCTTAAGTATCCTGTCCTCCACCACAATGGGAAAGAGGAAAAGGATGTTTCCTAAGACTTTCTTATTTTTCCTCTTCTTCTTGTTTGTTCTTCTTCTTTTTTTTTCTCGTTGGAGGCGCTTTCAAAGGAAACACAAGTTTGAACAGGAGCCAGACACAGACGTGTTTGACGATGTGATTTGGTGTGATTCGAGTACATTGATTTGTGTGGACTGTCGGTTATATGTTGTCCACGTAGATTTTTTATTTTCATTTAGGCCGCTCGATTGATTTGCTATGCTAAGTGCGGTTGGAGAAAAATAGAAACCTCTCCTCGATTGAGTTTTGGTTGGTGTTTTGAAAGGACATGGGATGAGGAGGCGCTGACGAGAGTGAGCTCGATTAAAACCTTACTGGATCGAGTTGCACGGGTTCAATTCGCCTTTAAATTTTAAATTTAAGTTTAATTCAAAAGTATATATAATAAGTTTAAATTTGTTTTAATTAGTTCAATTAAATTTAAATTTCTTATAAATTTTATCTAAATAAATTTAAGCTTACTTATATTTAAATATAATAAAAATAAGTTAAAATTTATCCTAAATTCGATTAGATTGATGAATTTGACTAGTTTAGTATTTTAAAGCTTATACTTAAGTTAAGTTGTTACTTAAGTGGCTCAAGCTTGATACGATTGACACTAAATTGAGTTCAAATAAAACTCAAATTAAATTCGAATAGTTTATGAATTGATTTGATTCATTTATAATCATTTTCAAAATTGTTAATTACATATATGAAGATTTAGAAGATCTATCCTCCTAAAGAATAACTTATTGTTTTGGTTATATCTCTTTTACAAAAGAATAACTTATTAGATATGTATAGCATGAACATATAAGACTTAAATGGAGTATTATAATAAAGGGATCAATGTTTTAAGAAGTTCAAATAAGAGATTAATATTTTAAAATTTTTAAATAAGAAATTAATATTTTGAAAAGTTTAAATAAGATATTAATTATTTATAAAAGGGCTCAAACATTTTTATGGAATGGTTATTTCATTATAATCTTATAATAACCGGATTTTTTATTTGAACTATTTTATGAAATATTGATCACTTATTTGAATCGAAACATTAATCTCCTATTTAAACTTACTTCTAAATATTGATCTTTTCCAATATAATTCTCCTAAGACTTAAAAAATTTATTACTATTCATGTTCTTCTTCTAAATTCTCAAAATATCACTTTGTATCATAGTCTACAAAATATTTTGAATAGTAAATTACGAAGAGGACCTTATTTTCATCATTAATATAATAGTCCTTGAAATATATAATAACTAAAAATATTTATGGTTTTCATATATCTAAACTAAGTTCATCACAGTTTGAAATCACTTGATGTACTAGCATTACTCTCACTTCTAAACCAAAGATCATGTTTAAGATAAATGTAACCATCAATCTCATATAAATTGTCTAACTTAAAATTAAGTATTCAAAATATGGGTGAGTTGAAAAGTTTAGTAGTGAAAAAACTATATCATACAGGTGTTATACCGCATGACTACCCATACAACTATATGAAGACACAATAAAATCATGAGCAAAAATGACAAACTCGATTAATTATATTATTTTATGTAAGGTTGATAGTCATAATCAAAACCAACTTCTTGGATAATAATGAGAGTTTGTCAGTCAATATATCATCATAAGATCACAACAATTTCAAGGTAAAACTGTGGTGCATGTTAGCCATTAGTAGCCTAATTCAATATTGACCTTCCACAATTCATTACACATTAGTATTGCTACCACCAAATAAGTTCATCTTGGATTCTTGACTAGTATCAAACTTTAGTTTTTTCATATCGATAACTTACTTACTCATATATGGTAGCCTTAACTTTTAAATTGCTCCTCATAGATCACTTCATCCTGAAGATTCCACCAGTCTAGTTTATGATCTTTTATCTAAATTTCTAGTTTTAATGCAAGTAAAGGCAACAAAACATAGGTTTAAGGTTGAATCATTATTAGATCAATTCATCTAGTTCTACGCATAAAATCACCAAATAATAATATCCCATGTAATTGACTCAGTGGCTTGAAAGATTAGAAGGAAATCCAATCATTTTTCCTAAAAATATTTGATTAACACCTTCATTACACTAAAGAATCACTCCCTTACTCAAAAACTTTAAAAACAATCAAAAGCATAGTTAAATTAGGTCTATGAGATTCCTCCAAAAAGCAAAGTGGTCAACCAATTTTGAAATTAGTTAATTACTTTTCCCCTAAGCCCTTATATGCTAGACCTAAATATAATATCTAGTTAACCATATTAGTAAATTGGCCAATTACTTTATAATATGATCAATCACTTTAGCCTACCAGTTTTTCCACTCATTATGTCAAGGTCTCCAATTATTAATGCACCTAAAGTCAAGTTTCCAATTTTGAAACCCATCTAAAACATCTCAACTACCATACAAAATAACAATCTATTGTAAAAATTAGAAACTTTAACTATAGTCTCTCATCAAATACTAAACAAAAACCGTAAGAGAGGTTGAATTAGGTTTTAATTGTTTTTATCCAAAAGTAATAAATTTAAAGAATGAATGAACAAAAAATGAGCATAAACATAATAATAGATGTTGGAGATAAAAAGAGATAAGGAAAGGGAAAGGGAAGGGAAAAGTTAAACGTAGAGTTACACTTGTTTGCCCAAACTTTACAATCACAAATTGCTTGTTAAGAGGTATTCACATACACTTATATTAATTTAACTACAATGGGCTTGTGGATGAACAAGTGTTTATACTCACAAGCAATGATAAGTTAAAGCGCTTTTGGTTTACAAAAAAAAAATAATAATAAATAAGCACTAAATTTGTAAAAATTTATAGATAAGAGAATAAAAGTAAACATCCATATATTTTTATGATGCCAATTCAGTCCTTTATCTTACTTTTAATTTTGTATCTATTAGATCTAAATGGTTGAAAATATAATTACTTTATTGATTATGATCTAATGAATACAAAATGAATAGTAAGATAAAGACTAGCTCGATCCCGTTAGAAAACATGGACGATACCATAGAAAAATCTTTCTATATCTGATTTTGATAAAATTAAAATCTAGAGCAATTGTAATAGATATTAATAGGGGGTTAATATGATGACCTCCTGGTTTTAAATTCCTGTAGTGGAATTGTGCTTGTATTAATATCATTAAGAAGTCAACTGTTGTTTATGTACCATACTTGAGGTTATAGGGAATTTGACAAGTTTACTTACAAGAACTTTTATACCTAATATATAGCAACAAATTAATGTTGGTTACACAAAAGCTAATTTTAAATCCATTGATATAATAAGCAAAAGCAATACAAATGAACTTAACAAAAAAAGTACTCTATAAGTTCTCTATAGATCTCATTAAGGGTGAACAGGTACCCACCTAGACCTACTTAGGTCTTAGGTAGCAATTTCTTAGAACTTACTCCCATAAAATAGGATACAAATATAACATCAGGATATTGGTGATAATATATATCATTAGGGTGGTTCTCACACATACTCCTAGTGTCTCAACAACCATGGATGACAATGGACCTGCAAGAAAGTCCCTTGTGGTGTTATTAGTGAGGACTTTTCAATACTTAAGTTAGCAAGGACAGTATTTAGAGCAAAAAGAGAGAGATATAGAAGTAAGCAAGAGTACTTGGAGAGAAGGATTAGAGAAAGAGAGAGAAGAGATCCTTGAACTTGAAGCTTCATACCTAATTTATACAGCATGAGGCTTACTTGCTGCAGCCATGTGTCAACTAGTTATTAGCCATATACAATTTGGAATAGGGACACATTTAGTATGACAAAGGAGAACTCTTTCCTACTAGTTGTTAGATTTTGGGGAAGGAGCCTATCACATCAGCATGGGTAGTCGTCATAACTTGGATAGCTAGATTCATAGGTTGTATAGTGGGTTGTCATATAATATTTAATGAAGAGAGAAGGGCATGATGAGTTGGGCTTTCTCCCATTAAGTGCTCTTTAGCTTCGACATTGGGTACTAAGCATTGTAGGGTTCTACAATCATAATAAGGTCACCGAGCTACAGATTTAGCTACCTTGGAATCCTTTAGTCCTTAGGGCTTGGGACTAAGGAGTCGAGCACACTAAGGATTTTGCTAAGGGCTTCTAGTCTAGTTCATCTCTTTAGGCTTAGGTAGGTTAACTTGCAAAAAGGAAGTCTAAGGCTTCTATTGGAGAAGTTGTTACGCCCCAATGTCGTAGAGTCGCAACAGTCCCGCCGTGTAAACCATTCTATGATAGTAATTAGCCTCACAATGCCTACCATAGACATGATCCACACAAGGCGTCGACGACTTCTCGCTTTGAAGTAAACAGTCCGATTAACAATTAAACTACAATTATGATAAATAGTGCAAATTTCTAATAACATGTATAACTATAGATATATAAGTCCACAGAGCTTCCTAGAAAGTTTCTCATAAACATGATAGTTCACTAGATTACATAATAACTATTAGTCTTTCATTTCTAATTACATGATCACTCTAGTTACACATTATATTAAGTAACTTGATCCTCATACCCTTGGCTTCAAACGGATTAACCTCTGGGTAATTGTAGGGCGGCATAGTACTTGAGGTGTTCAGAAATCAGAACTTGCAAAAGGATCTATAAGGGTATAAGCAACTACAGCTCAGTAAATTGAATTGAAGACTCATGAATGCATACAAGCACAAACAAGGTTATTAAACAATTATTTTCATGCAATGCAACAATCAAGTCCCATCGCACAACATAGTCCGGTCCATTGTGAAATCAAAGAAATTTCACCTGCTCCAATCTAGGTTGAGGAGTTCCATGTTATGCAGCAGCTCACAACCAAATCCAGGCTTGTGCAATGGAGACCTCGCTCCTCCCGCGATTACCTTCAAACCATTGACTTCACTCCCGCCGCGACCTCCTCTCCTGTCACTTAGTTCGACTGAGGATGAAAAAGGGACCATTTTGCATTCTTGCGTTATCCCTTTCGAAGGGGTTGGTATTTGGTTGGAGAATCCTATGATCCCCTAACGGGTTGCAATGCATGACATTTTTTTGTTATCAGGGTCGACTAAGTTTAAATTCCGTTTATGGTGTTCAAACAATTTCATACTAATTCAATCAGTCATAAAATCACTCACAATACAAATTTCAGCACGAATTCAGATACATCAAACACATGCGTAAACTATTTACATTCACAATCATATACAAGCCTAAGTCTCCGAGTACTACAAAACTAGTACTCTATTACAATAAGTAATAACTCAACTTACTTGAAATTGCTCGATCGCATGATCCTTCAATCGCAAGCTGATTTGTCTCTAGTTGTCCTATAATACAAATAGGTCTCTTTAGTACTTATAATTTATGGTTTCATATTTTAAGTTATATTTTAACTCATTTTTTTCTGTGTATACTCATTATGTCCTAATGATTTGTTGTACTCTATTTCTTGGTTCGAATCCTAAATGAGATTTTCAATTTTGATTCCTAAGCCTTAATTATGCTCGAATCTTAATGTGAAATTAATCACATTAAGCTCGAGTATCCAAATATCCTATTTGGTCATAATTTGGTATTCTAAACTATTCGGTACACGCTAACCCTAATTGAGGTATCGGATTTATTCCCGATGTATGAAAATCTTACATTTTGAGACATTTACTTAAAATTAAATATTATTTCAGATTTATTATTTTTCTGATTTCTATTATAATATTATCTAAATAACCCTATTTTTTTTAGATTTATTAATTTACAATTTCACATATTACTAATTTCTTATATTACTTACCTAATTTCCCTAATTAACCATACTTAATACTCCAAAGGCTAGGATTAGGATTCCACTTTAGAGATTAACATCCCTAAACATATAATTAATATTTAAATCAGTAATTAACATCTTAATCACCTAATTAACCCCAAATCACCCAATTTTTCCATCATTTTAGGGCTAAAAATTAACTTAAAAATTTCAAAAATTAATTTTAAAAAAATGGCTTCATAGCACTGTTCTACATCATATGAGCATCCTACAGAAAAAATTTGAGCTCCAAACTACACTCTTAAGCCTATTTATTTTCCGGTTTAATCATGCTCGATTTTAAACGATTTGTTAAGGACCCTATATTTTCAGACATAATTAAACTAAACAAATATTTTTTCCTAAATCTACATACAATAAAACCTCAGAATAACAAGTTTTATAATTTTTTGGGCAAAATAACTAATTTTACAAAATTATTCGACAATCGGGGTAAATAAATGGCTAACCGGTTGGAAGCTTTCTGGCCGTCCAAACCCGGTCCAAGGTTATCGGCCGGCCCAGACGGTGGGTTTTGTGTAGGGTGGTGGTGGTGATTCAGTTCCAGGTGGTGGTGAGAGGTGGGTTTAGCTCACTTGCCCAATCTGCACAATTTTCCCTTTTTTTTATTTTCTGGATTTTCTCTCGATTTTTTCAGTGTTCCTATTTTTCCCAAATGCTAAACTGACCAAATGACTTCTGAAAATTTTTCCCCTATTTATAGACATTTGTTGTAATTAATATGCATTAATTTGACAAGACTTTGTCCATTTTCCTTGATTTTTGGTTTTTAGGTTGTTTAATTTTTACTGGTTGATTTTTCTTTTGTAGATCTAGACCTGCCACAACTTGATTTAGATCATCTTATCCTCTTCTAATTTTTTTCTGATTTTTCCATAATTAATTTATAATTTTCCTTAATTATTTGCTTAGTTTTTGGCCAATTTAGGTAATTTCGCATATTTTTATCTACACGTAAATACACGTGGGGTACACGTGAACATTCTTAATTATTATTTTTGTCATTCTAAAATTTTTAGTATATATATAATCTGTCTCTAATAATTTATTAGTTATTAGATTACACTTTTCGCCTTTTCGATAATTAGCAATTATTATGATTAAAATTTGAAAATTTTATAGTTTCATATTTTACTACTTATTTTCTTAAATTTAAGTTTACGGGGTCATTTTTATTAATATTTCTTTCAATAGTTTATAATTTGGATTTGATTGGATCCTTTAACCGATCGTCCTAAACCTTGGGTTCTAAGCTCAAACCTACGGTTACTTAGCTTGGCTTTAGGGCTTACAAAAGTGCTTGAGAAACACCGAGTTGGTCCAATCACTTGGCCTAAGCCTCTAGAGTAGTGGGCTAAACAAGCCTCTCAATAAGTACCCTATGGCCTATACCTACATTGAAACATGTACTTTAAAGTATACAAAGTAAACATTTCATGATACCATATATCCATCTTATAATAATAATTGGATAATACTAATAAATAAAAATTTAATACTATTGAATTTTTTTAACCTTAAAGAAGAAAAAAAGGATAAAAACCAAGCATATAATAAAACTCTAAGATTATACTCTCTTATGTTTAGTGTCTTATCCCTTTGCCTTTTTCCTGTTTTTTTTTTTTTCTTTTTTAGATAAAACCTTTTCTCTTTTTTTTTACTATCTCATTTTTTATTGCTTTCTTCATATTTTATTAATTCTAATTTAGTAAGATATTAAAAACATTTCAGTTCTTAACTTATTCTTTAATATATTTTATTGAAGTTATTTAGCATATGATTTTTATATTCGATGTATGATAATTTTATGATTAAATAAAAAATTTATTTTTATAATTTGAAAAGAAAAAAGAAAAAATAATTTATCATGACCCAACCAACAATTGAACGCTCCCAATTGTAGGAATATTCTCTACTTTACTTACTAAAGTTTTATATTACTATAATTATGTGTTGCAATGATAAGAATAATTATATGTGTTGTAATAATAAGAAACTTTTAAATTATTACTATTTGGTTTATTAGTATAGTTACAAGTTTGATATTGATTTTGTATCTACATAATATTTCAAAAGTAGATAAAATAAAATAAAATACGGATTATATGGGGTACCCTCTACCCCTCTATACTTACCCAATAGCTACTCCTATAAGATTGTTTTAAGGAATTACTTTTAGTTTAATTAAAACATGAAATTCTTTTTTATAATACCCTTCAGTATTATTGTTGGTGTCATTTCTTCTTCATGAAGTTAATTCTATCTTTTAATACTTAACTAAATGAAAGAATGAGCAAGAATTTCCTGCAAAAAGGAATCACTCATTTTATATGTCATCCAACTCTTGACCTCTCCTATTTTTTGTTTTTTTAACATTTTCAGGGTCTTTTCCTTAAAGCAATTATAATCTAATGGCCACCTTCTGTCTCTCTTCCCCCCTAAAAGTTCGTTTCTTTCTTTGTTCGATCATTGTTTGTTCTACTATATACATGAAGAATTTAATTTTCTTATCGTTTTAATTTACAAGTAATTAAATTATGCATCTTTCCTTCTTTTTTTTTTTTTTTCATTCTATGACATTTTATAGTAACTTCTTTGTCACTAGAAATATCTCAAATCAGTATTATTAATTTATTCATTAACTATAATTTCATTTGATTGAACTACATCTATAGCCTAAATTAGATTGAAAATGAAATGTGAAATCTTATAAATTAAATTACAATTAGTATTTTAGTTATAATTGAATTGTCTTTCACAAGTTTGATTTTGGTGTTTTTATTTACGAAAACTTAATAAGATACCATGAGAACATGAAGTTGAGTTTCTTGCTTTTGTTTTGTGAATTTTTTCCTTATATTTTATTTATTCTTTACGTAGTATTGTATTAATTGTTATTTGATAACCTTCAAAACATTCGAATATTAAAGTGGTGTGATCTATTGCATGTCGATCGTGAGCATGTTTGAAATCAACAGTATTTCAAAACTTTACCAACACGTGTAAGGTTGATGGATTGTGGATTGCAATTTGATCGCTTTTGTTCGATTCATCCACTTCTACGTCTAATATGCCTGACCATGGTTCTACCACTTTTGGTGTCAATATGGCCAAGTTTTCAATGAGAGACAAAATGTGAACTTCTTCGAAGTGTGTGCGAGACATAGACGACTAGAAAAGTGGTCGATCATTAATAGGTTCTTTTCTTTTTCCTAGCAACTGTATAAGATTGAAAAGGACATGTGGAACACATTTTTCTTTTTAATTTGCCAATTAGAATATTTTTATCTTCCTAATGCACCATGGAGGACTAGAACTTTCGTGCTATGTGAATTTGTCGTTGCTTTCCCGAGTCATGTGTAGATATGGGTTTAAGAGATACATATATATACATATATAGATTAATGAAAATAATAAATTCACTAGAAAAGCTATCGATTAATATTTTAACATTTATAGTTATAAATTATTAAGAATATGGTTGGAAAATGGTTATTTAATTATGTCAATATATCTCACGGTTTATAATTTTATACGATAATTAAATAGTCTCCCTATATTTATATAAACTAGTTATATAAATTATATACGTTTTTAGAAAATTTGGAATCTTGAAATACAAACACAAGCAGTTTTGAAGGAAAAAATATAACTTTTTGCTAATTGATTCTTCGTTAAAAAAATTAAAAAAAAAATTATACACAATAAATCTACTTACAATTTACTAATTGTGATTGGACATTCCTTTATTGTCGTTATTCAATTATTGATTGGTGAATAGTGTCTAGGTGCTTTCCCATTTATCTTTACTAATTCAAAAATTATAAATGTATTATCATAGTCAAGTTCATTAGATTTACCTTATAATTAAGGTTTTCCTGTACGTGTAAATTTGTTTATATTTATGTATAAGGTGGAATCAGATTTTGGCAGCCATAGTTTATTTATAATGGTTGTTGTATAAAGTTCCATGTTTTCCTATCATTATCTATAGATCTACTTTTTGCATAAGTAACATGGAATGTACTTTTTGCTTGGGTAATAACTCTTAGAAAAGACACATGAGGGAGGATAATGTAATAAACCATAACACATGGATTCGCATTTCCTTAGTTTGCAGGGCTGTAATTGTTTTTTAAACGCCATAACATTCATATAAATATATTTAAAGGATAACTAATATATTCTACAAATGTGTTATATTCATAAATGTAAATAATAGACTTCACACTATATCTATATCAATCTTTGATTATATATCATCAAAATATTAATTGTGATAATAATTTAAGTAAGAATATTATTTCTTTAATGATTTAAAAATATACTTTAAAATAAAATGCATGGGTTTAAACTAGTTTACCAAGTAACTACAGACATTTTTTTGTTTCTCCAAATTGAGAATAGTTTGGATTTTCCATGGTTAACTTTCTCTGTCGTTCCATATTCATAGGATTATACTAACATTCTTACTACAATGCCTTGTTTACAAATCCAGAATGATTTGCTCGTTTTCCTGTTAAATTTTTCTTAATGCATGCATACTACTGGAAAAAGTATCCAAAACTTTCCTAGCTGCTATAATGGTCGAAAGCACGAATCTGTAGTGTAGTGCTCTTCTCCCTCCCTTGTTCCTAGAGCAATCCGAGAGATATCCTGGTAATGGAACAAGCATTGCATAGCAATGTCGGGAATAATCTCAAATTGAAAGAAATCACTAATGCTCTTGCTGAATTAATCTCTTCATTAGTGAAATGGGTGTTGTTTTCAGTTTGAAACATTTGGGACTAGTGAAGAAATTAATGTATTTACATCACTATGCCAACATATAAATTATATCCTGACCATCAAATACAATGTGTGCCTGTGACCATCATTCGTGAACATAAGACAGATTACATGTCAATTGTTGTTGTTGTTGTTGTTGTCTGATGTCCTACTTGTCACTTGTGCTTTCAGAATTTGAGGCAGATACCATTACTGATGCTGTGTACATTCTAGGGCAGGATTAAAAGGACTCCACACATCCTATGTGGGCGGTCGCACCAACAAGGTTTTGTCCCACTAATGTCAGATGATAAGACCTGAAACTTGATGTTGCCATGTTGTGCTGCAAATAAATCAATTTCTTTCAGAGCTGAGTAAAAAGAAAGTAACAAGTTGCCGTGATTTAGGGTTTCACAGGTTGCATTGAACCCAAAAATGGAATTTCGCGCTTAGAAGAACAAATCCGAAAGCTTAGACAGGCTCCATATTCTTTCTTCTTCTTTTTTTTTTTTTTGCACCTTGTATTAATTTAAGTGCCATAAAATGAAATCTGTATTCTCGAACATCACCTACTTCAATAATGCGAATCCGCAATGAAGCCCCCAGCACCTCTAGAACTGTTTAGCCCCGAAAAGCTGAATTATTTTCTATTTTCACTACGCCATGTTCAGTTACTTGTCTAAGAAGCATTAAGAAAGAAAAAAGGATCACAGCCCCCATTTCTAAACATTCATCTGCAAATTATCGCCCGAGTCTAAATGTGCATCATAATCTAGAATAAAAAAATGCATATCCTCCGAGAGGTCGTTCAGTAATTGATTTTCATTCCGTTAATGTAACCGCATGACAAGTGGCATCGATAATGCAAAATTAAAAGCTAAAAATGAGCATCTATTCCAAACTTACTTTTGTTTGTCCTTCCTGCCTAGTACTTTCTATGTTGGAATCGAATCAGAGCCATTAAAGGAGTTGCTCCTGGAAATCGACCTCGATCCGGGGTTCCTTGTTCTGTATGTTGAGATCCTGTTCCCTTTATTATCATATATGATAGCATCGTCGTCATTATCCGGGACTTTACATTTCTCTCCTAACATAATCGTCTTCTTCCAAATGGAGTCTTCCTTATTCAATCTTTCCTTCCTTTCCTCTCTCCACCTGGATACAGACACGGTCCTAGGCAATTTCACACTAGGCAGTTTCATGCTGAGGCTCGTTTTCAAACTCCGAGTCGAGGCCGATTTCTGGAAATTGCATTGGAAAGACGGGTTAACATCCACTTGCCTCATTGCTGGTGGGAGTGGGAGCTCTCGACGCTCCTCTTCCGCCTCGGTCGGTGGATTTGGCAAGCGTGTCGTTCCAGGTAGTGGTGTTATTACAGGCGATGGAGATGTTGCAGCCACTGATGATGATGATTCCTCTTCTGATGCACCTTCTGCTCTAAGAGAATGCTTTTTCCGCCCGAGGCAAAACGCTGTAATCTTAGCAATTGTAGTAGCCATCCACACGGGGTAAAACAAAATTGTGTATGACAAGGATCGATTTAGAAATGGGTGTGCAAGCGTTTGAATAATTGTTCTATATCGACGAAGAACATAAAAAACTAATGTTTTTACGTTTCCCTTAAGAACAAATGGTTGCACACCCATACATGTGTTCCCTAATCTCATATATCGAAAGGGAAAATCATTCAACATCCATAGTTGATGTTTGTTCTACTAAAATTTTTTTTTTTTTTTTAACAATTTCATTACATATACTGGGATTAATGGTAAAGAAAAAGACGGTAAGGACCAAAATGGTTTTGATTCACCAGACCGACAACTGGGTAATGTTCCCAATTTAGAAAAAAAAAAAAAACATATGGAATGGCAGTTAAATTAGTTATTCAGAATTGCCTATATTTGAATGGGTTATATAATATAATTGTTTTAACAAAGATTCTTTTACCAATACATGATGTGTACATCATGATATATGGTAGACAAGTACCCAATAATATTTATATTTGATAGAAGTTGGTAGTTTTTAAAAATCCATATTCATATTTTATAAAAACCATAGCATATCCAAACTTACTTTATTTATTTTTATATATTACTTATCAATTTACATATTTTATAAATGATAGATGAAAGGTACATATGATTTTTATACTTTATTTGTTTTTACAATTATTTACCTAAAGTTTAAAAATGTTAATTTAATATATTTAAACTTTCCGCAATGATTTATAATACGTGCGTTCAGTTAATTAATTAAGAAAAAAGAGTAAAATTTGGATTATTAATTATAAAAATAGACAAAACTTAGATATTAAATCAATATTTTTAAATTTTGAATAATTAACTATAAAAATGGATGAAGTTTAAATATTACTACCATAAACAATAATTGGATTTGGTAAATGCACGTGGCTTTCAAATCAAGGGCCACGTAAATGGACTATAGTCTATGGCATGAATCAAGGTAAATGCACATGGGTGACGATATTCAGAGTTTGAATTAATTTTTCTATAATTCTGTAACTATATTTTAGTGTAATTTGGTTTCCTCCACTCATTTTGCATTATGTCTAGGGGACAAGGAACCTTTTTGGGAGACTCGTCCTATGTTGTTGGGACTAAGATGCTATTGTTATATTCTACTCTTGTTTAAGGGCGCATTGAAAAGAGAGATGGAGGAGTGCTGCTGGAACAACCAACACCACTCACATCGGTTTATAAAATATAAAATCGCGGTGGGTCTCTCATTTATAGGTATAGATATTCTGGCACTTAGTGTTCCTAATAGTAACAGTATTAGGTTAATGTTAGAACGTTTCATTTCAACCTAATTTGGTTAAATTAAAGAAATATAGGATCCAATTTCGAAAGCTTAGCCAAAATTCAAAAGCTTAATGATGATATTAAGGCAAAAGAAACAAAATATTGCAATTCCATTCTAATTCCTCAAAATCATAATCTATATTTATTCAAATTTTATGGATGAATGAGTAATTCTAGTGTAATATTTTAATTTACCAAATTGGCCCATTCCCAAAATATATATATATATATATTATATATATAGTTCTTGTAACGGGTAATCATGTAATAAATTCTTCATAAGTTAAATTTTGAAAAAACAATAAATTAATTTCATATTCTCAATTTAAAAGTATATAAAAAATGAGAATAGATAACTAACTTTAAGCTGTACAATACTTTCATATTTTAAGGCATCCATATTATGAATGTATTGATAAGCCATTTTGAATATAAGCCTCATGTCTAAACCAATTGATCCCAAATATGTGTGGAGCTCTCGTAACCCGAGTTAACCTCCTTACATTTATACTAAGCTCCTATCAATCATGTTGGCCTAAAAAAAACACAAGTCAAGCATCCAAAAGCTCCATTGGCCTCATTAGAGGCAAAGTCTATGCCAAACTGTCAGCTACAACCCTATATGATAAGAGTAAAGATCTTTGAGCTCCAATAGGCTTGGGCTAAGTCAACCTAACCTAGACCAAGTATTTAAAGGAACAACCGTATAGGAGTAGCTTAGTAAATGAGGAAAGTCAAAGTTGTCAATGTGTGTACCCCATAAAAGTTAATCGCAACTAGGATCACAATCTACCTTTCTAAAATGGCTTGATCTTGTCTCTTATAAATAAAGAATGAGATCCCTTAGTAAAGATCTCACTTTCTACACTCTTTCCATGTTTACTTTCCTATTTTCTCCATTATTGCCTTATCCTAACTTAGGTATCAAAATGGCTATACCTAAGCATCATATGGAACCTCTATAGCCTTTATTTTCTCCTCTTGCTAGTGACTATACTGCTAGGCAAGGATCTTGTAATAAGGGTGTTCATGATTCAATTCGGTTCGGTTTAGAGACCAAACCGCATATCAGATGATTTGGTTCAAATATTTAATGAATCGAATCATTTTTAACTATTTAAGGTTTTAAACCAAATCGTTTCAAATACAATTTGGTTTAGTTTGGTTCGAACCACTTTTTAAAAATACCATTTTCTTTTTAATATTATTAATAATTATCAAAATTTTTAACCAATATCAATATTCAAATTAAGGTACATAATGCAAAAAATAAAAATCACATAATATTATTTCACACAACATTACATCTTAAATGAAGTGAAGACGTACGAGTTAGTTAGAGATGAGACATAATGGTGAAGGAAAATGAGTGGGCTGTGAAAATTAAGAATGAAAAGGGTAATGATAAAAAGTAAAAGGCAAATAGGACTAAATTAAAATGTTGAGATGATTTAAAATTGAAAGAATGCTGCGCATTTTATCTTTTAATAAAAAATGGTTCGGTTCGGTTTTAAGCAATTCGGTTCAGTTTCGCTTAACCTTCTAAACCAAACTATAAACTGTTTAGATCATCATCTCTAAACCAAATTGAAACATAAAAAGATTACATTTTGCAGTTCAATGCGATTAGATTCGATTTAGTTTGGTTTGATAAACAACTCTATCTTGTAACACAACATGATGCATCATTTCTTATAGTTTTTATGACATTTTCCTATAAATTTTTTTTAAAGATATCTCAATTATAGGTACATCACCTCTTATCATTTTTACCAATTATTCTAGTAGAAATGAGTAGATAACTCTTATTATATCCTGTATCTTGTAATTTACTCTACTAAAGTTCTATAATAAAAAATAAAAGAAATAAACATAAAGGTGATAAAATACCCTAAACTTAAAACATTTCATGCTTCAATTTTTTTTTTCTTTTGTCTAATCTTATTTAATGTTTCTACTTTCTACCACTTTTATCTCATTTCTTTATGTGTACATATGTTATGTTTCAAGTAAATGAATGAAAGACCTATGTTACAAAAAAAAAAAAAATAAAATAAAATGAATTTGAGTTGAATGGTAATTACATTTCTTATTAGCTTAAATATTATAGATAGAAGATAAACATACTCTTCCACTTGTAAGGTCAATACAAGTTTATGCAATATTCAGTTGTTATAATGTTTACCAATATAGCATTAATATACTACTAGTTTACAATCAAATTATTATTATTATTATATTCTATAATCAACTTCTTTAACTCTTACTACTAACTTATTGCATTGAAGTTAAATAATCATAACAAAATAAGGTAACTATCATGCTTCATTATTTACTTTACTCTCGTCTATGTTTAGAACTATTATATTGTTTTTTATGTCCAAATCTATTGAAAACTCTTTACTATAATTTTAACAAGTCCTTAATCTATCAATTTCAAGTCATAACACATTCGTTAATTCTCCCAAGTACATAGATATGTTTTTGTCCTTAAGTTCAAAGTAAAACATCATCCTCACCACCACAAACACCTCCCCACACCCCCCCCCCCCCCCCCATCTCTCCGTTTATGTTTTTTTATTAAGTGAACCCTCTCTCTCTCACTGTGTGTTAAAAAAAAAAAGTGCTTGCTCTCTTCCCCTTCCTCTCTCTATCTCTCTTGCAAAAGACAAAAAGCGTTTTTCCTCGAAAGAAAACATTCTAGATGATTCTTAACATGGTTTCACTACGTATTGTGTCAAGATCGAAGAAAAACATTTTGGTAGTTTTGAGAGTTTGGCCATTGAAGAAACAAGAGAAGAATGAACCATGGATTTTTGTTCAATTTACTAATGGAGATACAATGAAAGAGCTTGTTATTTTCACTCTAGGAGATCTATGGTTTACTTTTGAGTAATATTATTGTAGTAAGCTGAGTATGTGTGACTACTTAGGTTTCTAGTTGTTTATACTTTCGTTACAATAAGCTTGTTACTATTACTCTCAAAGATTGATGGTTTACTTTTAAGTAATATTATTACTGTAAGTTAAGTATGTACAGCTATTTAAGTTACTAGTTGTTTGTACTTTCATTACAATTAGCCTATTATTATCACCTTCATAGATCAATGTTTTATATTTTAGTAATATTATTACAATAAGCTGAGTATAAGTAACTACTTAGGTTACTAATTGTTTATGCGTTCTTTATAGTAAATCTGTTACTATCACTCTCAAAGATCAATGGTTTACTTTTAGGTAATATTATTATAGTAAGCAAAGTATATATGGCTACTTAGGTTTACCTACTCCCACCAGAAACCAAACTATAGCAATCCGAATAACTCCTGACCCACTAAGAAAATCATGGTTGAAGAGTTGGAAGAAAAAAGGAGGAAGAAAATATGCTTTTGGTGTGATGAACCTTTTGGACCAAGGCACCGTTGTAAGAACAAGAGGCTAAACATGATGCTAGTTGTTGAAGAAGATGACGATACTGAGGTGCTATTGGAATAGGGCACCACCACAAACAAAATAGAGGAGGACTTATCTACGCTCATGCTTTATGCTCTTTAAAGTGATGCTATTAGAAACAACAATTGTATGTATGTTACTGGTGTTTACAAAAAAAGGGGGTTGAGCATTCTAATTGACAGTGGTAGCTCACTAAATTTCATGGACACTAGATTAGCCCTTGGACTTTAGTGTACTAGCATTGGGATTCCTTCCATCGTTGTTACATTAGTGGATGGCAAGCGCGTGGAATGCAATGCTAAGATCACCGCGTTCAGATGGTGCATGCAAGGCTAGGAGTTCAAAGGTGAAGTGTACTTGCTCAATCTAGTTAGTTATGACCTAAGACTTGGCAATCCCTGGCTGTCTTCATTAGGCACAATAAATTGGAATTTCCAGACTTTCATCGTGGAGTTCATATGGAGGCAACGATTATGCATACTAAGGGTAGAAAGAGAAGGAATTCGACCAATTGAAGGTATCGCTCTATTTAAACGTTTAACTAAGAGCACTTCCCTCTAAGTTTAGTGTTGGGTTGTTTATGGAAGGGAAGTTAAGGGTGAAGAGCGAAATGCTGACGATTTGTGGCTTAAACTAGTAAATGTATTGAAAGAGTTTCATGAGCTCTTTGACGAACCCAAAAGGTTACCACCCGATAGGGAGTTTAATCACAGGATCACCTACAAGAGGGAGTTAAGGCTGTCAACATTTGACCCTATAGATATTCAGCCTTATAGAAAGATGTTCTAGAAGGCATGATTCAAGAAATGCTATGTAGTGGGGTTATTGAGCCCAGCTATAGTCCATTTGCTTCTCCGGTAGTGCTTATTAAGAAAAAAGACAATACATAGAGGATGTATGTTGATTACAGGGAGCTTAACAAGCACATGATCAATGATTGCTTCCCTATACCCTTTATAGAGGATCTATTTAATGAACTCCATGGAGCAACCAAGTTTACTAAACTAGACTTAAGGTCAGGATACCACCAAATTAAGATGCATTCGGCAAACATTTACAAAACGGCATTCCGAATTCATGAAGGCCATTATGAGTTCATGGTTATGCCCTTCGAGCTAACCAACACACCATCCATATTCCAAGGTCTCATGAACCACATTTTTAAGGAATACCTGAAGAAGCATGTTTTGGTCTTCTTTAATGATATATTAATCTATAGTCGTACTAAGGAGGAACATGTGACCCATTTATGCCTAGTTTTTGAGATATTAAGGAAGGAACTATTATATTTAAAGAAGAGTAAGTGCGTATTCGGTGCACAGCAGGTGGAATACCTCAAACACATTATTTCACATAATAGAGTAGCAACTAACCTTAAGAAGATTGAGTCCATCTTATGTTGGCTACCACTCAAGACGCTTAAAGAATTGCGAAGGTTTTTAGGATTGACATGGTACTATAGAAGGTTCATTCAGGGTTATAGTATCATTGTAAGGCCGTTGACCTTGCTTCTAAGGAAGGGGCAGTTTGGACGGGGAAGTGGGGCTGCCATGGTCTTTAACAAATTAAAAACAGCACTTACCTAATCCCTAGTATTATGGCTTCCGGATTACATTAAGAGTTTTATTATTGAGATTGATGCTTGTGACCATGGAGTTGAGGCTGTCTTAATGCAAGACAACCACCCTGTTGCTTATTTAAGTAAGGTCCTACCCCCTAGACAATTGGGTCTATCCACTTACAAAAAAAAGTTATTTGCATTGGTTCCCACAATAGAAAAATGGAGATACTATTTAATGGGAGGGAAGTTCATTATAAGGACAGACCACCATAACTTAAAATACCTTAACAAAGGTTGATGACTTCCAATCAACACAGATGGTTAACTAAATTGTTGGGACTCGATTACGACATACAATTTAGGAGTGGGAAGAAAAACTCAGCTGTGGATGCCTTATCCAGGGTACCCACAGCTATGCTTAATGCTATACAAGTTAAGTTAATCTCCCCAGAGTTATTAGAGAAGATCAGATATAGCTGGGAAAATGTTAAGGAATATCATGGACTTAAGTCCAAAATTGAGGATGGATAGGCCACGAACCACTTTCGATTGGAACAAGGATTACTGAAGTGAAAAGGAAAAATAGTAGTTAGGCTTCAAATTGAACTTAGGCGCCAACTGCTTAAGATCTATCATGATAGTCCTATTGGAGGCCATTCCAGAGCTTTAGCTACCTACAAGAGAGTAAGTTCACTTTTTTATTAGCCTAAATTAGAGAAGGAAGTAAGGTAGTATGTTAGGGAGTGTGAAGTCTATTAGAGATAGAAGGGAGATAATGTAGCCTATCCGAGGCTTCTACAACCTATTCCTATTCTTAAAGAATGCTGGAGCGAAGTCAACATGGATTTCATTGAAGGGCTTCCCAAATCAGGAGGTAATGATGTTATCATGGTAGTTGTAGACAGGCTTAGTAAGTATAGCCATTTCATTGGCCTTACTTATCCCTACATAGCTCAGCAAGTGGCAGTAGCATACTTAGATTATGTCTTTAAGTTGCATGGGTTGCCTGTTTATACTTTTGTTATAGTAAGCCTATTGCTATCACTCTAGGAGATTGATGGTTTACTTTTGTGTAATATTATTACATAAAGTGAGTACATGCAACTACTTAGGTTACTAGTTATTTATATTTTCATTACACTAAGCCTATTACTTGATTACCTTTTGAATAATATTATTACAGTAAGCTGAGTATGTGTAGCTACTTAGCTGACTAGTATTTAATACTTTTGTGCAATATAAGGATCGATATGATCTATACGTAACATGTTAAATTTACATGTTTCTTAGAAAGCATTTTCTTTGATTAGCAAAATGAAAGTAAGGATAAAAGTTAGATAGGTACTTATTTTGTTAGTTTTGCAATATGAAAGAGTCTAGTAAAGTGCACTATTGCTATGGTCATGATAAAATCATAGAATTTTCTCCAAAGAGATTAAGCCACTCATTTTTAAAGCTTTTAATGGTGACAAAGCTACTTTGTTAACATTTGGTACTAGGGGAAGTGGAAAAACCTGCATGATCCAGGTTAAAAATCTTCAACTTGCTCTTTTATTTTATTATTATTTGTTGTCCAACATATGAAAAAATAGTTACTTATCATAGACAAACCCATCTTGAAGGGTTTTGAAGAACAGCTGGGGTTGGCTGTACTTATAGTCCATAATATTATGGAGAGGGCAGAGGGGCTTTCGTTTTTTTCACAGTATCTTTGTACGAGGTGTGTATTCACTACAAGCTTATGACCTCTTGAATGCCTATTGTGTATTTCTTCTAGTACTATTAGATGCTCATGGTAGAGTTCAACTTAAAAGGCTTTCCTATGTAAGTTTGATCATACTTCCATTGGAATATTACAGCATACAATTTTCTAATGAGAATAACAGTAAAAAATTATGATAAAATTTGTTTTTTGAGATGTTATTTAGGTTCTAGTGAATTTACTGTCAAATTTAATAGGTTGTATCCTCAAGATTACAACCCTATTGAACCAGTTCAAAAGCCTAAAAGAAGCCATAAAGTTTTAGCAAGACATATATTGACTATAGTAAAAAATTTGGAACCTCACTTCCTTAGAAAATTAAACTTCATCAACATGGCAAGTACAGGAATTCCATGTGCATCTAAAAACTTATGTATATCATGACCCATTAGAGTTCTCTTTAGTTGATATTAGATGAAATCAAGTTATGAGTCCAAGAACAGAATATGGTGATAATCCCAATTTGGTAGAGAATAATAGAATTAATAAGTCTCTATATGCTTTATAGAAAGTTGTTTCCGCATTGAATGCCAATGAGGTCCATGTCCTATTCAAAGAAAGCAAACTTATGTACATTTTGTAAGATTCACTTTGAGGCACGAGCAGTTTGACAATAGTTGCTTGCTTGGTGAGATTACTATCTTCAATGTTTTTTTTTATTTTTTTATTTCATCATTGTTCATCTTTACCATTGTCTCAATTTGCCAATGAAGTACATATCTGTATTATATTGACTTTTGGTTAAGAACACATCCTTTTGCTAAGATTCATCATACATTGCAAGTATGGCATTTTGTTATTTTCAAAACAACCAAAAAGGTGCTGTAAACTCCATAAAGAAGACAAAAGGTTTAACAAAATCAACAGTAGTATCCTCATTCAAGAGTGCAATGCCCTTAAGTCCTACAACAACAAAGAAGGTGGTTTTCAAGTGCATCTTTCTAAGAACATAAGGATCTTAACTTCTATAGTTAAAGAAGGTAAGTTGAACTAGTTGTTTCAAAGAAAGAGATGAATACTATATATCCTGTTACTCAATAGATTTGCTTTTTTATCATATACCTTGTATTTTACTCATTAAAATTCTACAATAAAAAATAAAAGAAATAAACATCATCCATAAAAAACCCTAAGCTTAAAACATTCCATGCTTCATTTTTTCTGCTTTTCTCTAATCTTATTTATATATTTCTATTTTCTAGCCTTTTTATCTCATTTGTTTGCTTGTACATATGTTATGTTTTAAGTAAATGAATGAAAGACCCTATGTTACAAAAAAAAAAAAAATCGAGTTTGAATGGCAATTACATTCCTTACTAGCTTAAATATTATAGAGAGAAAATAAACATACTCTTCCACTTATAGGGTTAATGCAGGTTTACGCAATATTCAATTATTATAATGTTTACCAATATAGTACTGATATACTATTAGTTTATAATCAAATTACTACTACTATTGTTATTGTTATTATTATATCCCGTAATCAACATATTTAATTCATACTACAAACTTGCTACATTGAATTTAAATAATCATAACGAAATAAGGCAACTATCATCATTTATTATTTATGTTTCGAATTTTTATATTGTATTTATTTTCAAATCTCCTAAAAACTCTATGCTACAATTTTAACAAGTCCTTAATCTATCACATTTCAAGTCATAACACATTCGTTAATTCTCCGAAGTACATAGGTTTGTTTTTTTCCTCAAGTCAAAGGAAAACATCTCTCTCTCTCTATATGTGTTTTAAAAAGAAAAAAAGTGTTCTCTCTCTCCCCCTTCTCTCTTGTGTCTCTTTTAAAAAGACAAAAAACTTTCTCAGAAGAAAACATCCTAAATGCTTCTTAACATGGTTTCACTACATACTATGTTAAGACTGAAGGAAAACGTTTAGGTTATTTGAGAGTTTGGCCATTAAAAAAACAAGAGAAGAATGAACCTTAGATTTCTATTCAATTTGCTAATAGAGATACATCAAAGGAGCTTGTTACTTTCACTCTTAGAGATTGATGGTTCACTTTTAAGTAATATTATGATGTGCTTAGAAGCTTAGTTATTATTAGGACTTACCATAGTAAATTTCGAACCAATGAGTCCTTCGAAATATCGAGAAAAGTAAAGTAAGTAGGTCTACGAACTAATTAAAGTAATAGACATAAAGCTACTTAGAGGATATAACACACCAATGAACATAATATAACTTGACACTTCACTTGATATGACGCATAAGTTAATGTCAAGGTCTACCCATGACTAATCTTAAATTACTCAGTAAAATTATATAGGAGTGTATACAAAATGGACTTGGAGAGGGTTATCTCGTAAGAGCAATATATTCAATGTCTATGTGTAAAGTGAGATGATTCCGGCTTATAAGCAAGAGAGACTATTTATAGTAATAGTTTGCCTAAGAGCTTAGTTATCACTAGGACTTACTGTGGTAAATCTGACTACAATGGGTCCTTTGAAATATCAAAGAAAATTAGAGAGAAATGAACTATAGAAGAATAAAAGTAGTTGACATGAAGCTATTCGGAGGATGTAACTCACCAACGAACACAACACGATTTCACACTGTACTTGATATAACGTACAAGTTTATGTCAAGGTCTACTCACCATTAATCTTAAGCTACTCGGCAAGATTAGATAAGAGTGTATGAAAGATGGACTTAAAGAGATTGTTTCATAAGAACGAAATATTCGGTCTTAATTGTAAGTTATCTATGACTTATAAGAGAAAGAGACTATTTATAGTAAGTCTTTAAAGTAACATTACAAATAAAGAAATTATAAAAAAGTATATACAAAAAGGAGATTCCTAATACATACGAAAAAGGGTAAAAAGTACAAAAGACAAAAATATAAAAGTAGTATAATGTTAGATGAGGTGGACAAGTGGTAGTACAACATTAGTCCCGTACAAATATTTTCTAAATACAACAGACAAGAGAGATTAAGATGTTGCGGTAATAAAGAGGCTAGGACGAGAGAGACGGTAGCATGTCGAAAGAAAACTACTCGGCTGATACGTGAGTTTCTCGTCACTTAATAAGAACCTCTCGACAACAATTGGTCGGATTACTCGACATAGGGTCCTTGGCAAGGGAATGGTCAGCATCATCACTACCGAGTGTATAGATCATTGTATGACAATGCAGGAAGCTTAGGGAGTTCGGTTACCTTTCTTCGGTGTAAACTTTCTCGTCATCAACAAGTTGTCAAGAGAAGATTCTTTAGGTGAGGGATTAGAGTCCTTGGAGTCGTGCATGAGTAATGAGACTGTTGGTCAGCAATTCATCAAGTAAGTCCCTAAGGCAACCATATAAATAAAGAAATTACAAAAAGGCGTATAAAAGAAGAATTCCTAATACATATGAAAAAAAGGTGAAAAGGACAAACAACAAAAAAGGAAAAAAATAGTAGTGTCAAGTGAAAGGGACATGTAGCAATATAACATTGGTTCCGTATATAGATTCTCTGTTCACAGTAGGCGAGGGGAATTAAGATGTTGCGACATTAAAGACAAGTAGGAAGTCAAAAGAAAGCACTTGGCCCGAAGAAGAGTGTCTTGTCACTTGGTAGGAGTCTCTAAGCGATTGAAAGTTTGATCATTCAGCACAGAGCTCTTGGAAAGCGAATAGCTGGCATTGGCATAAGAGAGAGAATAGAATAGGGTGTAACCTTTCGGAGTTGTCAAGGAATTCAACCATCCTCCTTTCACGTAGAGTCTCTCGTCATTGGCGGGTTGTCAAGAGAGGATTCTTTGAGTAAGGGATTGGAGGTCTCGGAGTCGTGCGAGCGTAAGAGGACCGATGGTCGACAGCTCATCATACTATTATAGTAAACTAAGTATATACAATTAGTTAAGCTACTAGTTATTTATACTTTCTGTAAACCCTAAAGCCAAGCTAAGTAACCATAGGTTTGAGCTAAGTAACTATAGGTTTGAGCTTAAAATCCAAGGTTTAGGGCGATCGGCTAAAGGATCCGATCAAATTCAAATTATAAACTATTTAGCAAAATACCAGTAAAAAATGATCCTGTAAACTTAAATTTAAGAAAATAAGTAGTAAAATAGGAGACTATAAAATTTTCAAATTTTAAGCATAATAACTGCTAATTACCGAAAAGTGTAATATAATAACTAATAAATTATTAGAGATAGATTATATGTATACTAAAAATTCTAGAATGACCAAAATAATATTTAGGAATGTTCACGTGTACCCCACATGTATTTACGTGTAGATAAAAATACGCGTAATTACTAAAATTGGCCGAAAACTAAGCAAATAATTAAAGAAAAATACAAAATAATTATAGAAAAATCAGAAAAAATCAGAAGAGGATAAGCTGCAACAGGATTAGGTCGTGATAGAAAAAGAAAAAAAATAACCAATAGGAATTGGACAAACAAAAAGCCAAAAATGAAGGAATTGGGGTAAAATCTCATCAAATTAATGCACATTAAATTCTACAATTGTCTATAAATAAGGAAAAAATTTCTAGAAGTCATTTGGCCAGTTTGAGATCTGAAAAAAATCGAAACACTGAAAAAATCGAGAGAAAATCCAGAAAAAAAAAAAAAGAAAACTGTGCAGATTAGCAAGGTGAACTAAAACCACCACCCACCACCTACCACCACTTGGGACCGAACCACCACCCACCACCACTTGGGACCGAACCACCACCCACCACCACTTGGGATCGAACCACCACCACCACCCTACACTAGAACCACCGCCTGGACCGGCCGACAACCTTGGACCGGGTTTGGACGGCCAGAAAGCTTCAAACCGGTTAGTCATTTATTCACCCCGATTTTTGTATAATTTTGTAAAATTAGTTATTTTGCCCAGAAAATTATGAAACTTGTTATTCTGAGGTTTTATTATATGTAGATTTAGGGAAAAATATTGATTTAGTTTAATTATGTCTGGAAATATAGGGTTCTTAACAAATTGTTCAAAACCGAGCATGGTTAAATTGGAAAATAAATAGGCTTAGGGATGTAGTTTGGGGCTCAAATTTTTTCTGTAGGATTCTCATATGATGTAGAATAGTGCTATGAAGCCATTTTTTTAAAATTAATTTTCAAAAATTTTAAGTTAATTTTTAGCCCTAAAATGATGGTAAAATTGGGTAATTTAGGGTTAATTAGGTGATTAGGATATTAATTATTGATTTGGATCTTAATTAGATGTTTAGGGAAGTTAATCTCTGCAGTGGAACCTTAATCCTAGTCTTTAGGTACTAAGTATGGTTAATTAGAGAAATTAGGTAAAGAATATAAGAAATTAGGAATATGTAAAAGTGTAAATTAATAAATAAAAAAAAAGGTTATTTAGATAATATTATAATTGAAATCAGAAAAATAATAAATCTGAAATAATATTTAATTTTAAGTAAATATCTCAAAATGTAAGATTTTTATACATCGGGAATATCCGATACCTCAATTAGGGTTAGCATGTAACGAATAGTTTAGAATACCAAAATTACGACCCAATAGGATATTTGAATACCTGAGCATAATGTGATTAATGTCACATTGGGATTCGAGCCTAATTACGACTTAGGAATTAAAACTAGAATCTAGTTTAGGAGCCGAACCCCAAAATAGGATACAACGAATCATTAATACGTTATAGGTATATATGAGGAAAATGAGTTACATTATAAATTAGAATAAGAATCCATAAAATATAAGTACTAAAAAGACCTATTTGTATTATAGGACCCCTAGAAACAAATCAGCTCGCGACTAAAGGATCGAGCGATCGAGCAAATTCAAGTAAGTTGGGTTATTGCTTATTGTAATAGAGTACTAGTTTTGCAGTACTCGGAGACTTAGGCTTGTATATGATTGTGATTGTAAATAGTTTGCGCATGTGCTTGATGTATCTGAATTCGTGCTGGAATTTGTACTATGAATGATTTTGTGACTGATTGAATTGGTATGAACTTGTTGAACACCCTAACCGGAATTTAATCTTAGTCGACCCTAATAATCGAAAATGTCATGCATTGCAACCCGTTAGGGGATCATAGGACTCTCCAACCAAATACCAACCCCTTCGAAAGGGATAGCGCAGGATTGTAAAATGGTCCCTTCTTCATCCTCAGTCGAACTAAGTGACAAGAGAGGAGGTCGCGGCGGGGGTGAAGTCAATGGTTCGAAGGTAGTCGCGGGAGGAGCGAGGTCTCCATTGCACAAGCCTGGGTTTGGTTGTGAGCTGCTACATAACATGGAACTCTTCAACCTGGATTAGAGCGGGTGAAATTTCTCTGATTTCACAACGGACCGGACTACGTTGTGCGATGACACTTGATTGTTGCATTGCATGAAAATAATTGTTTGATAACCTTGTTTGTGCTTGTATACATTCATGAGTCTCCAATTCAACTTACTGGACTGTAGTTGCTCATACCCTTATAGATCCTTTTGTAGGTTCTAATTTGTGAACACTTCAAGTACTATGCCGCCCTACAATTACCCAGAGGTTAGTCCGTTTGAAGCCAAGGGTGTGAGGATCAAGTTACTTAATATAATGTGTGACTAGAATGACCATGTAATTAGGAAGGAAAGACTAATAGTTATTATGTAATCTAGTGAACTGTCGTGTTTGTGTAAAACTTCCTGGGAAGCTCTATGGACTTATTTATAATTATCTATGTTTTATAGAACTTTGTGATAATTATCATAATTGTAGTATAATTATTAATCGAATTGTTTACTTCAAAGCGAAGAGTCGTCGACGCCTTGTATAGATTATCTCTATGGTAAGCACTGTGAGGCCAGTTACTATCATAGAATGGTTTACACGGCGGGACTGTTGCGATTTTGCGACTTCGGGGCGTAACACTTTCATTAGAGAAGCCTATTACCATTACCCTCGAAGATCGATGGTTTACTTTTGAGTAATATTATTACAATAAGTTAAGTATATGCAACTACTACTATAAGAAATTTAAGCTATGATAATAAAATATTGCAACAAAAATACTTTTTTGTTGTAATTTATTTTTTCTTAATACAACGAGTAAGTTACTATAAAAAGGTATGTAAATTTATTTTTTACACTACCGTAATGACATGATATAAAAATTATGTAAATATTTTTTTATAATGGTTAACTCATTGTATTAGAAAAACAAAATCTCCGTAAAAAGGTATTTTTCTGTAATATTTTGTTGCTCTTAGGTTATTAGTTGTTTATACTTTCGTTATAGTAAGTCCTTTTCTATTACTCTAAGAGATCAAGGTTTACTTTTGAGTAATATTAATACAATAAGCTGAGTATGTACAGCTACTTAGGTTACTAGTTGTTTATATTTTTGTTACAGTAAACTTGTTACTATCGCTCTTGCAAATTAATGATTTACTTTTGAGTAATATTATTACAATAAGTTGAGTATGTGCAGTTACTTAGGTTACTAATTGTTTATACTTTTGTTATAGTAAGCTTGTTACTGTCACTCTTGAAGATTGATGATTTACTTTTGAGTAATAGTATTACAGTAAGCTAAGTATGTGCAACTGCTTAAGTTCTTAGTTGTTTATACTTTCGTAACCATAAGTCTGTTACTATCACCATCATAGATCAATAGTTTACTTTTGGATAATATTATTATAGTAAGCTAAGAATATACAGCTACCTACGTTATTACTTGTTTATACTTTCGTTATAGTAAGCCTAATACTATCACTATCGAAGATCAATGATTACTTTTCAGTAATATTATTACAGTAAGATGGGTATATGTAGCTACGTAGGTTATTAGTTGTTTATACTTTCGTTACAATAAGCTTGTTACTTTCACCTGCAAAGATTGATGGTACTTGATTTACTTTTAAGTAATATTATTATAGTAAGTTGAGTATGTGTAGCTATTTAGGCTATTAGTTTATACTTTCATACAATATAAGTTTCAAACTTGATTTCATGTTGCATGTGCAACTATTTAGGTTATTAGTTGTTTATTCTTTTTTACTGGATAAGAACTGATATGATCTATATACAACATGTAAGATTTACATTTTTTTTAATGTTTTCTTTGATTAGCAAAATGAAAATAAGGATAGAAGTTACATAGTTACTTATTTTTTTAGTTTTGCAATGGGAAAGAATTCAATAATGTACACTATTGCTATGATCATGATCAAGAAAATCACAGAACCATTCATTTCTAAAGTTTTTAATAGTCATAATACTACTTTGATAGCATTTGGTGTTAAGGGCACTAAAAAACTTGCATGATTTAAGTTAAATATCTTCAACTTGCTCTTTTATTTCATTATTATTTGTTGTTCAATATGAAAGAAGAGTTACTTATTATAGATAAACCCATCTTAAAGGGTTTTGAAGAGTAGCTAGGGTTGTTTGTACTTACAGTCCGTGATATTATTGAGAGGATGGAAGGACTTTGATTTTTTGTCACAGTGTCTTTCTACAAGGTATATTCATTGTAGGCTTATTTTAAAATAAATTATAACTATCCTAACTCAAGTTATTTTCAGAGTAGAAACTCCAGTTGCCATTCCCCATTCTGGTAAACTCGAGGACCAAATCCAAGCTCATATAACTCTGTAACTTTCGCTTAAGTATCTATACTTGAAAAGTAAAACGGGATGAGCTAAAACCTAATGCAAAAAACAAAACACACATGCACGTGATACATATGGTCACAAATTACATGCATACATAATAATAACTAATACAATAAAGATAATTTATTATCTTTAGTTAGTAGCCGACAACCAACACAGTATTAGTGTCTCAAGACTTGGGGGACTTGGGGTAACTTAATGACCCCTAAACAAACATATGTACATATAAGTATTGGTATGGGTTTTACCCATCACTCAAGTAACCCTTTCTAAAATCTAGCTGTATTGTCTCAATATGAAACCCCCATCGAGTAAGTCGCATACAATCATCAAGTATCTTACCAACCCTCTTAGACCCTTTTAAGGGGAGGTCAAAGCAAAACAAGCACAAGCAATATAGAGATTAATAAGTCTAAGTTTACATTCAATCATGTTAATTAACTAATTTAGTCAAGCACAACAAATAACCACGTCCTGTACCTAGATCTAAAGCACAATCGATACCGTCACTTGTATCTAAACCAAGAGTATATCTAAAGTCAACACTTTGTATACAATATAAAAGATGATATTTAGAAACTACCTTCTAAGATTTCCTTTCATGTCCTAATTCGGTTTCCTATTTCCTACTTAAACCTTAAGTTCATATTATTGTTCTCTAAGTTTCCAGAACTAATTTAGACTCCTAATAAGGTTTAGATTAAATTAGATTATAGTTTGAAAAAGCTAGGCAATAAAGAAAAGAAGGAATAAAAGGAAGTATAAGTTCACAGTCAAGAATCATGATCGTAGTTCCTTTTCTCGCATTATAGAATATACATGGTCTGGATCACGTCCATGGGTGTGATCCTCTTATCCAAAAATTTCCTCTCTTTCTTCATGCCTAAAACCTACTACGCCACTCGTAAGAAGACCATGGTCAAGACCATGCTTATGGTCTTTAGTCATATTCTCCTCAAATTGATCTCTTTCTCACTAAACACCATTCCTAACACTTTTAACCACATCACACATGCTCTGGCAATTCATCATTCCTCTCCACAACAACACATAATCAAATCAAACCCTTACCCTTAATAACAACATTCTAAAATCAATACAGTAATCCTTAATACTTGATACATCAAAATCAATCTATTTTAATTAGGCTACAAGATTAATACATAATCAAAGATTGAGAATTCTTACTTGATTTTCTATTAGAATAGCACCAAAATTCATATCACCACCTTCACCACTTTGCAACACATTTCACCCCTCTTTGAAAAAAAACAAATTTTGCAACGTCAACCATGGATAACTTACCTTAGTTTCACATCCTCTTAGCGAATCCGGCTTCCACTTGTGATTTTTGGCACTTAAGAGCCAAAGATTTGAATTTTTGAGACTTCAATTCAATGATACGGAAAATGTTTTCTATTGCTTAAGCAAGGGATTAAAAGAGTATTAGGGTTAGGGTTTTCTTAATTTTTTTGTTAAGGAAGAAGGTTTCTAAATTTTCCATTAACTAAAATAACCTCGTAGGCATTAGTCAATTACAAGCTATACGAAGCTATCAAATCCTTTAATATTTTTTTGTTTCTCCCCTTTATAAATTTTAAAATTCTGAGTTTTACAATCACTTTTGTTTAAGATATTATATAAGGTAAAATTTGTGATATCACTTCTTTAAACTCTAGAAGGTATGCCTTCATGCAATTAGAATGAACGAGGTGTTGTAGAAACATTGACAAGTCGAGGTTGTTAAAAATTTACCTTGGAATCTTAACATTATTATAAAAATGTAATAAAAGAATTATTGGTTTCATAGGATATCACTCACCTGGTAAAATCTATAAAGCTTAAGTTTTAGGATTGTTTTAAGGTGTCATAGGGTAAATTTTGATTTCAAAATTTAAAAACTTATACCTATAAGATAAGGTAATAGGTAGGGCATACCCTTCCTATTGAATTTAAAGTGTTTATTTTATCTTGATGAGACAAAACTAATAATTAAGAAATTAAACAAATATTTTTTACAAAGCACTTAAATTGACTTAATCATTATTTTAATCAAATTATAAAAGATGCTTTTTGAATTATATATATATATATTTCATGTATTGAAGTGTCCCACTTGAATGACTAAGAGGGGTATTTTAAGGACACCCATCTAACCACTTGGTGAATACCCTTATGACCGGCTGAAGGTCAGAGGGAGCCATCTGATTGGCTTAGGGATCTATCCAATGAGTTAGTGTACAATACCAGCCGTTTATGTTCGCAAATTGTTTAAGGTAGTCTTTATCCAATAGTTAAAATCTTGGAGGAGCTTATCTAAGAGCCTTTCAACATATATCACTTAAGAGAAAGTTCTCATTTGCAACATATGTGTTATAACTTTGTTCATTACTATTGTTGTCTTCTTGCTCTTCAATTTGCAATATCTAAAATGAGAGTTGAGTATAGTGCAAAATCTAGCCTTTTTTCCAACAATTTTGAGAGCACTAAACTTGTGATTGAGTGTGTAAAACTTTCTACATTGGATCTTAAGGCTCTTATTGTGGTGATTAACAAAAGTACATGAGGTTCTTGGTTAAAGATACCATATGATCATGAAGAGTAGAGAGTGGTCCAAATTCCATGCAAATCTGGGTTTAATCTCCTAATCTCTTCCCTCTTTATTTCACTAAAGCTTATTAATTGTTACATTCGTTCATTTATTCATTTGTTTGTTGATTTTGATAATAGTTCATAATTTGCAATTATTTGTTTTCAATCCCAATTCAAACCTATCGACCATATATTCACTCATTCCTAATTTATGCCTAAATCACTTTTAAAGAATTAATACAATGGATGTATATCCATTTATTTAGCAATTTTACATGTAATTACTTATAAACTCGCATAGCATGCTTACAAGTAGACCTATGTAGGGATCGGTTTTGAACCATAAATCGGTTCTAACTCGCCCTTGCTGTTGAATTGTCAAGTCCTAACAACCTAAACGGTTCAACCATTGCAATCCATTGGGTTGGAGGGCTATCGAATCGATGGGTCGAACCGTCTTTAAACTAACAGTTTAACTCGATGGTTCAAGGCCAAGCCAACCTCAAAAATTTTAAAATATATAAATAATATATAATATACTATATACATAATGCAAATAAGTATATAGTATATATAATAATTAATATACTATATATATAATAATTAAAAAATATATTATAATATATATATATTATATAATATAATATTATGTATTCACGCTTATATGGTTCAAATGAATTATTTCGAGATTAGAAAAAATTGAACCAAAAATAAAATTTTTTATTCGTGAGTAATGACATAGAATTTAGATTTAGTTAGGAAAAAAAAAAGATAAATAGTTTATAAATTAGTTATAATAATCGAGCAAATTTGGAAAAAAGAAATCCGATGATTCAAGGGCCACTGAATTAACCCTTGAACCATCTATTCAAGCAAACCAACTTGGGCCTATACTCTTAAAGACCAGACTTGATTTACTCCCTTGTCAACCCGTAAACTGATGATTTAAGACCGGTTTAGGGCTGAATCGGTTCAACACACACCCTTACTTACAAGTTTGCTAATATAATTAGAAAAACGAGGAACTAGGTTTTAAGGGATCGAGGACCATAAGTTTACAATTTTGTTATCCTCACACTTAAATGTCACTAAACTCTTGACAAATGTTGGAATTAGATATGGAGTTATCAAATTTGATAACAACATTATAGTCTTTATTGACAATATAACTTTAAATTAACATATTGTAAAATCTGCCCGAGGCTTTGTCTCTATTGAATTTACCTGGAGGCCAAATATTGGAAGATCCAAATCGTATTTTCAATCTAATGCTAAAGGGGAAAAAAAATCTTATGCTAAATTACTAACCCCTCTTTATTACAAATTATATCTTCTGTTATATTAAATCAATAAGCTTTATTTAACTCTACAGCTTTAAATATAAAATTTTGATATTTCCTCATTATTATTTACTTTATATATTAATAGGCTTTAAAAAATATCTTCTATATCTATATCTTTTATGTCTATACATATATATCATATATATATATATATATATTCTATATCTATATTTATATCTAGGGGTGAGCGTGGATCAGTTTGTTCCCCTTATAGAACCTAACCATACAAATTGGTTTGTAAATTTTTCGAATTTAATTAAAACAGGTTCGATTCAATTCAATTTATAATTCAAATCATTTATGTTAAATTTTGAGTAAATATTTTTATTTTCGATAACATTTTTTCTTTTTTATTAAACTTTCATATGTTTTCAGTTGATTTCACGTGCGTAACAATACTTAACAAAAGTTACTTAAGATCTTAACATACCCAACTTGATTAGACGATAATAAGAGATCCTATTTCAACGAACAATAAAATGAGGGAGAAATAGAGCAATCTATCCAAAAGCAATAAGAAGAAGATAAAAGAGACACAAAAAATTGGAAACGAGATAAGAGACATATAAAAGAGTATCAAGGTTAGACTCTTGATTTGAAAACATATAAGAAAATGACAATTTAAAAAACAAAAATTTCCAAATGTGAAATTTCATATGAAATTCACTTAACTTGATCTTCATAATTAATCTAGAAATAAAACAAAAAAGAACAAAATATGAACATTTTGATAAAATCCATAAAGATTGACGGAAAAAAAAAAGTATAAAACAATTGTATGAATTTTTTTTTTAACCAAACAATTCGATTGGATTCAATTTCTTGAACCAAATCGGCAACTATTGTCTATAAAATCAAACCACTCCAATTCAATTCGGTAGACAATTCCACTTACAATTCAGGGGTTTTTTTTTTTTTTTTACCTAGTCCTATTTGTATCTGGCAAATACTCTCGTCTTTACGATACTTAAATAGTATATTAATGCATATATTAAGAACTTAAATAGTATTTATTAAAACATATTTTATCTTTATCTATCTATACTTATTTATATTAGTTTTGGTAAAGTTTTATAATTATTTAAATAGTTATATTTATATTATATTTATTAAGCAAAACTTTTTTTTCTTACCAACTATAAAAAAGGGAAGATTTGAATTTTGATTTATCTCGATAGAAAATTAATGGTAATATTATTAAATTATAACAATTTTGACATTAAGCAAAACTATTTACTTTATGCACGTATATGGTGGATGCACTGTTGACTAGTATTTAGTGAAAAAAAGAAAAATATATGTCGAAGTTTGACAGCCCTGGGTCACCACATTCATCTTGAAAAATAAGTAAATTGACGCAAAACCTTTTTTTTTTTTTTTTTTTAAGACAATTCTACTCTACATTAAAACTGTAATTTAATTAATATGGAAAAAAAGCATTAAAAGACCAAAAGCACACGGCTTTCTCTAGCAAAAAAGTTAATGCAATTGCTAATAATACGACATCTTTGTCCTAATCCTCTTGTTTGTTCGTCTTTTGCAAGGCAATTAATGGGTTTTTGTCTTGTTTCTAATTTTGATGATCCTACTCACACAATAAAATATCATCCTTTTTGACTGATTAATTGATAATCTCGTCAAAGAAAGCTGTAGCAAATGATAGCTTAAAGTGATTATGGAGCACATTTTCGTAGGTTTAGTCCTGTATGCCATTTTAAAAGGCAGTTAACTTAACCTACTTTAGACATGACTCATCCTATTTTGCTTTGGTTTAAGCAAAAGTTGCTATGTAATCAATAATCATCCTATTCTGGACAAGAAAGCTTTTAACACGTCGCTTAATCACTTTTATGAATTGCTTTTTCTTACCACTTTAAAAATTACTTCACAAATTCTTTGGCAGGGAAAGAGAGAGAGAGATCTTCTCAGGTCGCTCATTGGGAAAATTTTGATACGCCTATCAAATTATTGTTTAAATACGAATAACTCTTGTAACCATATGATTTTAATTTCCTTAACTTAAAACAAAATTGCATACATAGAGCTCTAACCTTGTCTAAATTCTTATAATTTTTAAGGTTTTAGTAACTATTGGATATTTTCATAATATTAGACTGAATAAAAAATTTTATCTCATATTTGGTTTGTAAATTTATTTTGTGACTGAACAAAAACTAGGTTGATGGATCAAACAAAATGCTTAAATTTTGTTATATTTAAATCACGGTACAAAAATGAAATTTATTAGACAAAAACAAAAAATATTTTACATTTTTAAAAATATCCCTCCATGTTATAATATTAAGTTAATAATTATTATTTTTATTAAATATTAAAAAAATTATTTATTTTATAATGTAAATAATTAATTTTTTAATATAAATTTTGTATCTAATAAATATGATACAATAAGCTTGTACTAGTTATCTTTATACTTTTCCAATCTAATTCTCTTTGTTAAGTTTAGTCTTTACAACTAAACGTTACCTTTGGAAAATTATGGGAAATAACTACATTTTGTAAATTTAGAGGATATATTCATATTTGAATAATAGTTTAAGGGGTGTGTTTCTAATTATATTTTAGTTTATATTTTTCCTTATATACATCAACATTTCTAATGAAGAAAACTTCTCTAATAAGTGCCTTTTCAATAATGTAATATATATTTTAGAGAATGTCATATTTTAGAACAAATACACCTATTATGTTTTCCTTAATCTATACTTGGCCGCTTATGTTGAGTGTTCATATTCTTAAAAAGTGCATTCGATTTTTTAGATGACTATTTTGCCTTTAAAGTTCTTTCTAATATTTTTTAATTATTTTATCTAAAGATAAAATAATAAATAGGGTATGAAAACATAATTTTTAAAGATTTAAGGTCTAAGTACTTAGTTTTAAATATAAATAATTTATGTACACGTGAAAAAAATACAAAGAGATATATTTACATTTTGCTAAAATCAATTTCACATTCTTTAATTTCAGGAAAAATAAAAGGATAATGCATTGGAATGTAGAATGTTTTCTCAATAGTCTCTTAGAATGAAATGCTTAAGAAAATTCTAATGGAAACTCGTTTCGAAAGTAAGGGTAACTTAGTAATTTCCTCAAGTGGGCCTAAACCCTTCTTACCTTAATTCATCTCCCTTATCCACTCTTAAACCCTAAACTCATTTTTAACCACCCTAACCTCTCTCTTCCTCCTCTCTCTTCAAAACCTCTCTAAAACTCAACTGAGGGGAACTCTTGGGCACTCAAAACTTGGGAAGAAATTCATGTTAATCCTGATTCTAAGGTAAGTCAAGCCCTTAGACTCCATTTCTAAGCATTTCTAGACCAAAAAATGCTCCATTTCGATCGGTTTTTCAAGCTAAAGTGCTGAAATCCCAATCTCGTGGTGGTTTTGTAGCTTTAACTTTTGTGTATCTTACTTTTTGGATGTTTCAAACTCCCAAACAATCTATTAAGTGATTTCTCTTATCCCCTTTCATCTATCTATAATAGATTTTATTAAAGGTAGTAGTTGAAAAAGTGGTTCTAAAAGAGTAGGAGATTGTACTGTAGGTTAAGGATATGAGTTAGGATTTATTGATTATTGGAGTTACATTTGTGTATTGAAGGTTGTTTTTGATGTTTAGTGAAGTGGATTTGTGCTTAGTGGGTGTTTTAAGCATGAAAACTAAAGATTCTATAGTTCTAGTGAGAAAGGTCTTAGGCTCTTTTCAAATGGTCCAAACTCTTTTTTTTCAAAAGGTCCAAACTCCTTTTAAATGTTCCAAATTATCCCTTGCTCAAGCAAAATCTTATCTTGTTTCTTGAAAAAAGGTCTAAACTCTTTGTTCAAGCTTCAAACCTTTTTCTCCCAAACATATATTTTTGTTCAAAAACCTTCTTAACCATTCCCAAAAGCTTTTTAACAACTTAAATTACCATTTTACCCCTAATTAAGATTAATTTAACATTTTTTAACAGTTTTGAACACTTTTTATTCTCGAATGAAATTTTAACTAATTTTAATGAATTATTACCCTATTTTGACAATTTATTACAATATTTAGTGTTTTTTCTAAGTAAGTCTCTTTCTAAATCCTCCTCATCTACATGTTTACTACTCTAATTTAACCAAAATTCAATCTTCACTTAGTGTATCAACCTATAGAAGCTTAAACAGACTTGAACCCAAAGACGTTGTAGTTAATGTTAAGATAAGCAAGTGGGGATTTACTTAAAGTCTATATTAGATTAACATGAATGGGGGGTTAATGAACTTTATGGTTTAAATTGTTAGGTTCTTTGGCCCGAGTTCCCTGCTTGTTACAATTCTACCCCTATAGTTGACCTTCATAGCCTATCCATATATATGATACTTGGTTGTTTGCTTGTGTTTGTTAAGATTTAATAAATAAATCAAACTAATATATATTCAATCTAATTAAATTGGTTGTTGGTCATACTTGACTTGCTCATCCTAAGAGCTCATAGTGGCAGATCCCTAAGGAGTAACTATTAATTATATGTGAAGTTTTCCTAATTAGCTTATATATGGGACATCGTAGCTAAAAATCTAGGTTTCTAGGACTCTAGACTTTAGGCATAAAAGATTTAAAGGAAATCTTATGTACTATCTATGTATGTAGATAAAGATCATGATGTAATGGGGTCACGAGTACTTCTTTATTGGTTACTAGCATAAATTTAAGATAATTAATTGATTGTTTACTGTTATACTTGATGTAACTTGCATTATATGCATGTATATGACTTAGTCCGTCATTCGTGTGTGCTTGTATATTACGTACTGGGTTTCAGCTCATTCTTTTATTTTTATTTCATGGTTCTATTGACAACCTCGATCTATCCATCAAATTATGGATGGCAAGACATGTTGTACAATAGCTTGGCTCCCATTCACTTCCACAGCATCATGTAGAAGTAGCTCATAGACTTAGGGTCTTAGTCTGAAACAATGGTTTTGGGAACTTCATAAAGTTTGATTACTTCTTGTAAGAAAAGAAAAGAAAAGAAAAAACTAAAGCGTCGGTAGTTTTGGAATAGGGCATAAAATGTGCTATCTTGCTAAATTGATTCATAACCACCATGATAGAGTCTTTCCCTCAGGACGTCTTCAACAATCCTAACATAAAGTCCATAATTAGCTTAGACTATGGTTTGGTTGGGATAGGCAAGGGTAAATAATGTTCTTGCTTAATTTGGCTCTTTGCCTTTTGGCAAATCGTACACTTCTCCAATACGGATTGTACTTCTCTCATCATTCTCGACCAAAAGAATCTCATAGATAGTAATTCATAGGTTTAGCGCTGGCTAAAGTATCCTATTAATCCTCCTCCATGTGCCTCGTGCACTAGTAGTTCTCTTATGAAACAGGTCAGGATACATAGCATTCTCTTCCTGAACAAGTGTCCATCTTCCCTATGATAGTCGTCTAATGTCCATCCATCCTCACATTGGGCATATATAGGACTAAAGTGTGGATCCTCAGCATACAAATTCTTTATGGTTAAAAAACTAAGTAGCCTTATTTGCAGCTCCGTCAGCAAGGTATGTCGTCTCCATACGATGTCAGCCACTACATTGTTCCTTCCATTCTTGTATTTTATGACATAAGAAAAACCCTCCATGAACTCGACCCATTTGGCTTACCTTTAAGACAACTTGGGCTAGCTCTTTAAATATCTTGAGGATTTATGATTGATGTAGATTACAAATTTCTTAGGCAGCAGGTAGTGTTGACATATTGTTAAGGCTTGGATTAAGGAATATAACTCCTTGTCATAGATAGAATAGTTGAGTGTAGCTTCTTGAAGTTTCTTGCTGAAGTAAGCAGTAGGTCAGCCTTTTTGCACCAACACAACACCTATGCCTACTCCGAATGCATCATACTTTACTTCGAACACTTTGTTAATGCTTAGTAGAGCTAAGACGGGGGCTATAGCTAGCTTCTCTTTTAGCTCCTCAAAACAACTCTTCTCTTTCTCTCCCCATCTAAATTCAACGCTTTTCTTTGACAATTTGGTAAGTGACGCAGCAATCGTACTGAAATTCTTTATAAATCTACAATAGAATGATGCTAAGTTGTTGAAACTTCTCACACTGTAGAATGGATCAGCTTAAGCGATTCTATGATTGCTCTTATTTTCTCATCATCAACTCAGATGCTACCTCCTCTCACAACAAACCTTAAGAAGATCACCTTAAATCAGCAAAAGTTGCACTTTTTCAAATTAGTGTAGAGCTGTCCAACTAGGAGTTTTGCAAAGACTCTTTGAAGATACTCCTGGTGAATCTCCAAGTTGGGGTGGTACACCAGAATATTATCAAAATAAACAACGACAAACCTTCCTATTAATTCTCAGAGCATATAATTCATTAGGCACATAAATGTGCTTAACACATTAGATAGTCCAAGGCATTACAAGCCATTCATATAAATCATGTTGTATCTTGAATGCAGTCTTTCACTCATCACCCTCGTACATTCGAATATGATGGTATCTAGATTTAAGGTCGATCTTGGAGAACACTCATGCTCCACTTAATTCATCTAGCATGTAATCAAGCTTGGATATTGATGTGCCTAGGAGCTCAGTTATTATTAGGACTTATTATAGATGATTTAAACCAATGGGTCTTTTTAAATATCGAAGAAAATTGGGTGAATTGGTCTAAGAACTTACTAGAGTAGCTAATGTAAAGCTTCTTGGAGGATATAACACACCAATAAACACAACATGACTTGATACTTCACTTGATATGACGCATGAGTTAATGTTAAGGTCTATTCGCCACTAATCTTGAGCTACTTGGCAACATTAGATAAGAGTGTATGAAAAGGACTTAAAGAGAGATGTCTTACAAGAACAGAATATTCAATGTCTACTTTAGAAGTAAGGTGGTTCCGGCTTACAAGAAGGGACTATTTATGGTAAGTCCCTAGGGCAACATTACAAATAAAGAACTTATAAAAAGGTATGTATAAAAAGGGGATTCCTAGTATACATAAAAAAGGGTAAAAGGGACAAAAGACTAAAAAGGGAAAAATAGTACATTGTTAGATGAGGAGAATAGGTGGCAGTGTAACACTAGTTTGGTATGAGGATTCTCTAAATACAACAGGTGAGAGGAGTCAAGATATTGCGGCAGTAAAGAGGCCGAGGTGTGAAAAGGACGTTGTGAGAGCTAGAAGGATACTAAGAGAGAAGTACTCAATAGAAGGAGAATCTCTCATTACTTAGCATGATTCTCTCGGCAATTAGAGGTTGGATCACTTAGCACAATAAGGAGAAAATAGAGTAGGATGTAAGCTTCTAGAGCTCTCAAGGAATTCCACCATCCTTCTTTTGCATAGAGTTTCTCATTGTTAGCAAGTTCTCTAGAAAGAATTCTTCGAGTGAGGGATTAGAGGCATCGGAGCCATACGCGAGTAAGAGGACCAGTCGTCGGTAGCTCATCAAGTATGACATACACGTACTTGATGGTAATTCAATTGATCGCTTGGTTATCTACGTACATCCTCTAAGAACCATCTTTCTTTGGTACTAATAAGGTTAGAATGACACAGGGGCTAAGGGACTTGCGCACATACTCCTTCTTCATTAGCTCATCTACTTGCTTCTGCAGCTCGGCAGCTTGTTCAAGACTTAACCTATAAGTAGGCTTATTCAGCAGTATGACCCCTAGTTGTAGGTCGATTGCAGGCTCGATGCCTCAAATTAGGGGCAAACCTTTCGATAGTTCCTTTAGAAACAGGTTAGCAAATTTCTTTAGTAAGGTTTTTACTTCAGTAGGCAACTCCTCCTCCTTGGGTCTCATCTCCAAAATTCTTTGGACAAGCAAATTGGTTGGTCCTTCGAGCTTCATCTCCCTTTTTAGTTCAATTTAGGTCATCACCAAAGCCTCTTTCTTCAAGGTTCGGCTAAGTTAGGATTGCATGACCTTTACCTGCTCAGCAGTCATAGAACTCAATTTCATCCTCCTACCTTTATGCTCCACAGAACATGTATTCCTCCTTTTATCATATATAACTGCTCGATCAAACATCCATAATCGTCTAAGTAAGATGTAGGATGCACTCATGGGCAACACATCATATAGCACTTCATCTTGATACTTGCTACTACAAATCGAAACAGATACCTGCTTGTTCACCTATAGGGCTCCCTTATAATTAAGCCAGTGAAGCTTGTAAGGTTTCAGGTGAGGCTTGGTCAGCAATTTCAACTACTGGACCATAAATGTAGAGCTTACATTGGTGTAACTCCTACCATCAATGATCAGCGCACATAGTGATTCATTTACCTTGCACTCAATATGGAAGAGATTTTCCCTTTGTTCGTCTTTAGGTACAAGACCAACGTTCATTGTCCTTATCAACACTAGAGTAGTTGGTATAAAGTTGTCTTTCTTGCTATAGATAACTTCCTCTTTGGAAAGTTCAGTTTATCTATCATCTTTTAACTCCTCCACTTCTTCATCAATACCACGGACCTCAACAGTCGGCACCTGGCCTTGGATCACCATTGTTCGCTTTTTCGAACACTGAGCAGTCATATGTCTAAATCCTTGGCATTTGAAACACTTGATCTCACTCATCTTCCTTCCTAAACTCTGGCTTTTCTCGAACTTCCTCAAGGGTTCCTTCTCTTCGGGTCAGGTAGTCGAAACGAGTCAGGTCTCAACAACCTTACTTGGTTCTGTTCACATTGGTTTACTCGGAATAGTTTGGCTACTTCTTGGTTGGTTGACTAACGATCAAAACCTTCTTGTTTGGTGCCTTTCTATCCTTTGGGCAGCTCGAATTGCGCCATCAAGTGTTCCATTATCCAAGGTTTCTAAGACATCCCTAATCTCATACTTCAATCCACCAATGAATTAAGATATAGTTTAGTCCTCTGGCTCTACGACTTCACATCGAATAATTAACATTTGGAATTCCTTAACATAAGTGTTTACACTTGACCCTCCTTGTTTGAGCTCTTATAATCATTTGTAGGCATTTTGCAAATAATAGCTCGACACAAACCTTCTCCATATAACCCTCTTCATTTCATCCCAACTCCTAATCTTTCATTCTCCTTTCCTTCTTCAGGTGGCTTGCAAGTTCTTCCACCATAAGGCGGCATAACCAATGAACTCCAACACAGTAAGTCTAACCTTTACATTATCGAGCATGTTGTAGCATTTAAACTGTTTTTCAATCTCATCTACCCAATCTAGGTAGTCTTCACCATCACCACTTCTAGAAAAGCTCGTACATTTTCTTTCTTTAGGCTTGTAGTTTTCCTCTACTTCGTCGTCTCCTTTCACTTCTTCCTTAATCTCTTCAAGCGCTAGCCTTCGTCTTGCATCCCTACCAATTCCTTTAACTTAGGGTAGTCGAGTTAGGGCGTTAACTTAGGCAAACTGACCATCACCTCACTCTTGTTGCTCATGTTCTCTAATGGAGCTATTCCTAGCTCGTTACTTGTCTTCTTGGATAACAGTCACTAAACTAGCTATCAAGTCCGTAAGCCTATCCAAGAGGTCACCCACTAACTAAGGTGTAATGCTTCCTTCTTGCGTTTGGCCATATTAAGTACCACTTTCTTAGTTTCTCAAAGTTCCTTGAACACTTGAGTTTAACAATAATGGTTACTTCACAAAAATTGATGTATAATAATACCACATAGAGATCAATAACTGATACTCCAATCACTATGATAATTACACAACAAACGAATAGTCAACCACATTTTGTTTTGCATATTGGAAACGGGGGAAAACATAAAACAGAGCACATAATACTTCTTAACTACTAAACTCTAAGGTTAACAATAGAATCATTATCTCATGAGAGCAGTAACAAACCACTTAAAGAACACAGTAGTAGAATCCAGCTTTAAACATAGCCAGACTCTGATACCAAGATGATATGGATTCCGTAGATGAACACATGGGCTCAATATCACATGTAACCAAAAGGGTAGGTCCAAGCTGCAAGATGGCTTGAAAAGTAAATAATAGTTGAGGATAAGTAAGGATTCCTATGCATTGATGATGGATATGATGTACCAACACCTCACACAAGCTTAGGTTACACTTGATATGATGTACAAGTATGGCTAAAGGTCACTTGGCCTCGCTTAATGAGTTAGATAAAAGTAGCTTAAGAGTAAGTAGAAGGATATTTAGCTCAAGAGGGAGTAAAAGTTTAATGTATTCTTTAAATGATTCATTATGTGGCTATTACAATATGCGAGTATTTATAGAAAATTATAAAAATGGATCCTTACTTGCTAAACAAAAGGAGAATAATTTATTAAGGAAGCATGAAATTGTGCCAAAGAACATCCTTTATCAGAAAGGACAACGTGTGTACATTTCACTCAATTTGCGGTCCTAATAACACTACGACCCGAGTAGGGGTAGGCTTTTGATCAGGTTTGGTCGACGTTGGCAGTTCAACACTCTAATTGTTAGGGCTGGACAAGGGTTGGCTTAAGGATGACTTATATTCAAGTCGGCCTCGGATGGTCAACTCCTGACAATTGTCAGCTTAACCTCAGCATTGTGGAGATAGCTATTTTCCTGATTTAGTGCTTGGATCGGGGTATTGTGGAGGGGTCAGCTCTATATGTTGGTTGATCACCTCGGTAATTTCTTGGATAGTATGGAGAGCAAAATAGCTTGGCAGATCAGACTGAGGTTCACATTGCTCCTTTGTACTTAACTCACCTTAGACAGCTCGATGAACCATCTGAAAAAGTCTTTGGGCTCGGGAGCGAGTGATCGGTTCTTGATCCCCATCATTTGTACTTATGCAATTAATAGCAGGAACCTAATATCAATCATATGCATTGATGATTTCATTAAGGAACACGTTCTCATAGTTCTTAAAATCGTAAGTTAATTCTTACAATTTTGTGAGACAATTCTAGGTTAAAACAAATCAAAATTCGTTTAAGTGTAAACTCATTTTAGAATTACGAGTGAAATCGTTTAAATTCATAGAATCTATATCTTGTTTTTATTTGGCTAGTAAGCTTAAAAAAAAAGAAAAAGAAAAAGACACTAAGGTTTATGACTTGATGTTGTCAAATATGAAGTTTGAATAAATACTTCAAAAGACTTAAAATTATAAGATATGAATATTATTGCTAATAGTACTTTATAGGAATTAGAGCACCAGACCTTTGACCCAAACTCGAGCTCAAAGGCTTGAGAGTATAGCTAAGCAAATTCTCATGTGCCAACCTACAGCTAATGAGTCTGAATTACTTCAATCTACTAATCTCTTACCTTATTTGAGTTGACGCTTCCTATGCCTATCGATAGTCTCTAATTGCTGACTTGAGACACATTCGGACAACAACTCGGCCCACCAGACCACCAGCTTAGCTGAGTAGAATCTGAACTACTTATCACATGTCCAAGTTGAATTCAACTCAGAAGAAACCCCAGTTTTGCTTGTTACCTCTATTCGGCAGCTTCCAGCCTGACTGTACAGTTTTGTCTATTTTTACCAGAAGTTCTTCCACCAAGTACCAACTACGTGTTTGAGTAGCCATATGACAGAATCTTTCATACAAAACAGATGTTTTTCTTTATTTTTCATCTATGTCCATTAACATTCCTTGTACATTACTTATTTTGGATAATGCCCCTTTTAGTTATTTCCATTTATAATAGTTGTCCTAATGTTTTGGGTATAAATACCCTCTTGTACATTGTAGCCTCAACATACATCAATGTTTTTACAAAATATATCAAAGCTTCTCTTACTTGCCTGTAAACATTTCATGTGTTTGCTCGCTTACTTTTATTACTCTTAATCTAACCCTTAAGTAAGGTTAGGTGGAAAGTACTCTTATTAGACAAACTTATGCCTTATATCGAGTTAATTCATGAGTCCTCGATAGTTCCGTGGTACATTATATCCTTAGAGTCAATCGTGAGTTCTGCTTACTTTATTTCATTCTTCGTGCATACCATCTCCATTTTAGGCTTTCCATAAGCTTGGATTCATCCTTGATACAACCAATCTTGTTAATCCTTAGCGCGGCCCTATCAATACTAGTGACAAAGATGGTAATGATAACGATGAGATGACAATAACAAAGATAGTAAAGGGAGAGTTGGCGGAAGTTTTGAGGATGACAAGATCGTGAATGGTTAATGATTTGTTTTGGTTTGTATTTTACTATATTGATTTTTGTTATACTATAATTTATATCAATACTACTATTTATATTTTATGTTTATATATTAGCTTAATGATTTGTACTTGTTTATTTATATTATAAGTTATATTATGACTAAAGTCTATGCTAAATTTTCTTTATTTTCATCATGTACTTTAAAAATTTTATCACTATTGTAAGTATATTTAGTGTTTTTAATAAGCCAATTTATATAACCAATAATCTACTTTTACTATTTGGAAATCACCCATATGCAACTTACAAGGAGCAAACCAAATGGATCTTATCCAATTAAAATCAAATTAGAGGCATTTTATTGTTTCAACTTCATTACATGGATAACATATTGAATAAGTCTAATCTTCTTGCAAAAGAAATTAAGGTAAATATCATATTTGGTACCTAAGCATTGCCTGTTTTGTAATTAATTACCTTAAACTTAAATGTGTCAGTTTGGTACTTAAAGTTTGAATTGAGTAACACTTCATCCAATCTTTCCTTTGCTAAACTACCATTGAGTATCCCATTTAACTAGGTAAATGAGTTAACTTAAGAATCATCATCTATTAGATGACAACTTAAAATCACATTTAAGAAGATTTGATATGATATTGAGTGATAGAAATCAAATCTAACCTCTTCCGCCTCAAGGTTGAGCTATCCTACCAAGCACCAAGCTACTGGGTAAGGTACAAATTTGAAGAAGAATCTAGGCCTACCGAGGTAAAACTCAAGGATCAAGCCTGAGGAGGACTAACTTAGAAAGCCCCACCCAAGCTTTTTCCCTATATGGTAAGGTAATACATCTCCAGGGTCAAACACATGGAGGAGCACCATAATGTTAATGAACTGAAATAAAAACAAGAAAGCTAGAAAAAGTCTAAGCAACTACTAACTGGATATAATGCACCAATCAATCCTTCTCTGCCTACAATTTGCTGGATATAACACGCCGGTCCAAACTATAGGGTCACTCGTGACTACTCTTTGCTAAAGGGAATAGATAAAAGTTAAGAGTGAATAAGAACACTAGGGTTGCTTAAGGGGGAAACTTGTATATTCTAATGGTCAAAGAGTTATGTTTGTGTACAACAAATAAGGTATTTATACTAGCCCTGCTATGGTTATAAGCATACATGGACAAGACAAAAGGGTAATTTACAATTTGGATACATGAATGATGCTAAAAAGGATAAAAGAGACAAAAGGGTAATTTACATCCTTCTGGAATGTCGTATCGGAAGACACATGTCGTACGGTGGTTGATTGCTGGTTACTCTGAAATATAGTACAGCTTAGACCAAGTGAGGAAAAAAAGGGTATGTGGTCAAAGTCGACCTAATCCGGATCAGGTCGGTTCTCGAACAATTAGTCATTAATGAATATTTGCCTTGAACTAAGGTTGGATCCTGATTATTTTAAGAGCTCAGCTTCTGACAGTTGTTAAAGCCCGTATGCTTGAATGTTGTCATGATTATGGTATAATTGCTTAGCAGGTAGGCATGCCTGCCTAAGGGGTCGATACGTCTACTCAATAGCTTTGGAGACAATGTTAGTGCATGAGAGAGCTCAGTACTCAAATCAGTAGTAGAGTAAATCATGAGGGTTGGAATTCTTGTCTTGGATGGGGCTATAAACCATTATCCTCCTCATAAGTCCTTAGAATCCTTTAGCTCAGCCGCGCACGATCAATCTAGAGGGTTGATTCCTATCACAAGGTCTAAGAGCTTAGCTCAAAACCCTTACCCTCTAACTTTGCTAACTCAGGCTTTAGCTAAAAGAGATTAACTAAGATAGCATCTTCCCAGCCTGGACAAGCGTCGTGCTACTTCCTCTACAGATCGACCCCAAGCTCACTTTGGTGAAGATTGATTTGTTGGAAGCTTGGCTAGGAACCTAAGTTTATTGATACGACCCCAAAAGCTTATACAAGTCATTTGTTGACCAATCTTCCAAATTGTCTACCTACTACAACTCTAACTCCAACCTGTTAAGAGATATTAACTTTGACATCAATCCATCTTCAACCCATATGACTAGCTATTCTCTCCTTTGTATGTCTTGTACAAAGTCTCTTATTCATTGTTTTGCCCTTGCAGTCTTACTTTAAGCTTTTAGGCCTTGTACATGTTTATGTTTTATGCCACTATGGTTTTAAAGTTACTATAAATAGCCCAATTAAAGTAATAATAGCTAATGGATGTTGATATGTCTTATTTATTACACTTGTATTAGTAAACTTATTAGTCTTATCTTAAGGTTATTGAGTGAAATATTCTTCAATCATTTTGTATTCTTATAAATCACTTGGTAATGATTGTGGTAGACCACATTATTTGGAGATAGTGAGTGATATCTATTTCCTTTGGTACCTATTATTTGTTTTAGTAATTGTGAGTAACATCAAACCCCATTCTAGTCCAAGACCCAGCTTGTGTTTATAGTTGGTGTGTTATGTACAACCTTATTCACATTCATATCTCTTTAATTTCTTGTTTAAGCAACAAAACCCCAAAACCACAACAATGCATTTCGTGTTTCTTTTACTTAGTTGCTATGTATTGTGTACAATCGACCTTAAAGCATATCATCAAGACTTTTCTCTTCCTTTACCTTTTCCTTCTATACTAGTGATCTCTTTCAAATCACTTATGAGTAGTAAAGGTATAACCACATCATTAACGTTGAGGCTACTTGGTTCATGTTCAAATTACTCATGTAAATTCAAATGTTTTAAAGGCTTAAGGTCAATAGAAACATAAAAGGATCAAGATCATTTAATGTATTGTTGTGAATTTGGCTAGCAAGGCTTGTAGAATAAGGTTCAAAATTGTTGTAATGAATAATAGGATTCAATAATATGTATGGTGGATTGCAATTTGGAAAGTTAGTCAAAGCCTCTGTGTTGGGAGTAATAAGGCATATATACTTCACTTTATCCAACTTAGCATTTGGAAAAGCTAAGTCATGACCTAGCGTGGTTGAATTTTGGAGGAGGTTGATTTGAAATTTTTCACATCTGATATACTAATGGAATGACATGATTTCATATGTTGGATTTTTATAACAAAAGCTGATTTCATGGAATTATTTCCACAAATAATTGATCCTTTTTTAATTATGATCCATCAAATGTAGGATCTCAATATCCTTATCCTTGATGGATTCTTTAGTTAATCCTTATCTTGATTTGTTAGCTTTCTATCACTAATGATATCCATGGTTCTATACATCTCTTTGTTATAGAGAGCTCAGTACATTGAATTTCCATCCAATTTGACTAGAGATCTTGTTCGTAAACTTGAACAAGCTTTTTAAATACAAAATCAAGGATATCCTTAAATATCAATTGGCTTTCCATATGTCCAATGATCCTGTACATAAAACAAAAATAAATAATCTTTCCAATTTAAAAGAAACTTACATTTACTTTGCATTTGGTAATTTTATCCAAACTATATCAATAAGTAGCTTATTTATATGAATTTAGACTTTAATTCTTGAAAATTCTCTTATGATCGATATAAAATCTTTAGTATTAATAACTTTTTCCATTTTTGGTCTAATAATTTGAGCTTAGGAGATCTAGGTAGATTATCATTTTTTTATAATCATTGGTTAACTCACCCTTAAGGCTTTTGTAAAAAAGGAAAGAGATCTAAAAGATCTATTTCCTAAAATGGCCAAAATGAAATTTGACATCTAATTTAAATATAATTTAATTAATTTAAATTATTATATAACATCTACCTAAATAAACAGTAAACTAAAATACAATAATCAATAAAATAGAATGGAAAAATAAATCAAAATAGAAATAATTAATTAATAATTAAATAAAATAGGAAATAATGAATAGAAAAATGAAATAAATAGATAGAAATGGAATAATAAAATCCTTACATAAAGGAAAAAGAATTTCACATTATTTCGTCTGAGAAGGGACTATTAGGAAAATCCTATTATGTTTTTCTTATGGAAACAAACACTTAATCTCTAGACCTACCTTACATAGTTGGAAAACCAAGGTACTTGGATTATTTTGAGGGTTAATATGAAGTACGGGGTAGCAATCAAACTATGATCTCCTTTGCTGTAGATTTGTCAAAAATTATAAAGAATTGTATATAATTTACTAATTGGCTTGAAAACTGCATAGTATTCATTAAGAGTTTCATTCAAAGCTTAAAAGTTTCATTGAGTAACTTTCAAGAAAAGCAAACAAAATCTAGAAAAAATGAATGGGTGAGACCATGACTAGTTTCAATTTTAATGCCTTAAGGAGACTTTATGCTATTTACCCTTTAAATAAACTAGATAAACAGTTCATCAATAAAAGAAATAAATAATGAGATATAGGACATTCTTGTCTAATTATGCTATTTGGTTAAAAATGTCTCTCTCTCTCTCTCTCTCACCACTCACCATTAAATTGTATGAAATTAAAGTTCGATAATTTATCATCTAATTAATCCATATATGATAAAAGGTCGTTTTTTTTTATCATAATAACCTCTAAGAAAAGGATCATTCCACTCTATCGCAAGCCTTTGTCTTATCAATCTTTAAAGCAAAATAATCTTTATTCCCTTCTTTTTTTTTTTTTAATTTTTAATAATGGAATATCTCATGCATCACTAACACATAATTGTGAATTAATCAACCAAGGATAAACGCACTTTTTGGAATGTCATTATAAGGTCTAACAAATTTTTTAATCTATTCAATGAAACTTTTGAAATGATCTTATAAGCAAAATTAAATAATCTAATTAGATGGAATTATGAAATATTTCTAATTTAATGAAACTTAGAAGTAAAAAGAATACTAGTTTCGTTAATGTTAGAGGGGGACAAACCTTTGTGTGAGACTTCCTTAATAACCTTCAAAAGGAAAGGTCTAATAAGGTCCAATATGATCAATAAAATAGACAACTGAAGCCATTTGAATTTGTTGCTTTTGTTTTATCCAATTGAAGCACAACTTCTCTAACTTCATCTTCTTTGGTTGGATGAATTAGCCACTTATTGAAATCTACATTAATGATCGGGTTAATCTAATCTAAACTAGTTGAATCAAGTCATATAGAGCCAGATTCAAACAACTCTTTGTAATACGCAAAGTAAAATCTATTAACTTCTTCTTTCTCATTCTTTCAATTCCATTCATGTCTTTAATTTTATATAATTTTAATACTTGCTTTCTTATTTAAAGTATGTTGGTGAAAGAACTTTGTATTTTTGTCTCCTAACTATATCATATGAGCTCTAAATCTTTTCAGTCATTATTGCTCCTCTTATTGTTATGTAAAATCCAGTTATCTATGGATTGATAATTTTCTTTAAAAGAAAATTCATCCATATCATGATCTTGTAATGGAGTAAGTTGAGAATATGGATCATTATATTATTCTTAACATGTTGCTTACTCCATTTCACCAAAGGCTTCTTACATGCTCTCAATTTCCTCGTTAGTCCAACACATCAATGAGCTCTTTAGCTTCCCTCCTAAGTTTTTTCAATTATTTCATACAAATATTTACATGCATAAAATTTTTCTTGAATCTAAAAATTTTGGTAGTCTTTGCACATATTTATTAATGACTAAGACAAATGGCAAACAATTTGAACCATTTACTAGAAATATTACATATTTGAGTCATAGGGAACAGACTGAGCTACTAACCCACTTGGAATTGAATAACTCTTATCTAATCTTTTCTTTACTAAACCCACATCCAATCTTCAATTTAACTAAGTAAATGACCTACCTTGATAATCAACATATACTACATGGCAATTTGAAATCATGTTTAAGGAGATACTAATATTCCATTGAGACTTTTCTCTTCCTCCACCTTTTCCTTCTCTATTAGTGATCTCATTCAAATCTCTTCCAACTAATAAAGGAATATGGTGTCCTTAAATTCCCAATACAAGATCCAAACACAGTTCAACCTCTCATAAGTATATGCTTTAGACAAAAATAATCACTAGGTAACAAAGAATGAGAGGTTAAAATGATTAATCTAGGGAGAATACAATTACTAGGTCTCATGATCAATAAGTATGTCAAGATTTTTATGAAGTAATATTGCAAAGCAAAGATAGGATATGAATGACACTCTTCTTGGATACGACTCGTTAAGAAAAGCTCGAATTGCACTCAATCTATTTGATATGACTCATAAATAGATTAAATAGTTTGCTTGCCAAAGTCAAAGAAGATTGATATGAACAAGGATGAAAGAAATGAACTTAATGAAAGAGAGAATTGTATTAAGTATCTATCAATCATTCTTATGGCGTTACATAAGATTATTTATATGCTAACCCTAATGCTAATGATAAAAGATCCAAATACAAAGAAATAGAACAAATTGCAAAATCATGATAAGCTAAACAATGGAAAGGAAATATCTAGTTTCCTAAAATATCAAGATATGTATTTTCTTGTGAATCTTTAAATATCTTTTGTTACTTTAGAATTAGGTCTTCTACTAGAAATCATGACTCATCATAATTTTGAAAACTAAACTTTGAATGGACTCTGATTTTGCAATCTTCTTTGAGTCAGAAACTATTATTTAGAGCACCTTCTTCAGAAGCTGATATAAGCAAACTCCTTATGTTCATATGACGTATCATGAATGATTCCTTAAATTTTAGCTCTTCTAATGTCAAAGAAGCTCCCAATATACTTTAAACCACATTATTTAAAATTTTTCCCTCGACCTCATCACCAAACCAACAAAGTCATGGTTTTGACTTAACTTATGATCTTTAGCTTGCTCTCACGCTAGCTTCTCATTTTGATTCCAATCATTCTCTCTAGGCCGTTTGCCCTCAAATCTTCACCAACCTCTTCTTACCCCCCATTTTCATCATAATATGCATCGTTGATCTTCTTCACAATTCTAAATGGATCAAGGGGTTAGTTTATGAAATACTGTTACCAAGAATCTTTCCTTACCCAGGTGAATCCATACAAAGTCTTCTTCTTGAAAAGTCTTGCTTTACTTTTCCTTACTACCATACTATTGATGCTTTTCTATAGTCTTCTTAAGCTTACTAGAAACCTTCTGATAAAGCTTTTGAATCTCCTTAGCCTTGTCAACTCCTTACTTTCATTCTTAGCAGCTAGTACTGCTAATAAGTCCCTAAGTATAGTAGGATTACAACTATACACAACTTTAAATGGAGATTTTCTTGTTGAATTATGGGTAAATCTATTATAAGCAAATTCAACAGCTAACAAGCATAAATCCCAATTAGTGAGATTCTTCCTTATGCTAACTTGCAACAAAGCACCTAACATATGATTCATAAATTTAATCTGTCCATCTGTTTGCAGATAACTAGAAGTATTGAACATTAAGTTAATCCTCAGTCTTTTCTAAAGAGTGTTTCAAAAAAGACCCTAAAATTTAACATCTTGGTTAGAAAAAAATACTCTTCATTACTCCATGAAGTCTCAAATTTCCTCGATGAAATGTTTAGTAATTGACATTGCATCATTGATCTTATGGCATAGAACAAAGTAAATCATCATGCTAAATCTATTTACAGCTACTACAAAAGAATCCTTGCTTTTGATAGTCCTTGACAATCCGAAAACAAAATCCATGTTAATATTAGTATAAAGTTTTGATGGTACTACTAATGGCATAATAGTACCATGAGCTTCTTTCTTACGCATTACCTTCTTACAAGCATGCCTCTCTATCACTTCATGTACATCTTTTATCATTCCTAGCCATTAAAAGAATTCTCAACAACTCTTGGATTCTTTTTTGACCAAAATGCCTAGATGACCCTCCAAAATGGGCTTCTCTAACAAGCAACTTATGAACAAAACCAAAAGGTATACACAATTTCCTTTATCCATCATAATATTCTCCTACTATTACTTCATCAATACATTTAGTCATAATAGGATTGAAGTAATCATCTTTGACATATTGCTTTTTGGTCAAACCAAATCTAAGTAACTTAGTCTTGATTAGATGAAAGTTGATTGACGATTTGCCTAAGACCTCCTTTTCTAATATCATATTATGATTAATACCACAATCATCTTAACTAAAAATTTAAGTTTGTAGATATAACGTGGACAATCATATTTATTATATAATACTCCATTCACTTGGGAGTAAGACTTTAACTAAGGCTCAATAAGTGAACATACTTAATTATGCCGAAGGTTGATTGACGATGCATTCTCTTGCTCTGATACTATGTTATAAGTAATATCACAACTGTCTTATTTAAAAGCTTAATCTTATAGATATAATGTGGACTATTATCATTATTATAATAAACTTTTAAATAAGATGGTGGTGGTATTACTCTTAGCATAATATTAGAAGAAGAAGTCATAGATTCAAGTCTTTGCATCGTTAACCAACCCCTATCTAATTAAGTCGTTTACTTATTGGGCTTTAGTTAAAGTCCAATCTATAAGTGAAGAAGGGGGGGTGGGTGGTGGTGGTGGTGTGGAGGGGAGAGATATAACAGTTCACATTGTATTTACAATTTTAAGCTTTCAGATATACATTTATAATATTACATAACAAGATGAATCTATGACAATAATTTGAGAAGGAAAAACAAGAGAAGATAGAAGAAGATTGATGTAAGAGTCGAAAATAAATGAAAACCAACAAAACAATATGAAAGAAAAGTAAAAAACTACTATACCCACATGATGGAGGTGATCTCAAATAAATTAGGAAAAGACCAAAAACAAAATCTATTGGATGGATATGAGAAACAATGTGATGGGCTTTGGGAAATGTGATGGCCTTGTAGAAAAAATATCGCTCTATTATAGGTAATTGCTAATGCAATACAAAAATATAGGCACGGATATGATATAATTAAGAAATTATACAAAATATAAATTTGACATGACATATAATACACGTAACACAACCAAGATTATTAAACTTGCGATTCTACCTACAATTACTAGAGAGTTAGTAAAATCAAATTACTAGAGAGTTCGTACAATCAGAATGTAAAATTAAAATGTAAAAATATAAGTTTTTATAATAAATATAAGTTTTTATAGCTTTAAAATATTATAAATATACTTATAATAGTTATTCAAAATTTGAAATATATAATAAAAATAAAGAAACAATGAAATTAAATTCTTTTCTATAGAAAGAAAAAAAGCATTATTAATATATAATCTAATATATACAAAAAAAATTAATAAAGTGAAAACTAAATTTTTTTCCATCGTTTTTTAAGAAAAAAATAATGAATTAAAAAGAATCAAATATTTCAATTTATTTTAAGTTATTAATGATATAAATTGAAATGTGTAGTTTTTTTTTTTTGTAAGTTTTGCCATTGGAGCTAAAACTTGAATGAAAATTATGTTTAGGGACTAAGAGAAAGAAAAAGAGGAAAAAAATTAGAATATGATAGGAAAAAATATATAATACCTTTATAATTGATGACTTGTAAAAGTTTAATAGTATTTATTTTATTTTATTTTCTAACTTATTTAATTTAGATATGTAGAATCGATAAACTTGATTAAAGATGTAAATTTTTATATAAAAATAAGTTTATATTCAAGTTAACTTGGACAAATCACTTAAAACTGTAAACTCATAGAATCATACGAATAAATATATAATTTTGATAACTATAATTATGGTATAAATAAGCGATAGCCCATGAGAAGGTTGATGGCTTCTTAGGGAGAATTTCGCTCTTGTGTATGCAATTGCTGATACGTGTTGATAATATAGATGCAAAGATAATGCAATTAAGAAATTATACTATTAAAACACAAATCTGACATGGCGCACAATACGTATGACACAATTATTGTATCATAAACACGTTCTTAATCTAAACTAATTATTTTTAATATAAACTTTATTTTTGGTTTGTATATCACAAATTCAAACACAATTTTGGAACATACACCCAACTCGCTAATTCCTAAACTAATTTAGGAATTAAATATTGGAAGAAAAGAAATTACATAATATCCAAAAAGCAGAAAATCATTTTTTTTTTTTTACTCGTTAATAGTATGGGACGGGACAAAAACTCCAATGAAAATAAACCTTTCCTATTTGCTATGTACTCATTTCCTCACATGTGCGATTCTGCCCTGTCCTTGACTCCTTTGCAATTGTGGATAAAATAATATTATAAAATCACCACGTCACAAAATTTTTATTTTTTTTATTCAATCAAAGGAAAAAAAAAGAAAACCCCGAGAGAGTTAGTCATTCATGATTGTGAAGTCTTTAATAATTTACAAATCTTTACTTAGTTTGATTTTAATTTAAACCGACAAAGAAACATTGGGTTATAAAGGTCATGAAGCATGTGGGCTGGTCATGTTTTCTTCTTTCACCAAATATATAAGAAGCTTTTAGTATATCTCCAATCCAAATCTAACCCAGATTGTCTTTTCCAACTGGGATTTCATATATCATCTATTTTACACGATTGTATTCATATTAATTTAATCGTCTTGAAAGACGGAAACTACATAAAATCTGCATAAAAATTCAAACTTTGAGGTTAATTTGTATTCATTGATGAATGATTTTAACGTCAAGGGTCAAATGGAGGAAGCAAATTCAACAAGCAAATTCCAGAGATTGTGTGTGTTTTGTGGAAGCACCTCCGGGAATAGGAAAGTTTTCAGTGATGCTGCTCTTGAACTTGGTGATGAACTGGTCAGTATTCTTTTTCTTTCGAATGAAATAAAAAAAAAAAAAAAGAGTTAACTTTTTTATCGTCATGCAATGAACATGTTGTTTCATGAACTGGGTTTGTATTGAAATTCACAATGTTTCCTTATTATGGGTGTGGTGTGTATGGTATTGGTTCTGCTATATATAAATACATATATACATACATACATACAGTTGTAAAGATGACTCTTTTATTCATTTGCGTTATCTTTTTGGTTTGACATACTTTTGAAACTTGTCTTCATGCATTGACATGGTTGTTGTTTCGTTTTCTGTGCGGTTTTGTCTTATGGGCATACGAAATGGTTTTCCTAACATTGATGATAGAAGAAGAACCCATAACCTTATTTGACTTCTGTCCTAAATTTTAAGTCTTAATCATTTTGGGTCAATTCTTGCGTTGGGAATGATTTTAATGTATGTTTTTTACGGTACAGGTGAAGAGGAAAATTAATTTGGTGTACGGTGGAGGAAGTGTTGGGTTGATGGGATTAATATCCCAGAAAGTCTATGATGGCGGTTGCCATGTCCTTGGGTATATTAATATTTGAGAGATTGCCTTTTGTTATTCATTGCAGCCTTTTCTTTTCTTTTCTGAATATTATTTCTTTTTTTTTTTTTTGTCCTTTTTGACTTTCTCTTCTTTTCTTTTTTCCTTTTTTTTTTTTTTTTGGCATGCAGTGTTATTCCTGAAGCGCTTAAGCCTCTGGAGGTAATGGCGTTTGCTTCTTCTTCCTCATTGTTTGTTCATCTTCCCGGTTTCCTTCTCAATTCTATGCTTGTTATTTTGCTCTTATCGCTGCGGTACTTCCATATGCTGGTTTTCGTCTGCTTTTCACATGTTGCCTTCGTTCCTCTTTACCTGATAAAGTAGAAATGTATAGTTAGGTTGTGTCACTTGTGGTTGGTTCCAAGAAATTTCTATAATTTTAGAGGGAATGGAATATTTCCTTCCATTTCCTTTGTTTGTTTCAAAACACAAAATGATATTTACACCTTCATTCCTTTTCCATTCGTTTCTTTATCTTTCTTCCGCTCGTTTGCGCTCATTTTTCTTCCCAAAAAAAAAATTTGCCAAACACAAGTAAATTTTTCAGATCATGGGCAACCTTTTTTTTTTTTAAACTGAAACATGGCTTTGAACAAGTTCTTGGCTTTCTACAGCTTTTGCTTTCTGTTCTTTCGTTCTTTTTGTGTTCAGAAAGTTTTCCTTTTTGAATTGTCAGATTTCTGGTGAGACAGTCGGAGAGGTGAGAACAGTTGCAGATATGCATGAGCGAAAAGCTTTAATGGCTCAAGAAGCTGATGCATTCGTTGCTCTTCCTGGTAGTATTCCAGAATGTTTCACCTTAAATCACTTTCTATTTTATTGGAAGGGTTTTGAGCAGAAAATGATGTTGTGATTTTGTTGATTAGGAGGATATGGAACAATGGAAGAACTGCTGGAAATGATAACATGGTCCCAGCTTGGCATTCATAAGAAACCGGTACGGTGTCTATGTTCATTCATTCAATCAATCCTGAAAAGTAAAATGGATTCATCAATTTGATATGAGCTATTCCGTTGACAAACGAGCATTCACAGGTTGGTCTTCTAAATGTTGATGGGTATTACAACAGTTTGCTTGCCTTATTTGACAATGGTGTTAAGGAAGGTTTTATCAAGCCACGTGCTCGGGAGATTGTTCTGTCTGCTCCAACAGCCAATGAACTTATGGAGAAGCTGGAGGTACTAAGGAAGCCCACCTTAATATCTCCTCTCTGGCTCTCTAAGCTTGGACAGAGTAATTTCATAGGATTCAACTGGAGATCCTAGGCTACTTTGAACAATTTCATATTAGACCGCGTGAGAAGTTTACTGGGGACATTTAGTCCGCAATGTTACTATGTGCTAATACAATTTTTATTATTCCTTTTTCAGGAAATTTCCTACGTTATTAGCGGCATTGGAAGAAAACAGATGACTTTTATCTGATGTTCATTTCTATCTTCTTTTTCTTTTTGTAGCTTTATAGCCCTTCGCATGACCATGTGGCTCCTCATGAAAGTTGGCAGATGAAAAAGCTTGGTGATTATTCAAGGCAATACGTTGCATAGGAAAGTAAAACGTAAGGTAGGCATGTTCTTATACTACATCCCTGACGGGTATCACCATTATTATTTGAACCATGTAAATGACTTTATTGAGGTGGAGACGACCATCTATTGTTACCGTGTTCTTTCCAGTTCAGTGTACTGTCAATTCAAGTTAATCCTAGCTGTCCTACAACATCGAATGGTTTATGATCAATTGAAATCCTATTCACATATCATGTCTATAACCTGTACTGTTAGTCAGACAGGAATTTGCTTAATTTGCTTGGATGTGGTAAAGCTTTTCCCTTCTCCCTTTTTTTATTTTTATTTTTATTTTTTATCGAAGATATGCTCTGCAATTGAATAGCATATGGGACGAGAGGTCATTCTATAACAGCTTTATTGTTTTTTTATCTCCCCCTTCATTTTTGGCTTTTAGTTTTTAAGTTTCATGGGGCAATATATAGACTCCATTTTGCAAATTTGTTACGCGTTTTCGCAGTTCACCATCGGCAGAATTTTCCTAGTCTCACTTAATCTCTTTCCTGCAAGCCTATATGTTATTTCCTTGTTGAACAATGACCCTAATAATAATAATTAGATGGAAAGCAACAGATAATAGAGAGTGGAAAATGTACTACTGTTTTTACTTGTCACTAGGATGATCAATTGTTTACAGCTGGAGTCCACTTTATTAATTGTTTGACCTCCTTAGCGTCTCACATAAATGCTATATTTTTTTTTATTAATTCTAATATTTGGGTAGCATCATGGAAAGCTAGTAGGAAAGGTTTAACTTTCTGTAACTTCTGAGAAGCTAGCTTAACCTACTCTGCTATTTCATCAGGGGTGTTCGTGTACGGATGAAGCTTTGCCTTAACCATAATATCGAATTAACTCTCATAATTTCTTGCTCATCCTTGACGCGCCTTTCCTTCAGGCATATGATTACAAAGCACTTTATACGCCCCCACCCCCTCCACCCCCCTTTTTTCTTTTTTCTTTTTTTAAATTTTGTTGAATGGAATCCCAAAATTTTGTTTATAAGACTGAAAATCCCCTTCACAGTGAAATATGAGGTTTCCGCCTTTAAAGCATATTGATTCCATACTATTGTTGGTTTTATTGAAGGAAACCATGCAAGTTCTAGAAGTTATCCTTATTTATGGAAGAAACACCAGCCTTCAAGTTTACCTTAGCCATATTTTCAATGCCAAAGCCCTTCCATGTTTAGATCCCAAACAAAATATGGCTTGAGACATATTAGCATAAAGGGATCATTAAATGAAGTGTAGACATGGATATTGCTATTGTTATTAACACTTGGATTACTATTCCATGGTAAAATGTACGTTGATGGGATCCTTGAACTTATTCTGATCGGAGTACGCAAGTGTTGTACTAAAACAAAACATCTTATCTATTAACACTAGGAGCCTAACTGATCTGTCACCTTTGAGTATCTCACTCGGTCTTTGTTGCTTTCCAAGGGTAACTTGGTCTTATTTGAAGATGCCAACTGCAACCCACATGGCTTTCTCTTGGCATAAACCCAGTAGGGGGGGTCCTTCGAGCACCCATTTGATGTTTGTCTATGTTTGGATGTTCCATCTATAGTACAATGGCATTTGATGTTTACTACCTTGATTGTTTCTAAAATTTAGAATGTCATCTTCATCCTAACAGGGAGATTAATAATAAGTACCTTTCTACTTGCGTTGAATAGTTACGTCATTTCATTTAAGAACCCGTTCCTCGCTCGGTTTGATCTTACAAGAGATATAGCCTCCCCCATGCTTGATTTCAATAGCATGTTCTAGTTTAGGTGAAAAGTTAATTTACGTGCAATAAAATATGGACCTTTACCCTACTAAAATCCCAAGTCCAGCCATCAAAATCCTTATTGCATTTGATGATTCTTTGGACTTGAATGGAAGATTGTACATGAAAACTTCAAAGCCCCCACTGTTTGAAAAACCTGTCAGGTTATGTCATTTAGGTCTTATCATAAATTACATAGTGCATCAAATAGAGCCTTGAATAGGTCATTGTTCTTGTTTTATGGAGTTTCCACTATAGGCGATTGTTCTCCAACTCATTGTGGACCTTTTAGTTTAGTCATGTCATGAAACTGTTGGTGGAGAAGGGATGTCCCTCTGGAGGGGGTCCATCCTCTTTTATATTTATTCTACAGAGACTATGAAATTCATTGCTGCATCCCAAAAGCCATGAACTGTTTAGTGGACAAGCCATGAACTGACTGCGCTTGTTATAATTGACTCTCCTTGAGGTTAAGAGGTTGAGGGTCCATCTTCCTCTGCTTTTATTCCTCAGGAGCTGATCCTGTTTTGTTTTTTTCCTCATTTTCCTAGCCATTGTCCTTGTGAATGAAGTCCTAGATGTCATCATAGTTCTTTATATAATTGGAACAAAGAAAAATGAGCATCTTACTCTGGCTTTTTGGCAGCATAGACTTGAAATGCAATCAAAATTATTTATTTCATTTTTTCTCTTTCTTTTCCTTTAAAAATGTATTGATTAATTGGGTTGAGTTGTAACACTATCTTCCAAGGGTAATAGGTAACATGGTAGATTTTATCCTAATTATGGTGACTAATAGGTAATATGGTAGATTTTATCTGGATCTCGAACTACTCAAGAGTTTGTATATTTCCTGGACCAGTTAATCCCACCATCATTTTGCTTCTAAGAGCCATTAGTATTGTAACGTCTTAGACGATAATATGTGATGATATCAAAAGCTTGACCAAAGACACTCTAATCTAAGGTAGCGTTTGAATTGGATAAAGAAAATAAAACAGGATAAGTATATTGAAAAATTAATTATTTATATTATAAAATAAATATTTTTTTGGAATGTTTTAATAAAAGTATTATAATATGAAGAGGTATTTTTAAAAGTATAAAATAGTTTTGTTTTTGTTCAGTGAATTTTATTTTTATACGATGGTGTAGATGTGATAAAATTTAGATTTTTTCCTAATCTATCAATCTAATTTTTTATCAATTCATTAAGCAAAATTATAAAGTAAATATGAGATAAACTTTTTTGTTCAGTATAATACTATAAAAATTATGTAATTAAATGTTACCCAAGCGATTGTGTCATGAGTAGAATCACACTTGTCTTTATTACCTAAATGTTTAACCTTTTTGATGCGGCAGGGATTATTATATTAACAGGCGATAATTGAATTTAGGTTGAATTTGAGAATTGGATCAATGGACACCATTCCTGGGTCGTTGAAAGTTTGTGTTAATTTTCTCCCACCAAACCTTGTACTTAGATCGATCCGGCGCCTAAGGTTGCTTTCCTTCATGACGACGTGCTACGGATGACATTATTTAAATTTACTTGTAAAATGATTCGATGTCATTAATGACTGGGTCGTCTAGCGAAAAACTAAATTAAATAAATTTTGGAAATTTCTCTATCATATATGCTGGATTGGACAGTCGTGGTTCTCTTTTAATCACCTCGTGCTAAATACGACAAACAACTAATGCAACCTTTTATTTTCTTTTTCCTGCTTTTGTTATTTTAAGTGCTGGATGATGTACATATGAATATTGTAATGCTATTTAGTACAGGTTAGGTAGTAGACCTAAATTGGGAATCTGGTTATTGAATTTCACAGAAGCTTGCATGCTTTTTCCTAAGCTTAGAAAAATATGATTTCACCTCTTCTTTACTTTCTTTTTGTTTGAGTCGTTTAAGGTCGTTTGCATTTTGCAGCTTATAGGTTTGTACACCCCATGTTTTAGATTTAAAAGTAGGGTAAATTATAGTTACAATTTATTATATTTGCTTCGTTTGCGTCTAGACTTTATCTTTAAACTTTTGTAATTAAGACACAAATTCTTGAAAAATGCACAATTGGATTCTTGAATGACATTTTTCCTCAGGATTTTATGCATTTTTCTAAATGTTAGGGTATCTTATTATTTTATTCAATATTAAAATAGTTAAATATGGTATAGATGCACTTATTATGAAGATTCGATGGTCTAAATAGAGAATTTAAAAAATAAGGAAGCTAAAAGCAGATAAAGTAAATATAAAGTGTGTCTTTTGAATTCATCCAAAAAACTTAGAAGTACTTATTTCTAATTAAGTTCCAAAATATTTGGTTTAATTTAGGATAGTTAAAGAGTTTTAGATTGATTAGTTGGAAACATGATTCGTTAGATATGACCTACCCTAATCGAGATCCTATCAAGATTCTTGAGCCTTCCTTATTCGTCTGGCTCCATAATGGAGTCCCAGGCCCATTACATTACTTTTAAGGTGCATATTTATCATAGGCATAATTCACTCAATGTAAACTCATCGTTAATACAATAATTATAATGAAGATGATGTATGTGTAAGTGGTGGATGTAAATTTCAAATACTGCAAGTAGGGATAAATATATAGAAGAGCTGTGCAAATTAAAGACATCGTTAATTTTAGTTATAATGCCATCACGGTTGGATTATATATCATCTTAGATACCATATACTTAGAATATACGGAGTAGATAAGTAAAGGAAATTTAGCATGGTGAGTTTGGAATAAAGATCGTTAGATCGATTGGTCCATTGTCAACCTTCCTTAGGAGGGGCTCATGCATATAAAGAGGTTTTTCTTGAGCTTGAATTCAAAAGGAGTTCATGAAATAAGGGACTCATCTCAACCATTAGCTATCAATGCAATCTGATGGATAACATCGATGGCCAAACTCTATAAATATATAGATTATCTTCTCATTTCTTGATCAAGAAATCAAGAGAAACGTTGTTGTGTTGCTAATTTGTCATCAAAAGATCAAACAAGTACTTATGGTGAAGAACACAACATCTCTTCAAGAATAATAGGTTTGATGCTTAAATAGCTTTTTTACTTATTATACGTCCATTTGAGCTTGTTGAGATCCTTGCTCCTCTTCGCTATCTCTTTTTTGCTTAATCATTCCTTATGTACCATTTCACACCATTTGTTGAAGGTCACATATAGTGCGAGATGCATGCTATACGCATGTGATCATTACTATTAGATTCATATACCTACATTTTTTTGCGAATTTACTAAGGAAAAGGAAGTTGCAACTTCATGATGACACCTTTAAGAAAAAGGATGGTAGATTCTGTTGATGATACTAATCAATATCTCGAAACTAACTTAGAAATCACCAAGCAAATTATGTTAACACTTGGAGATGTAAAGGTAAATCAAGGCAACCTTATGTAAGAGGGTATACCTAACAATATGCAAGTAATGCATACGCTTCAAGAAGCTATGAGGGTATTGAGTTAATTGATGGTGATATTTGCTTAAGTTGCACCTAGAATGGCTACTTGTACTACCATACAATCAATGATGGCCCTACTAAATCGCATTATTGCCATGTAAAAATGTACTGTCAAGGTAAGTTAATCATCAATTCTCCTACTGTTAGTGAGGAAGTTGTTTGTAGAGTTGATGAACAAGTTCTTACACTAAAGTCTACACTTATACAATACTCAAAACCTCAAGTGAGAGAGGAAAGAGTTTAGCTTAAGGTTTACTTTTCTTTAGGTGCTACTTCATGCGACACAATTGGTAGACCTACAAGTCATCTTAGTCCTACCTTTATTGTACTAGTGGAAGCTTTGATGTTTGCCCTTAGGAGATCATTTACCACTAAGGAAATTCTTGATATATATATATATATATGTGTGTGTGTGTGTAAGAGTTATAAGTGAAGTCTATTGTAGAGATGTTGGATCTTAAACTCCCTTGCAACTAATGCATCACTACTAAGCACTATCTAAGGACTATGAAGTCTTAAGTTCATACTATTCAATGGTAAGAAACAAAGTGCCCAAACAACACTTACTAGAATTCATCGAAATTCTAATGGTACATTGTTGCGAATCGTGACCAAGAATAGATAAGACTGGTTGCTGGATGGATTCAAGCTTGTAGAAAGCTCAAAAAAGATTAATGAGGAAAGTGTGAAAAGGGAAAAAATGAAGAATAAAATAATAAGTAAAACCTATGAATAGTTCCAGAGGATATGACGTACCAATGGAACTTTCGAAGACTCACGACTCAATTCGATATGACGCATGAATTGGTCTGGTGAGATTATTTGTCACCTAACTTTATTTAAGGGAAATAGTAAGAGTGATACCGAGGGTAAACAAACAGTATTTACGCAATGAAGAAAAAATACTCAAAAGAGTGTATATTAAGAATGACCTGATGATCTCATAGTTATAGCTACAAGGATATTTATACCCATAAGTTAGGACAACCTGTCTAAAAAGGAAAAAATAAAAATGACATTTCCTAAGAAAGTAATGTATAAGATATAATAGGGTAAAAATGAATATATAAGAAAAATAATCATTGGTGCAACGGATTTTGCACATAATACTGTATACGTGGTGATGCTACATTGGTGAGGTCGTTAGAAGATACGGATAAAAAACTACAGACAAAAAAGTACGAACATATGGACTTATCTGAGCAGGGATGGCTTAGTTAGTTGGAACTCTCTCTCTCGGCTTCTTAGTAAGGAATATGTCGAGTAATTGGTTGGCTCGACACTAAAGAGTAATCATCAACTTGACATACTATAAAAAAATAGGCGGTCATACAGTACGACATGAAGGGTGCCTTGGCAAGGAAGTATTCAGCTTCAATAGGGGTTGGTTAGAATAGAAAGATTCGTCGTGCCAACCTCTTTAGTCCTCGAGTTTGGCTGTAGGTCAAAGATCCGGTAACCTGATTCTCATCATTCCCTCTGGGTTGTTTTAGACTTGAGATCAAATCCAAATGGTGTTCATTCAGTTCTCCATCAGGGTGATGTGGACTGAGGTCGGTAACATTAAAGGTGTTAGAAACCCCATAGTCCTTAAATGGTTCCAACCTATAGGCATTGTTATTGATTTTCTAGAGGATTCTGAAAGGTCTTTTTACTTTTATAGATAATTTGTTATTTCTCTTGTCCGGGAATCGTTCTTTGCTAAGGTGTAGCCATACCAAATCTCCTAATTGAAATTGTTTGGTCGACCTACTCTTGCTCTTTTCTCACATTCTTCTAGCAGCTTGGTCGATGTGCCAAGTGTCCTTGTTATAGATGTGCTGAAGAGATTGTGTTCTAGCCGTTACGTCAGGGTCTTCTTGCGCGGGTATTGGTATAAGGGCGTGGTCGAAGGATAATTCAGGATTGAATCCATAGACCACCTTAAAGGGAGTTTACTTAGTGGTGTCATGTACTGTTTAGTTATAGGCGAACTCAACCACTTGCAGGTAGACGTCCTAATTAGCTAAGTTCTTGCCTACTGCAGCTTGGAGCAATGATTCCAAAGTATGATTAACCACTTTTGTTTAGCCGTCAATTTGGGGGTGACATGAGGTACTGAAGAGTAATTTGGTTCTCAACTGATGCCATAGGGTTCTCTAGAAATAACTCAAGAACTTTGAATCTCTATTGGAAACTATACTCTTGGCATGCTGTGTATCCGTACAATCTCTTACAAGAAAAGAGAAGTAATAGCTGAAGCATTATTAGTCTTGGTACAAGGCATGAAGTGTGCCATCTTACTAAATTGATCCACGATGGCCATTATAGAATCTTTGCTTCAAGTGGTTCATGGCAGTTCAAGAATAAAGTCCATACTCAATTCAGTCCACGGCTTCATCAGGATAGGTAAGGGCATTACTTTCCCTTGCTTTGCTTTGCATTTAGCCTTCTTGCATATGGCACAGCTTTCAACAACTCGATGTACATCTCTTCTCATTCTCGACTAAAAGAATCGGCTATTTATCAGTTCACAGGTCCTCCTTTTCCTAAAATGTTTGGAGAGACCTCCACTGTGGTCTTCCTTAACTAGTAGCTCCCTTAGTGAACAGATTGGCATGCATAATTTTTCGCCTCGGAACAAGTAGCAATCCTTTACATGATACTCATTTACTGTCCTCCCATTGACGCATCGCGAAATTATGAGTCCAAAGTGCAGATCCTTAGAGTATTGTTCTTTGATACTTACAAACACAAACAACCTAGTCTGTAGTTCTAATAAAAACGAATGTCTACTCGAAAGAGCATCGGTAATTATGTTACTCTTTCCCTACTTATACTTAATTACAAAATTGAATCCTTTAAATAATTCGACCCATTTCGCCTACCGCTTCAACAACTTGGTCTAATTTTGGAGGTACCTCAGCGATTCATGGTCAATATATATGATAAATTCTATCGGTAATAAGTAATGTTGTTATACTTGCATTGCTTGGATTAATGCTAAGAGTTTCTTATCATACATAAAGTAATTCAGCTGCGGTCTTTGGAGCTTCTCATTGTGGAAGGCAATTGCCCGGCTTTCCTGCATTAAGATAGTGCTTATTCCAATGCTCGATACATCACATTCCAGCTCAAAAATTTTGTTAAAATCGGGTAGTACTAACACTAGGGCGAAGGTCAACATTTCTCTTACCTCAACAAAGCTCCTCTCTTTCCTTTCTCCCCATCAGAAGTTGGCGTTTTTTTTCGTTAGTTTAGTAAGTGCTGTAGCAAGGATGCTAAAATTTACGATGAACCTTCGGTAAAACAATGTTGATTCGTGGAAACTTCTCACATCGACATAAGTAGTAGGAGTCGGCCAATTGACAATTGCTCAGATCTTCTCATCATCGACTCGCAAGCCTCCTCCACTAACTACATAGCCTAAGAATACTACTTCCTCTTAGCAAAAGCAACATTTCTTTAGATTGGCGAATATGCTCTCGACATGAAGAATGTCTAAGACTTCTCTGTGATGTTCACAATGACTTGGCATGTTGGCACTGTAGACTAGGATGTTGTTAAAGTACACCACGGCATACTTCCTGATAAGATGTCTCAGCACATGGTTCATTAATCTTATAAAAGTGCTTGGGGCATTCAATAAGGCAAAGGGCATGACCATCCATTCGTAAAGTCTATGTTGAGTCCTGAATACAGTCTTTCATTCATCGCCTAGTCTCATGCAGATTTGATGGTAACCAGATTTAAGATTAATCTTGTTGAAAATATTGGCTTCACTCAGTTCATCTAACAAGTCTTCTAGCATCGGGATCAAATGCCTGTATTTGATTGTGATTTTGTTCACGGCTCGGCTATCTATACACATCTACCAGGTTCCATCTTTCTTTAGTACTAGAAGTAGAAGTACAGACATAGCACAAGGGCTGAGACTTTCTCTTACATAGCCTTTCTCCAACAACTCATTGACTTAATGTTGGAGTTCAGAAGCCTGCTCAGGATTTACCCGATAAGTTGGCTTATTCGGTAGTGCAGCGTCGAGTACTAAGTTAATACAGTGCTCTATTCTTCAAGTTAGGGGGCAACTCCTCAAGTAACTGTTCTAGAAATAGATCGACATATTTATCTAACTAGGGGGCAACTCCTCAAGTAACTGTTCTAGAAACAGATCGACATATTTATCTAACAACTCCTTGATCTCCTAGGGTAACTCACCCTACTCCCTCGTTTCTAACAGTTGCTTGATCAACAAGAGGGTCGGCTCATTAACGTTGATGGTCTCTCGAAGCTCGGCTTTACTCATCACTAAAGCCTTCTTCAATTCGCGAGCAAGTTTCGTTTGCAACTTATTAACTTCTCTTGATGGCATCGGATTTAGTGTGATCTTCTAATCATCCTTCTCGAACATATACGTATTCCTGTAGTCGTCATGCATAACTCTCCTGTCAAACAATTATGATTTACCTAACAACATGTGGGAAGCGCATATAGGCAGTACATTGCAAAGAATCTAGTTAGAGTAATTTCTTATAATGATCAGTAGTATTATTTACTAAATGACATATAATGCTCCCTTCTCACTTAACCAGTGCAACTTATACGGCTTCAAATGTGCAACAGTAGGCAACTTCAATTTTGAAACAAGATCGACTAATGTTACATTAGTGCAACTTCTACTATCCATGATGAGGGCACACATATGATCGTTCACTTTACATGTAATATGGAATAAGTTCTCTCTCTACTCTTCCTCTCGTGAAAGTTCCATGTTCATAATGTGTTGGACAACCATGAGTAATTGATCTAAGTCCTCAAGAAACACATCTTCTTCAATTAGCTTTTTCTTGGCAAGAACCTCCTCCTCGTCAGATTCCTCATCCATACTCTCCACTTTTAGCTTTGAGATATCTCTCTTGATGACCATTGTTCGTCGATTCGGGTACTAAGCAGCCATGTGTCCAAACCCTTGATACTTGAAGCACTTAATCTGACTAGTCTTCTTGTTAGACCCTTGGCCCTTTTCATATGTTTGGGTCGGCACTACATCATTAGGTCGACCTTTCTACTCGGTTTGAGCATTAACCTTTTTGCTCAACTTTGTACTCGACTAAGCTAGGTGACTTGCCTATTCGGATCGGTTAGTCGGCATCCTTGCTGGTACTTAACTCCTTCTTTGCCTCTTTACTCGCTAAGCAATCCTAATAACCTCATCCATAGTATCAAATCGTTGGAGTTTCACAATATCTCGAATGTCTCCTCTCAACCCAGTAACAAACCTTAAGATTATTCTAGCTAGTGGTTCCTTCACTTCGTAACACGCCATAAGCATTTGAAATTCTTAAACATACCTATCAACAGTGAACGTATCTTAGAGGTATGTTTCCGGCATGAATCTATTTCTAGGTACTCTTTTTATCTTAGGCCAAGTGTTAATCTCTTAGTACCCCTCTCATCTTCTCATGGCCTGAAAATTCTTTCACAATATGGTGGCATATTTAGAGAATTCAACAGCAACAGTTCTTACCTTCTCGTAAGCCTCATAATGATAATAATCAAATACATGCTCTACCTTCTCTTCTCACTCCAGATATTCATTAGCATTCCCAGATCTATTGAAACTCGGAATTCGAAGCTTCACATGGTCAGATGCTCTGGGGATTCATACACACTCCTCTTCAAAATATTCATCTTCCTCTTCATCAAGTTCTCTTAGGTTTATCTTTCACCTTACTCGTCCGCCAACTCATCCACCTCGAATGGGTCGAGCTGGGTTCGAACCTCTAATAGGTTGAGCAACTTATGGCGTGTTTTATGTGACCTTAGTAGGTCGACAAGACAGTACATGAACAGCTTAGGTCAGATCTACCAAGAGGTTAGCTACCTCATCAAGTCTCTCATTAGTGTTTCTGGGAGTTCCCTGACAACTCTACTGTCATTCATGGTTGACAACTCTATTGTAATCACCAATACTAACATTCATACTTGGGTCTATCATTTTTCTTCACATATTCAAAGCTCAAACAAATACTTTGGAAAGTGAACAGCTAACAACATAGTAATTAAAAGAACACAGTAACTTGCTCTGTTTCACATATGCAAAACAGAGTATAATAAAACTTCAAGAAGAACTACTATAGTTCATACAAAACCTCTGCTTTGATATCAAGATGTTACGAATTGTAACCAAGAACAGACAAGGTTAGTCGTTAGATGAGTCCAAGCTTGTAGAAAGCTCAAAAAGGATTAATGAAGAAAGTGCGAAAAGGGAAAAAATGAACAATGAAATAGTAAGTAAAACCTACAAATAGGTTTAGAGGATATGACGTACTAATGGAACTTTCGAGGACTCATGACTCAATTCGATATGATACACAAATTGGTCTGGTAGGATTACTTGCCACCTAACTTTGCTTAAGGGAAAAAATAAAAGTGATACCGAAAGTAAACAAATAATGTTTATGTAAGGAAGAAAAAGTACTCAAAAGAGTGTATATTAACAATGACTTGATGATCTCACAGTTACATGTACAAGGGTATTTATACTCATAAGTTAGAGTAACCTGCTTAAAAAGAAAAAGACAAAAAGGCATTTTCTAAGGGAGTAATGTATAAGATACAAAAGGGTAAAAATGAATATAGAAAAAAAAAAACAATCATTGGTATAATGGATTTTGTATATGATACTGTACATGTGGCGATACTATATTGGCGAAGTCGTTAGAAGATAAGGATAAAAGAGTACGGACATATAAGCTTGTTTGAGCAGGGATGACTTAATCAGTTCAGACTCTCTTTCTCGACTTTTTGGCAAGGAATATGCCGAGTAATTGGTTGGTTCGGCGCTAAAGAGTAATCATCAACTTAGCATATTGTAGAAAAATGGGTAGTTATACAACATGGCATGAAGGGTGACTTGGTAAGAAAGTACTCGGCTTTGGCTTCAGCAAGGGTTAGTTGGAACGGAAGGATTTGTTGTGCCAGCTCCTCTAGTCTTTAGGCTCGAATGCGGGTCATGAGTCCGATAGCCTGATTCCCATCATACATGGGCTTGATAATAACTTGAAACTACAAGAGTTCTCTAAGTTAAATGACAAGATTTAAAGCTTTATAGTCTCAATAGCCCATACACCCCTAAGCTTCCTTACGTCTTCACTACTATCAACTCCTACAACCATACGCCCTCCATTGCTTCGATAAGCGCCATTATATATACCTAAGCATCCTTATGTGTGCCTTAATCGCCACCACAACCGTTACCGCGCATATCATTAGCCTGTTGCTCCTCTAAAAGCACCTATATTCCCCTAAGGTCCATCCTGATGTTGAGCTATGTCTCAATAGTGTATCCAAAGAGCATTAATACCATTAGAAATTAATGTGGATTTAGTTGGTATAACTTTCCTCTTACACCTTTTACTTGAAACATTTGTCAACCTTATTAAGTCACCATACTCCAGATCTTTAGATATGTTGACAAAAGTGCTAATAACTCAAGCAAAAATTGAGAAATTCTAACAAATTAACCAAAGGACTGGATGAGTACCCATAAGGATGCAACCCAGCATAAAGTAATGGGCATACCATGTATGCCACTAGATTGATTCTTTGCCATTCTCCAGACCTTCATGCATGTAAACCCTTAGTTATTAGTTGTAATCTCAAGTTTTATATACAAGTTAAAAGATCTCGTAAAATGATAGTGTTTTTAGGTGTTTTTGTTGTTAGTGTTTTTAAAACAAGAATTAAAGGTTATGATTATTTCTCTTAGAAGGTGATTACAAAAGAAATCTTTTTGATTAATTCCTACTAATAAGAATAAGAATTCAAAAAGAATCAAATGGAAAGGAGGAACTATTGTCATAATTCAAAGAATTGATAAGATCTAGAAAATAAGAGAATAAAGTCTCTTAGGGTTTTCATTCATAAACTACATCAACTAAATACATAAAAGACCTATATGTATGTATGTATGAATGTATATTGTTTAAGCCATTAATTTTTTTATTTGACTTCACAATATAATATAAGTTTTACTTTTATTTTTTCTTTCTTATCTTATATATATCTATTGATTTGTTAATTAAATGGAATCTATGAATATATATAAATATATTATTATGCAATAGTGTAATGGAAAAATTGTTAGATCAAGTATTAGATTTCATGTACACACATCACATGCATCATTTGCAAGTACATATACATGGGCTCACAAATAACTTTAGACACTCTAAACCAACTTAAAATAAAATATTCTCTAATAATTAGGCAACACATAAAAATGGAAACTGAACATGAGGTATCCTAAAAACTATGGAAGGAAAATAACATATATTGAATGAGTAGAAAAGACTTCATGAAACCGACATGGGAATTTTGTCTTTGAGGCAGCCTTGGTGCAAGACTAGTCCACCCAATCTAGTCAACTGCCTCGAGTCTCAACCTTGCAATCTTGCTTAAGTCAACCCTTTTTGCACACATCTAGCTTCTCAATCTCTTGTAATATGTAAGTCTTCTTAACTCCTAAGCTAATTTTCTACATAAATGACAAAGTTCTTCAAATATATCTACTCTTTATTTGCATAAGAATCTAGAATAAACCTACGAGTCATATTACATAATCTAATGGCCCTAGCTCTAGTAATTGATCTTATAGGAATATGATCCCTACCATTACGCTTATGTAAGCCTTGGTTTGAGACATTTTACATTATGCTTTAGACTTCTTTATATAATCTTTCAATTTATTGTTTGTGGAAAGAGGACTCATGATGGATAGTGCTTTGCATTTAGATATTTCAGTTAGAAAAGACTACCGATCCCATATTTAGTTAGGATCTTTTATTAATTCTTATATACCCTGTTGTGTTTATCACTTAGAACGAAACCATCACCATTCATTTTTTTTGGTTAACTATGGCATTTATAATAATAAAATATAAGTGTCCTTATAAATAATTAACCTCCGCTTAAGATATGCTTAGTAGAGGTAAAATCGCATACATTCACGTTCACATTCCTTCTATTCGAAGTCTTTGTACATTTTGACATTCCATATCCTAAAACACCCTCCTATAAAAAAGTACACATAGAAGCTGAAGGAGTTTTCAAAAACATACCGTCATCTTCTATATCATGAATCATAGTAGCTAATCTGCAACTTTATTTATTTCTCTTGAGATTGCTTCAATCCACCGGCCTTGTAGTTTGAGAGGGTTTCTCTACAAGCTAGTGCAGCATTATAGTATTTAAACTTGATATTTGTAAGCCAAGTAATAAAATAAGCTATAGATTCAACAAAGTTCAACATTTAAGTAACCCTCTTGTATGCAATGAAGTGTCCTAAAGTATATTGCTGAAAGTTCTAATAGAACAACATCTTGTATTTTTAGCTTTTTACTAAATTTGAATATCCATTTTCTCTCTTTGTCCCTTAGAACTCCTACAATAGTTGCATTGTCTCTATTTGCTACCAGTGATCCATCGGTATTCAATGTAAACCATCCTTATGATGGTGGGATCCGTATTTATTATTTCAATTTTTATAAGTTGTTGTCTCTTCTTTATTAAAGCCTAATATTCATGTGTTAGTTTTGTAATATTTTGAGCTTGAAGTGAGTTTGAGTGATTAGAATGAAAATCTTGTTGATTCCCTATCCTCTAAATTTGCCAGAATATAATCCCAAATATAAACCCTTTTGGTGAATCTTGACTAATGTTCTCTCTCTTGATATAACAATTGAACTTTATCCAATTGTAGATATTTTGGTTTATCTTTAGATGTATCATTGAATAAGTTTCCTACCGTATAAATATATCTTTTAATCGAGCCTAATCATGAAATATATGTTGTATGTTTTCATCCCACATACCACAATGTGGATAGCAATTTTTTATGTTTATATGCCATTCATTTTTGTTGATTTCTTTGAAATGATTGGTGTTTTTCCTTAATAGTAAATTTTAAAGTTCCAAGATACAATGAAAAAGGGTTAAAGCTTTGGGAGAAATATTAGATATCAAAAATACCTTAACACGATATATTGGTTAGTATTAACCTATACTTTTCATGAAATGATTCATTTTCACAATAGAAAAGTATAATAATTCTTTTACAAAAAGTTGCAAAATATGTACAAGAAGTACGTGTTATATATTTGGGTGAAGATTTAATTTACTTAGGGGACAAACTTGGTGTATATGTTGTGACAAAAATGTGTATTTAATAGCTTATGATTATCCCTTGTATAAATACTAATGCTTACTAATAATGATAAAATTGTATTTACAACTAGAATTGTTTTTTGGGTTTTGTTCGTATTATTCTGTATACATCTTAAACTATGGATGCAAATTGTGTTACTTTTCACTTTCAAATAGAGGTTTTACCTTAGTATTTAAGTGAATATAGCATAGTTAATTTTATATAATAGGGACTTTTCAATTTTTATCCTGAGAGCAACAAAGCCATTGCAAGAGCAAAATACAGCACACAAAAAGGTGAACATCACATTGATAGCACAAGTGCAAAATCATCATCAAGTCACAATTGGATGACTAATAGGGAACAATAATTCTATGGACAACTAAATGATTAAGGTGATGATTTAACAACTTGCATATACCACACAACAAATTGAGAACTGAAGTATGCAATAAAATGTCTAAAACTCCCTAAATTTCATCAAATGAACTATTGGTCGACCACCAAAATATAAAGGGCCTTTTTGAAAATTGAGCCTTTAGCCCAATTTGATGCTATGAATTAGCATCTTTAGTTAGTGGCATGGCCTAAAGAGTCAGAAGATATGGTTTAATAAGCTTAGAATAGGTATCACTAGACTGGTATTAAGCTTTAGGCCTTATTAGGTTTTCTCTTGTGTGAAGATAAGCTTGAATAAGACTTTTTAGTGTTATAAAGCCTCTTCGACTTGTTTCTGAGTTTTAAGCTTATTTCATAATAAAACTTTTGCTTATTTCTTCTTAGGTCTTATGAAGACTTAAGCCTAATCTAACGTAGATCCATCTCAAGGTCGTAGATTATAAAGGACAAGGATGCCTCAATCTTATTATCAATTGTTAAAAGCCATCCAGTAGCTTTCATTAGTAACTCAAATCATCTATCCATCTTATAATCATCTTACAAATGATATTAGAAGATGGAATCTATAATAAGAGCCTCACTCCTCCTCATTTGAATCATTTAAAGCAACAATAAGTTTTAGAGAAATATCAACACTCTATTAGAATTGCTCTATGAAAAATCAAAACTAATCAATCCATCAAGAATAATGAAAAAATAATCAACAACACTAAGTTTGATATCTATAATATGCATACATCTGAGATATTAAACTTTTTTGTTCATAATTCTACACCTCTTCCTTATGATGCCCCTCCACATGTTGTCTACACAAGACTTCTTTAAGGTTGATCAATATGCCTATTGTGCATAATTGGCTAATTTCGAATCTTTCATTGTTGTGTATTTCAAAATGGTAGATGATTGTAATTAATGTTTACTTTAGCTTATTTAGGGTTAATAATTTATCCTAATGGATCATATTTTGTACCTCATCATTGCCTTTAAGTTTTTTATCATAGTATCAAATGAGTAGGAAATGATATAGTGTAATGGAATTTGAAAATCATTGGTACATAAGCTATAACTTCAATAGGATATAAGTTGGTAAGATGTTAGACCTAATATTATAAGAATAGGTTCGATAGTTCAAATTTGAAGTTACCTTTAACTTATTATATCCTTATGTGATATAATTAACCATATGTAACTCAAAACATTTTGATAAACACCTTTATTTCATATCCCACCAAGCACTAAACTTAATCTTGATCATTTTTTCCTCAAAATATACATGAGTACTCTATTAATATATTCTATTCGTCTAACATCCTTTCTTATAAGGCTTTTAAGCTCTTTCAATGTTGCACATTTCATAATGGCAAATTATCACAATCTATGTTTAGTTTGGCTTTTGTGGCTTATATTTAAGTCTAATTGTTCATGCTAGTACGTTGTGTTTCGTGTTTAAATCTAAATGGATTCACGACAAAGTATCCTAAATAGTAACATAACTTGTTTATTAAAGGTTTATGAAAGGAAAAACCATTAAATGAACATTTTTTAGTATCTTTGTTGGACTTATTTATCAATTGAAAATCTAATGCAAGTCCTAAATTAATTATCAAATTTACTAAAAAATTACAAAAGAATAAGTTTTTTTCATAAAATTATAGCTATGGAGACAAATTATTTAAACTTCTAATTATAACAAATCAAAATTAAATAAAATTCATTGCTATAGTGAAGTTTGAGAAATATAACAAAATAAACTATCCATTTGCTACATCACATTATAATAATAAATTGAGCCATAGCCTAATTAATCATTAATGCCATCATTCAAATTAGCCAAATCCCCAATTTGCTCTTTTAGATAAACTGTTGAAGGATTCACATAGAAAAAACATTGTTAATGTATGTATATAAGACTGTATGTGTCTGTGTTGTATATGCTAAGGTGTAATCATGTGCATGTTGTATTAGTTCCACATTACATATGGCTTCAAAGTAATAATGTGTGAATGACACCTAATAAAATGATTAAGAGAGAATGAAAGAGAAGGAATATGTAATTTTTGTGTTTTAAATGTACAAATGATAGATAAGAGAACTTCAAGAAATCTCAAGCATTAACTTGTAGCTTGGGTAAGTGAGATTGATTTTTTTATCTGAATCGCTTGTTTGATCTTGAAGGGTAAAGTTTTTACAGTAAAATAATGTTTATCTGATTTCTTCAAAAGTTACAAATGAGAAGGAATGATTAAGTATTTAAAGGATCTTAGATACGATAATATCCGTCAGATTGTTATAGTGATCAATAAATGAGATAGAACTTATTCATTTCACGGATATCATAAATGGGTTTGCTAATGGCGTAAGGCTAATAGCCTTTTGTATGAACTTGCCCGAGAAAGGTTGAAGGTGGATGGATCGAGTTAACAATCTCTATTTAAAGTCCATTTATCCAATTTTCCTCGAGTTATCCCAAATATAGGTAATACTTCTTAGCCCCTATCACCCAAACTAACGAGTTCGGTCCAAATCAATCAATAATAGGCTTAGCTCAATATTTAATATAATAACTTTTTACTCCTCTACATATATATGTAAAATAATGTTGGAAAGATCAATGAAAATAAATTATTATCTCCTTACTTTCTTGTAGTATTTCTATATCATCAAAGCCTAATAGGTGTACCTAACAATCATCGAGTCTAAACAATATATGCAAATAGTTTAAATCCATATCCTTCAACATATTGATGAAAATTAATTTTATTTCCATACAATATATTTGAACAATTAAGCATTAATGTGTTGGGTATGTACTCTAGCACTATAACTTATTATGGGAAGGATAAATACACCTTCTAATATAAACTTTAAAAGTATAACATATCTTGAAATAGAAATGGTATATATCAAAGAATGGATCGTAAATAAAAGTCATATGGACAAGAAAACTGGTCATCAGATAAAAATAGAACATTAAGATTTAAAAAAAAAAAAATGGATCTCCTGTCATATGCAAACTACCAAATTTTTTTATCAATTAGACAAGATTTTTGCTAAAGTTAAATTCTGGTTAAACTTAGAAGAAATGTTAAAACTCCAATCTTAAACATGGTGATGCCATTGTAAAGAGGTGTAGGTGCTAAGCCTAAACATGATATTGTTGTAAACAGGGTCAAATGTGTTTGCCTCGATTATTAATCGTGTTGATTTTTTTAGTATAAATCAATTTGTGACCATATCGTGTTGTATCATCTATGGATTTGACAAATTATGTCTTAAATAGCCAACTATACATATATATATTTAAAAAGGAGGAGAATCATCTAATGTGATGCGGCAGCTTTGATATAAATAAATTTTCTAAATCTTGAAGGAGTCAAATAAAGTCTTAAAAGTTCGCATCGAGGATGTAAGTGTAAGTAAGAATTTTTTAATTTAGATCATAGAAAACTCATTTATCTGCTCGGCATGTTACAAAATTTTAAAAGCGCAAAATTGATAATCTTTTGAGGTATAAGGTTTCGGGTTTTCATAAATAGGTTCAGCTATTATTTAGATTGAAGCAAAATTTTCTTTTACCGACTCATTATATCTAAATTGAAAAATGAGTGTCTTTTATCAAGACTCAATATTAGGTGGTTGATAATAAACCTTTAAATTTTTAAAGTATAATTTATCTATTTATAACTTTTAAAAATATACAATTAAACAGTTATTAGAATCATAAAACTTTTATGATCTAGTAATGGTTTGAAGTTTACATATGCATTTTCAAAAATTAAGCTAACATGAAGTCAAACTCTAAAAGTTGAAGAGTTTATCTGCATCTAATTAATGGTTCAAACAATATATATATATATATTAAAAATTTACTCTTTTATTTTTTTGATTCAAATGTTTATTAAAATAAAACCCATTCTATAATACAGGACGTTGTTTTTTTTTTTTTTTTTGTTTTTATCTAAACGTGCAAAATGATCCGAGCAAATAAAATTTAGGGAATAAAAAAATAAAATTAGGGAAAAGTCAAATCATACATTTCAAAATTAAAGAAGGCAAGCATAGAAGGCGTTGACTTTTGAGTACCGCAACCTTGAATGGAAGAAAAAATAATGAGAAAGAAAACATGGATAGACATAAGTTCGACGCATTTTTTTGAAAAAAAAAAAGAAAAAAAGAATCTCTTGGAGAAAAAGTTATACGAAGTTTTAAACCTCCATCCACTTTACCATTAGCACCGAAAAATCTATAAAGGTAGAATTTTCAAAATCTGATACATGACATATGCTCTAACTAGTCCATCGAAAATGCTAAAACATCTAGATGATTGACTATTATTAAAGGTGTGTAAATAAATTAAATAAGTCAACTTAATAGGTTAAACAAATTAGGTCTATTTAGTTTACTTTTTAACAAATAAAATAATCTTAATCTTAATCCATTTAAAAAGCTGATTAAACAAATTAACTTACAGGATCAAAATATAAATACGTTAAACATATTAACATAATTTAACTCTCAAATTAAATAGATCGGGCTCATTAAGTAAAAAAATCTCAATCTAAATCCATTTAAAAAGTAGATTAAATGAATTAATCCATGGATCAAAATCCATTTATACACTACTAGCTATTACTTCCTTCTAATCACATCCTTTTAACCTCTATCTCGAAATTTTTCTAACATCATGTTGTCAACACAGCCCCCATTTGTCCTATTGTTTCGATGCTTAAAGAATAATCTTTCTTTTCTTTCTTAACCAACTTAGTTACACATAAAACTTAAGAGGTAGGAAAATTCCATGATGATCCATTTAATTAGGAAAAATAATATTTATTACTACTAAATTATGATAATTTTATTCAATAGCAGTCTTTCAACCACAGCTGCGATTCACCATTGCTCTAATCTTCAGATCCTTGCTATCGTTAGTTCAGGTTTTGTTCCCCAATCAAATTGATTTCACCTTTCCTTAATCTTTCTAGAGTTTCATTTTATGGAGATCTTTTTTTAGCTCTTGTTGTTTAGAGGATGTCTACAGCATATCATTTTTATTGCTGGTTTCATTTTATTTAATTTTTAAGTTGATGGTTGATTTGTTTGATTATACTAGGTATATTTTGCTTTTAAGGTCAAAAATTAGAGATATGTCGCGGATTGCTTATGTTTGTTGTTGCCGCGGTAAAAGGTTCGAAAAAGGAAAAAAAGAAAAATTATCACATTAGGATTTTGGTCGGAGAAATTAAAAGAAACATCATTAATCTTTTGACAATTAAAGCTAACGACTCTCAAGAGGTTCATCCTCACCACCTCCACTCCAAAATTTCTAAGTAACGTAAAGATCAGTAAGGAATGCTCTGTAAAATATGACAAAAACACCGGCATAATTAGACACACTGCAGACACAGCAGCCAAAGATACACGTAGTAAAGACACTTTAAATGGAAACAACCAACCTTTCCCTCTCGATCTCCATCTCGATCTCGAAAAAAAGATTCATTGGGGTGTTATGCACAAGTAATGTGATAATACCAATAAAAATATTTTATTGATATTTATACATTATATATGTATAACATGTAGCATGTATTATTCATTTAAATCATTTCTCATCATCCCTTTTATCTCACAGCAGTAGAGCATATAAACAAAAACAAACCAGGTCATGGAAGATCATGTTGATACCTAAGGCACTAATAACATGGACCTAGCAAATGGAGATAAAAACATTTGACTACATGTTAAGCTCAAACCACCTCCTTATGTCCCTAGGTAGGAATACATCATCCAACTTTGAACCAAAATAGTGCATGCAAATGCATTGGATCACACTTAGATTGGTAGAAAAAAGCATACTCAACAAGGTGACCATCCTACCCCACAACCTCCTGACTGTGGAAGTGCTCCGTGGCACCAAGGTGCCCCTTTATAATCACTAATCCATATCAGAAAAGGAGGTGTACCAAATCTAAGATCTTTAAGAAGCATACAGTGCGTCAGGTGGAGTTCTTTGATCTTTTAGATATGCAACATTGTTGCTGGCTTGATTAGCCGTTCAGAAAGGCCAACTCCCCATGAGACTACACAAAGGAACCCAGAGTCAAAGTATGGGGAAGTTATAACTCTGTCAAGAGGAGAACTCAAATAACAGATTAGAATATGGGATAAGCCAATAAAGAAGAATTACTTCTTACTCCCAAACTAACCAACTGTGGCCAATATCAAAGATGAATAAAGATGTTTTGAGGTTTTCTATTTTTTTCTTTGTTCAAGTATTAAGTTCCACTATGTTCAAACAATTAACACATGTTTTTGTTGTTTCTTTGCTAATGATGTGTTTTGCTAACTCATCGCCGTCCCAAGGCAAGCAAAAAAGCCAACAGAAGGGTATTCAAGAGAAAGGAATATTCAGAATCAGACACTAATACACTCACAGTACAAGAGAAAGATAAAAGTCGGGATATCTTTTCGCATACTATTTCTTCACCATTTTCTTCTTCATCTTCTATGGGTAAGACTTACAATTAAATGTGACATTTCCATGGTTTCATCCTAACTTTGGAACAGAAAATTCCCATTTCATGTGAGTGGTTTTGCATGTTGTAAAATGAGTCTTAAGACTGTCCCAAGTCAACTCCTCAGCGATGGAAATAACTAAATGCGAGAACAAAGATCTTCTCTTGAATTGTTGGGACATCTAATACCAGTATTTCAACATGCAAGACCAATATTAGACACAAAGGACTGATTTTACAATAGGAAAATTTTCCATAAGTAATTAAAATCGACATGTTGCTTCAGATGCCTCGAGTGAAAATCCGGTGCCGAACAAGACAATAACCCTTCAATCCCTTGTTCATGATGTCCATAAACAACCTAATAATAGTGATATACTCAAGACTGCAAAATAAATAACAGCTATCTATCACTATCACAAGAATCAACAACGAAATCATTACCAAAAAATTGGAAACAACAATCCCATAATCAGAGAAAGAATATCGGACTTGAAGCACAAAAATGCGATACAAGTTCCAACCTTTACACTCCAAATCTCAGCTTTATCTACTCATCAAACCAAACCCTAATCATTTATCACCAAACAACAACCCTTTCCTTTTCCTTTCCTTTCCTTTTCTCCAAACACAACCCAGACCACATGAATCCTGACAACATAGAGAACAAGAACAACACTAAAACAGCAAAAACTTCATACAGAGATTCACCAAACTAAAATAAAATTAGGATTTACCCAATCACCACCAGCCATACACAACTCTTGTGTACTTATCCTTAAGCCACCTAAAACTCTTCCCAAAGGTACCTTTGACTTTACCTTCAACGCCGTACATTTTGTAGCTCGCGACACGCCTCTTACGCTGGAATTCGGGGTCAGCAAAGCTCCACGACTTGGAAACGTTCTTGGGTTTCTTAAAGTCCGAGTCTTTACTAAGGTTAGGGTTTGGGTATGGAGTGATGGCTCCGTTGGAATGAGAAAAGGAATAGGAATAGGAAGTTGTGTAGGGAGGATGACGGAGGTTCTCTGGTCGTGGAGGCCCGGTGTATGGTTGTATTTGCATGGAACGAGATCTTGGGTCGTAGGAGTCCTCCATGAATTTGCAGAGAGAGAGAGAGAGAGGAGTTGGCCTTTTTTGATTTTGTGTACTGGAGGACTTTGGACTTTGATGGTGACGGACGATGAGAAGAAGAGGGAATAATGTAATATTATATATATATATATTTTGACAGACATAGAGTATTATATTTAATAGTAATTTTGTGCATACCATCCATATAAAATCAAATCATATTTATAATTTTTCCGTATCTTGACATCTTCCTATATTATAAAGGGAAGTCATTTATTTTTCGGAAAGTATTTTATCTATACTTGTTTATTATACTGAAATAAGGTCCATTGATAAAAAAAAAAAAAAAAAAGAAAATTTCCTTATGAGGGAAAAATTCTTCCATTTTAACGTAAACTCTTAATTTTTTTTAAGGAAAAGATCAACTCTTTCTAAAACTAAATGTTATTTTCAAAATTGATTTCTAAAAGTATTTTAATTTTAGGAAAATGATATTTGTTTCATTTTATTTTAATTGATCGTTCGATTGTATTATCAGCTTTATAAAATTTAGTACTCAATACACCCATTTTAGAAATTAGAATTAATAACAACTGAATATTGACAAGGTTATCGAAATTGAGTGAAATAATGTAGTAAAAATTAAAAGAAATAACTATATAACTTTAGTTCAAAAAATAGAGCTTATTTATATATAATTTTCTTATTTTTATTAAGTTTATCAAATCAATTGTTATAAAGTAGAATTTTATAATTTCAATAATAGTCAATAACGGGTCTTTTAAAATCAACTATGGAACTAATTATTAAAATTACAGATAAAAAGTATATGTCTAATTTTGTCAAATAATTAATAAAACCTATTCATATACTAATCTTCTAGTAATTTTTAATAATAATTATGTTAAACTTAATCGTAAGCATACAGAAAATGGGAATATTATAAATTGCGGCTGCAAATCCTAATGGATAATATCATTGACAGTTAAAAGGGTGGAAAATTCTTTGAATATACTAAAAGTAAGGATAAATAAGCATTATTATATAATAAATATATTAAAATAACAAAAAAATTAAGGATCGTTGTCTTAGAATTTGAGGTGGCAGCTTGGAAAACTCCACATGTTCCAGAAGACACGGGGCATGCCAAGAAACTTCAACAATAAAATAATTTTATTATAAAATTAAATAAATAGCAAAAATAATACTATAAATAGGTGTAATATACATAACATTTAATCGACTCATTCTAAAATTACTGGGACGAGCTACTATTAGATTCGGATACCCCACCACCAGGAGGAGCTACTATCGCCGCTGCCAGCCACTACCCTCTAATTAGGCATTTCTTGTTTAATTTAATGAAAATATCATATTTTTGTAATTAATTTTCAAAAAATTCATTCTAACATATTTTTACCTTTGAAATAATATTATGAAGCCAGCTTTCTGAAATTGATATGGAGTATATGACGTTCTTCTCTACATCTCTATTTGTGCGGTAATTTGATAAAATTCTTAGGCCTAGTATATATTGCTGTTTTGACTTTTTTTTTTTTTTTGGTTGAAATTACTTATTATGTATATTTTATGATTATAAATTTTAATTTTGAAAAATTGAAACTTCGATAATTATGAAAAAAAAATTTCATTCCCTTGTTCACTATTTTATTGGAAAATTTGGGGTTTTCAATTAATAAACCTAATTTAAAATTAACAATGATATTTCTAAAGATTAAATATGATGCTTTTAATAACTAATTTTAATCATGCATCTAAATGGCTCATTTGGATAAGTTTTGATAATTTAGGTGCTAAACTGTAATATGGAAAAAATAGAGAACAAATTAGTTAAATAACTAAACTTTATAGGATTGAAATAAATTAAATAATGTGGTTTTGAAAGAATGTAGAAATTTTTCGTTCAAAATTTGGTGTTATATGCTAATTATTTTAGAATTTAGAAGGTTTTACAAAGAAAAAGGGATTGTTGTAATTTTGAATTAATATTACCGAATTTATTTTACTTTTTCCACATATTAGATCTTTTTTATGGTTGGACATGTTTTGGTGTTGACCTAAGTTGGATCATGTGGAACATTTGATTATTTTTTAAATAAATAATTCATTTCACCTAAAATGCAATTTTTTATTGTTTATAGATGATAATTAATATGTTCTATTTATAAATATAAATTTTGATATTGGCACATATATATTATATGTTTTTAATTAATATTGCTGAATTTATTTTACTTTTTCCATAAATTAGGTTTTTATGGTTGGACATGTTTTGGTGTTGACCGGAGTTAGATCATGCGGAACATATGACTATTTTTTAAATAAATAATTGATTTCACCTAAAATGCAATTTTTATAGTTTATAGATGATAATTAATATGTTCTATTTATAATTATGAATTTTGATATTGGCACATATATATTATGTGTTTTTATGAAATTCAAGTGAGTTTTATTAGAAGTATTTATATGAGCAATTATAAGGGTACAAAAAAAAAATAATAATTCGATATGATATTCGTTGAAAAGCATAATGCAAACTATGTTAAGATTATTACTTATTTTCTTCTATATTTTTCAAGTGTATAGTATTTTCCATGGGTATAGTTTTTGTAGTCTTAAGCTCTTAGTTTGTCTAGGTGTCACTATGCTACAGTTTTAGTTAGTTACAGATTTTTTCTTGTATATAAATACTAATGTAACAGTAGCGTTTAGTAGAATAAATAACATACTTTCATTTTCTCTTCGATACTCTATAAGTTCGATGAATTTTATAGTTATGAAGTTTTCTTGTTCGATCAACAGAAGCTAATAGAGGAAAAGTATTGGAATCTTTCATGGTATCAGAGTAGGTTACATCTTCTTCTTACTGTTTTCATTGTTGTTTTGTTTCATTGAATAGGTGAATATGATGAATAATCAAATTCAAGCTACGAATAACAATCTTGAATTAGCGATTAGTGATCAATTCTATCTTTCTAGTTCAAATCATTCTAGTATGACTATTGGAAACATAATCTTCAATGGAAATAACTATTTACTTTGGAGCAAATCTATGAAATGAGGTTTAAGAGCAAAAGGTAAAACCGGTTTCATAAATGGTTTAATTCTAAGGCCTGCTGATGATTCTGATCGGTTGAACAAGTAGATTAGAGTAGATTACATGGTAAAATGTTAGTTGATGAACTCAATGGTTAGTGATATGGCACATAATTTTTTACATATATAGTCGAACTATCAATTGTAGAAGAAGGTGAAGGAACACTATGGTATAGCTAGTGGACCTGTAATCTTTCAACTACAATATGAGATAAGCAATATTAGATAAGGAAATCAAGTAGTTAGTATATATTATAATAGGCTTTGAAAGTGTTAGGATGAATTGCATGAATTATACTCATTTCCTCATTATGAGTATAGAAGGATGAAATATTGCACTTGCGCATTTAAGGAGCGTATTATGGAATACAAGTTGCATATAAGACTAACATCGTTCTTAATGGGATTAAGTGAAGGCTATGAGAGTGTTAAGAACCAAAACCTTGCTTTGGAGCCTTAGCCATCAATTAATAGAGCCTATTACCTGGTTAAACAAATAGAAAAACAAAAGCAAGTTTTTGGTACCAATTCAAGTTTATTGCGACAACAAGTCTACTTTCTCAATTACTTCTAATCCATGCCTACATGTTCGAACCAAACATATTGATGTGGATGTCCATTTTGTTCGTGAACATATTGTTTTTGGTTTTTTTAGTGTTTCTTATATTTCTTCTAAGTTACATGTGGTTGATCTTCTTTACAAAACTAATTAGTGCTCAATAACTTTATCTTTTTCGGTCCAAGTTGTTGCTCAAGGATTAGTTAATTATAGATCTTTTCGTGTATGTAAATACAAATTTAACAATAGCATTTAGTAGAAGAAATAACACACTTTCATTTTCTCTTCTATACTCTATAAGCTCGATGGATCTCTTTGCTATGAAGTTCTTTTTCTTGATCAATAGAAATTGATAGAGGAAAAGTATTGAAATCCTTTAAACTAGACCCGTCCTTATTTTATCGATTTTCTTTATAGTTTAATTTGTATTATTCTCCTTGTAAGAATATAAGGATAATATCCTCTCTCGGTAATTGTCTTGAATTCTATTTTTATGCTTGGTAATGAAAACTACTTATCCATACAAATCTACATATCATACGTAATTTTCGAACTATTATACCAAAAATTACCCAAATCTGAATATCTTAAGCATATTTTGATCATTTATCAATATATGAAATTTTAACTTTTATGACGATGTTATGAAACATGCTTCCTAAGCTTTATAAGGAGACGAACCGCTAAATTTTTGAAGTACAAAAACATAAATTGTCTATATATATATATATATTACACCTATAAATATGTAATGTTTCAATATTTTCCATTAATATTTACCTTTATATTGACATACTCTATATATATGTATATGTATGTATATCTATTTCATTAAATGTATTAAGTATTTTTAGTATTTTATATGCATATATATAGTATACTTGTATCTATGAATAAGTATCATAAAATTATAACAAATCATCAAAAGACTTCAACATGCACCTTAGGATATTAGCTAGATGGATAACCTACAATTCACTATGGTCTTAGACGAACCTTAAAGATTGAAACCTTATTGCTGAGGAACCACTTGAACTCGAACAACAAGATACTGGATAAGGAGGCTTAATAATGCTTCACTGCATTTGTGGTATATTTTTTCGAATTGTCAAGACCAAACGTTATAATGCTGCAAGTCTAAAATCCTTGAAAACTTGAATAAACATACAAATGGTAAAACTTCTCCAACAAATTTTAATCTAGAAGTTTCTTAGAAAAAGTAGAAACTTCTTGAGAAAATGATTCTATATGAATTGAAAAAGAATTACATGACTTAAAGGGGTCCGAGGAAGTGTATTAGATAGGTCTCACTTAAGTATTATATTTTAATTTTCTATTCTATCTTGTTTAGGATCAATGGGCCAAATCTATGATCCTATAAGTTGGTTTATTTAGAGATGATGAGCTATTATGCTTGAGTGTTCTTATAAGTAGACTGATTATATATATGTGATATATGTGTTTGACCTAACTTGATTGAATACCTAAATGTACTTTGTTTGATATGCTTCGACGTGCTTATTTCTTGCATTTCATTGAGTGTCTACAATATTGTTCTATCATCAATGATTAAATATAAAATATTTAAGGTAAAATACTGATCAAGACATACATTGCATCCCTAGAGTGTATTAGTTATGTCTCCAAACACCGAACTTTAGCTAAGATGATGAGTCGTGTTTTCCTAACCCCATCCAAACTTAGTGATAAGAGAGAAGGTCATGATGGGGTTGGAAACACATTATGCATCATAAACAGTTTATGGGAGGAGTGAGTTTTATTGCAGAAGCCTGGTTTTAAGGTCATTTGTTGCATTTTGGGAACTTAATTACTCAACCTATATTAGAATGTGCATAATTTCACTACTCTTACAACGAACAAGATAACATCGTGTGGATAGCATATGCTTGTTTATGTATTGCATTTATAGTTGGTTGACAACCCTAATTAATATTGTGTTAAAATATAAGGCGAGTCTCCTACCATTTACTAAGCTTGTGGTTTTTTTTTGGCTCATACCCTTATAGTTTTTGTAGATTCATGTAGATAAATTCTTGGGATGGGAAAGCTAATTGAGGTTTTAATCCCTAAAGAGTTGACCACTAAAGTTATGTACCATTCAACTAGACTTTTGTAAGTAATTATCCAAAATTAATGAAGCATTAATTTTCAAGCTTATTGGTGACAATGCTTCACTTCCATTGATGGTTCTAGCTCTAATATGAAATATTGTATATCAATGCTATAATGATAGATATGGACCTTATGTTATCATTAATGTTGGTATGTACAGTAAAACTGTTACAATAAAGACATATGAAGCATGACATATATTTTAAAATGAATATAATTTAATGGGTAACAAAAATGAAAGACTTGTTTAAAAATTATAAAAATCAACTAGAAACATTGTGAATAAATATTACAAAGTTATTTACATTTATACCTTTGCTTTTAAATGAAATGTTTGAAATAATATGCTTATAGTAATATGTTAATAGTATATGACCATGAGTTATATAGTGTCGATGATTTAAACATTGGAAATGTTTTCCAAACAACCAAACAAATGAAAATATATCATTTTCAGACAATTATCTTTTAAGAGAAAACTTTTTCAACTCATTTACTTTGTTATAATAGCAATTTTATACCTCTTTTATTTCTTTTGGAAGAACTATTATAAGGTTTGGTTGCATTTTAAACTTGTAATAACAATTTCATAAGATATTCCTATTACTGAAAAAATATTGAATAACAATTCATCTAAGACCTATGAATAGTTATTCAATATTTAAATTGATTTTTGCCCCAAAAATATCCTTAATAAAATGAAAAAATGATAAGGTAAAATTCATTCATAACTTGTTTTAACTCTATTACATTCTTTAGTAAAAGCTACTATATTATAACATTATTTCATTTAGCAGAGTGAATGGACCATTTACATTAATAAGTTGTTTTTCTTGAAACAAACACAACTTTCGTTATACCGATTATAGTAATTAAAAACTTTGAAAAGCGCCGTTTGGCTTGATTTTGGTTTCCAAACAAATATAACAACATAGCATAGCACAAAACAAGACAAAAATAACAACAAATATAAATTTCTTAAATTATGTTCGGTATGCTAAGTACATCACTATATACATATATATATATATATATATTATCTTATATTGTTTTTCATACACAGTTTCCAGCTAACATAGCAATAATTTTGATATTATACTATTTATATTTCATATATTTATTTTAACTACATTGTTATCGATAATTATTTACTACAAATATGCTTATAGTAACACTTTTGGTTTTAATTTGTATTAAGTTTTTACTCAGCTCATTAAAAGTTTCGGCAATCTTCTACCTATATCACATGAAAGATATTTGATATGTCCAAATTTAACATTTAAATAATAGGAAAATACCTTGTAGGATACAGAACGGATCTTGGGTAAAACGTTATAGCCTTATAAAATTGTGGATTGAATTTCAGTATAAGGTTGATACTTGACAGGAAATTAAAACTTGTTAAATCTTGCGTATTACTTATTATTTTATTTCATATTTGCAAATGTATAATATGACATTTTTTTATAATATATAATATTATATGCTACTAATTATAATATTAGTTATTTTATAAGTTTTAGAAGTTATATCTTCCTTTTGCTTTATTTAGTTGTGAAGTATTCAAATTAATATGAACAATAAAGTAATTTTATTAAATTTCATTAATTAATTGGATAGTTTTCGAACTTGTGGATTTCCCATTAATTTAGCTAGTGGGTTTTGAGCACGAGGCGAAAAACGCATTAAGATTTGGGATAGATTTCGGGATATTTAATAGGGCATTTGGATGGATTCAAATTTTATAAATTCATTCTAAAGTGGCTCTGGTTGCCTCTCTAATTGGACATGATATTAGCTGAGATCGTCTGTAATTTCTTTTTCCTTTATCACTCTTCATGTCATTATTTTATTAAGAATAATATCCAAATTAAGCAATAACAGTCTATACACTCATTTCACATTAGAGACTCGAGATATCTCATACCTAGAGATAGCTTTTCCTACCGTACAAGAAAATCAGATGAACCACGCATTCATATTTTTATTGCAAACGGTCTAATCTAATTTTAACTACAATATAGGATGTAAATGGGTCGAATTAAATAGTATTTAAGTTGAATATAATTTCAAAAAACCTAAATTTTTAAGCTTGATTATCATTGAAGATATTATTCGATGAGTTTAAGCTTGAGGTTTGCTTAAGTAAGATTCGTTAAGTTCAGTTGTTCTAGAAAATTTCTTCTTTTTTTTTTTTTTTTCTTAAATTAACTTATATGAAAGGTTGAACTTAATTCAAATATGATCAAACTTAAGATGAACATAAAATCAATTTACACTTGATTAGATATAGTAACTTATTGATTCAAATAGAGAGAGTTTAAACTCAATCTGATAAATTATTTGAATAACTCATACTCCTGCAATTTACACACTTATTTATTGCCCACCAATTTCTTTTTCTCATTTCTTTGTTGTATGCAGTCATTCCTTCTGCAAGAGATACCGTGCAGCCTGTAACTTTAGAGGAGGATTGCTTAATTCCTCGGTTTGATTATAATTTCTAAATAAAATTCTTTTATACCAAGTTTGGAATGTAGAAGTAGAGTGGAATGAAATGGATTTAAATATAATGAAATGAAGGTTGGAATTATAAATAATTTTCTGTGTTTAGAAATACTATGGAATGAAATAGAATCATATTAAGTGTTTAAATAGTATTAATTGTAGAAAATATCATTAATAGTTGCATATCATAATATCATTAATAATTATATATCATAATTTATTTAAAGACTAAATAAGTAAATTTAAGTTAATATAGTTAACCAGGATAGAAAAGAATCGCGATTCTAAGAAATTAAAATTTTACTATTTTAAAAGTAAAATCGTAATTCTACTTTCTTAAAGACTCATTTAAAGATAGAATCAACAATTATAAAGCATATTAAAAAATAAAATAAAATAAAATAAAATTTGAAATCAAAATTTTATTCCAATTTATTTCTGTTTACCATTCTCACGTGACTTTTGATTGAAGCTTTGAAAATTTAATCCTGTTCTGGGACTGGATGGCGAGCATGACACCGGGAGAATTTTAATTGCTGGTCAAAAACGTATCATACATTGACCAGTCAAGTCAATATACAGCCATGTATATTAATATTATTTTGTTGGAACATTGTTTTAGTCTATAATATATGTTAGTTATATGGAAGGAAAAAAAAAAAGAAAAGAAAAGAAAAAAAACTGACTAGTGTGGTCCTCATGAGTGATACCAGAGGGCTTTGTTGACGATATAGCTTACTTTTGATAAAATGTTACAGTTAAGGATGTGAATAAGCAAAATCTACTTGTACACAAGCAGATCTCCATTTGATATTTACTTGAACTGGATATGGTAGAACTTAAGTGGGATTTGAGCATAAACTACTCTACTTTATGGACTCGAGTTGGAACTTAAGGTTATTTGGTTTGACTAATTTGTGAGCTTATTTAAATTAGTGTTAAGTTTACTTTATATTGAGCTCAAATGAAGTCGGGATTATTTTAATTAAAAGAATAATATTTTTTTTAGATAAATTAAGTTTAAATGAGTCGAGTTCAAACTCTTTGAGCTTTACTTTATGTTCAGCTACCGTTGAAAATTCTAAACTTGAGTTTGAATTTTAAAATTTCAAAATAAAAAACTCAAGGACGAGTATTGTATTATATTTTCACGATTTAACTAATTTATAACTCTAATTATAATAATGAAATAAGCTATTTTAAAATCATTGGATGAAACCTTGCATGGTTGATACATTCTCAAAAAAGAGTAAGAAAACTTTTTCAACACTATTATTGAATTGATAGGATGCAACTTCTAACAAACAAGCATTATTATGATTTGGATATCAAGCCATCTCTACATGAGGTTCTTGGCATAGGAAGCAATATCAAGAACCTCCTTTATGAGATTCTTAACAAATGGAGAGCGGTCCTTAGTGAAATACCTCAAAAAGTAAATATTATTATTATTTTTAACTTTTAGTTATATTAGTTTAAATTTATATGTTGTAGATTTTGTAAATAATATAAATAAATATTAAGGACTTTTGTAAAGAAGTATAGAGATAAAGTAATAAATTCTTAAAAAAAGAGATTTTTAAATTATTGATGTTGCCTCTAGCAATTTTAAACAAAGTCCTTATAAATGGAGATGCTGTCAAAACAACACAAGCTCTCAAGAAATTATTAGGGTAGGTTTCTATGGACAGGTCAAAGAATAGTTATCATCATTTACAACGAATAAAAATAATTAATGCATATCACAAAATAGAGGGAAATGCATGCATAACCGATCCCAGTATTTTTATTATTGGCTCAAATTGTAGGGCTTTCAAAGATTTCATGGCTTCGCTTTTCAGCCCAAATTTAGCCCATGCTTGTAGAAGCCCATTTTCACTCTTTTCAGCTAAAGGAGTAGCTAAAAACTTTTATGTCCTTCAGCTATCTCTATTATATACACGTTATGGGGTTTTTTATATTTAGCTTTAACCATTTTTATGCAAAATATTAGTGACATTATGAGAAAAAAGTTTAATTACGAGATTATGTAATTTCAGAAACGCTTAGGTGTAATTAGAAAATCCAAAGAAAATTTATAAACTACTATGAAATAAAAGTACGAATATCTTTTCTCTACTTTTACCAAGTATATGATTACATTATTAAAAAATTTAGAAACAAACTTATAGGTGTAATTTGATTGCTATATTTTTATGATACAATATTAGACAAATTTTTTAATTCGTTATTTAATTTGTACGTCGACTAAAGTTACTACATCAAAAGGATTTGAGATATATGACTAAAGTTAAAATATTTGATCATATATTTGGTGATACAAATATATTTTTTAACAGCATATAATTAACATATCTTTAAAATTCTAAGAATAATCCTACACAGGTTTTCAAGTTGCAAAACTGAACTTTACAATAATTTATAATATAAATAGTTAATTTTTTTATTGTTTTTTTAAATTTCAATTATAAAAATTGTGTCTAGTACTATAAATACCAAACAAAATATAAAAGTGTTGTACATCTAGTTTTTGATAAGTCATGGATAAAAGTTCTTACTATATTATACAATCTTTGATAGTCGGATTTCATCATTTGAATTCATTGGGCAATTTGACCAATGAAAAGCCAAGTAACTCTAATATCAACAAACGCCGATCAAGTCAGTTTTATGTTTAGTTTGAACTTATTAAAAGTGGCATTAATGGTTATCGTTTAACACAGTTTTATTATATAACCGCCCACCATTCCTATATTTTAAGCGTATGCTTAATTATAAAGTCTCCACATGTCACATGATCAATGATTAATTCCTACTTCAGACACTCGACATTCACTTATAAATACAGAAAAGAAGCACTGTAAGAACTCTGATGATCCATAACTATTTACTTATCTTCTCTTAACATATTTACTTATTTGGACATTGAAATGGCTACATCGAACTAGCTTCGATATCTTTTAGTTTTTTGTATTTTGCAAGAATAAGATCTTATCAAAAAATTGCACAACAACAATATTATCCCATTTTCTTTATATCATGTTGTTCAGTTCTGCTTCTACTATCCAATTTTGCTAATTAAACACTACCATAGTAGATCAACTTGAATGTGACACGTATTCTACCCTAATAATCCTCCCTTCCTTCCATTATACAATTAGGAGCTTTTAAATACTTTAAGTTTATGTATGTTTTGTTTATATCATTCATCTTCCTCAATAATTGGATATATACATACATATATATATATATATACATACACACACAAGAGAAATATTTTAATAATACTAACATATTATGTAAATTAATGAATATCATACAAATATCTATAAAATTTTGACACATGAAAATATAATTGATACATTTTAAAAACGTATGCTCCTCTACTAATACATATCAAAATTTTATTAATACTTTCATGCTACTTATCGGTTCACATAACATGGTATATATCATGGAATCTTTCTTTATACACACACTAGACCGACCACTATTACAATATTTTAAGAGAATTGAATCGGTTCGGTTCATCACCAATAGTCAATACCAATGGTTAGAAGGGTTACGGAGGTATACAGTAGACGTTATTTGATATTTTAAGCCCTTCATCAATGTAATGAGATAAAGACTAAGACGAAGTTTCTGGATGTTTGTCATGTCCGAAACGATCATATGATAAAAACCAAAATGATTCTTTGTTATCTTCTTCACAGAATATTAAATAGTAATCCATCAATGCACGCCGAAATTTCAGCCCTTCCCAGCCGTTCATGCAGCAAACCACAACCACGCTTTTTCTTCCCTCAAAAACCCACTAGGGCTTCTTTATCATCACCGATCATCTCTAAGGAAAGTAGTAAAGTCCCTAAAAAGATCAGTGGCATATTGAATTTTGAAGGTTTGCTTTTTGTTACAGTGCCTATGAAAATGGCCATTCATTGGAGAAAGAAGTCAGTGCACGCTTTTGGAAAAAAAGATAATCGTTTCCTTTCCTCCATCTAAAATCAAAATGGAAATGGTTATTTTCAATCCGCTACGGTTTAATCCGCTCCAATCCCAATTCGATTTTGGTTCGATTTCCAGCTAAACACGGTTTTTTCCTTAATTTTCGATTTTCTCACATTTCCAAATCAACTACCTGATATGCATATGCCGACACTGGTTATTTCAATACATACCATATGACATGTACAAACTTCTTAAATTAGAAATACTTTTAGAACTTTAGTAGCAGTTTGAGGTATATATCTATATATATATAAGTTAAGGAGATAAAATCATGCATGGAAAGTTTACGCAATCTATCCACATCCGATGTATTTGCGATTTGCCCGAATTCAAAATTAAAAAGGATATGACAAATGGAAAAGAAGTGAAGTGGTAGTGGCCATGGCCATTGGATGTCTTGTAGACTCACATGGTCAAATTCTCTTATCACTTCACATAGCCCTTGTGTAGAAGCAACCAACTTTTTATGTGCACTAAAGTTTGGTCTGGGTCAAACTTGGATCGGATGCTTAGACAGGAGAATCTATTATCCTATTTCCCTTTCTGTTTATCTTTTCTATTGTATACAACGAACTCCTGCTTTATTAAGGGGTCAAAATGGGGAAGCAATGGATGTACTTCCCATACTGTAACGTAGGGCCTCGGGGTTCAGCTTGTTCATGCAACCCCTGGGATGTATAACAAAACAGATTTGTTGAAGATTTGATTAATGTTTGCCCTTTGAACAACTAATAATAATTAACACAGTTTTTTTCGATGATGGAATTACCAATGCAATACAATAGAGTAATCTCAACCATTTACTTATAATTTGATGTAAACGAAGAGCATTTATTTTCATATTTTTATTAGAAACTTGATGAAAATATAAGATTAGTACAAAATGTTTAACTCCTAACCTTCAAAATCCTTGTGGATGAGGCGTTCCAATTGGAGTGATCATGTATGTGTTATACGACTCTCACATTATATGTATTCTCAAAGTACGTAGTAATGTGAATATAACACTTAATGGGATAATTAAGAGAGAATAACAGAAAAGAGGAATATGTAATCCTAAAGTCTTGAATATAAGCAATTGATACAGGAACTTAGAAAAGATTGGGCATCAACCTTGTAATTTGAGCACTGAAGATCATTTTTTATCTACATTTTGTTTTAATCTTAAAGAGTAGAGATTTCTTAGTGAAACACTATTTGTTTAATATCTAGAATTGTATAAAATGAGGAGGAGGCTGAATATTTGTAGGGTCTAGGGCTTGATAACATTAGTTAAATTATCTTAGTAATTAATGGATAAGATGAAGCTTACTCATTTCATAATTATTCTATTAAGCTTGCTAGGGTCTAAGGTCGCCAGCTTTCTCTTAAGTGCACAAGCTTACTTGAAAGATGTTGATGGTAGATGGAACAGTCTAACAATTCCTATTCCAAATTTGCCAAACTAAATCTTCTTGAATCATTTCAAATATAGACTCGTGATTGCAAGTTCAATTTCCTTTCCCATGTCTTGGTATGTTTTTAAGAAGACGAAATTGCAATTTCTTGGAATCGGTCATTTTGGTTTTGAGGGAGATTTTGACTTAGCTTTGAGAAGACAAAATTGCGATTCCATTCCGTTTATTAATTACTACAAATTATAATTACATATTTATCCTTCTATATAATCATTATATCTAATAAATAAGGGTGTTTTGAACAAATACTATTATGTATACATTCAATTTCATAGATATCTTTAAATATAGGAATGAATCTATTATTCTGGTCTTAATTTCATTATATTCCAATCTATTTAATTCTAAATCATTCTCTCATACGAAACATGACTTAAGAAGTTGGGAGGTCTGGTCTGATCTAGAGATACAATTTGTTGTCTTTTATCTTTCCATATCATTATTCTTTGTATCAAAAGCAACAACAACATGAATTTTTTTGTGTAAATCTCGATTCATTAATATCATATTTTTGTAAGTTTTGAAAATTTAATAAAAATTACAACACAATTTTTAATTATTTTATAAAAATAAAAATAATATTGCAGAAAAAATTTTATTATATCTTACTTATTAAATACATACATTGTGCTTTAAGAAAAAAAAAACATGAAAAGTGAAAAAAATATATACTAAAAATTTATAGAACATTGATAACTAAGTGAAGCACCAAACAACAAGGCATAAATCTATAATAAGAGAAACCAACCTGTAGTTGTTTTACGATATAGCCTTCCTTAAAATTTAAATGATAGAAAAAAATAACGTCATTAATTAGAAAGGAGGAGCAGCTTAAATTCCTAGTAATTACAAATCTGGGAGGATGATTCAACAAACCATATAAGGAATTCTAATCCCCTTATTCAGTTGTCATATAATAGTTGACAAGAAGAAATAAAAAATTACGTGAATTGATGTTGAAATCTAAATGACATATATCTTAAGTGAGGAATCACAAACAAACAAATAAAGTACTTAAAAAAAAAAAAAAAAGAGAAGTAGGAATAAAAGACTCAGATCGTAATTATAAAGGTTTCAATCTTTTCTCCTTGCTTAACCGTTAGAAATTTATAATTTTATTGAGAGAAAGTCGTCTTGGTACAATTACATACTCCTCTGCCGAAATCATGTATGCCCAACCTCACCACCATAAGGAAAAAACCCAATTGTATAGCAGCTACTCTTGTAGTTCTCTCAAGTCCCCCTAACTTTCACTTACAAATCTCACTTGTAGATCCTCACTTCTAACTAGACTACTTAAATTCAAGATTTAAGGCATCCAAACAAAAATTACTACAACATATATGAACACTTTTCATAAATACAAATTCTCAGAATTTTAAGCTTGGATAGTTATTCTAGTTTTCAACTTGATCGCCTACTTAGAGTAGAGGAGCTTGGTTTAAAAAGGAGTGAGGATTCTTTCATTTTAATGGCCAGGGAAGGAAAGAAAAAAAAAAAAAAAAAACCATGCACGACTTTTTTGCTTTATGACCATTGACCAACAGTGGAAGGAATTAATTTTTGACAACACTAATTGAGAAATGGACCAATTTCTCAATGAAATTACTTGCTAATGTCATTTAAGGGGAGATTAAAAATATTTGATATATAAATATATATATATATATATAAATAGTTAATGGCAAATGTAATTGATGAAACGATAAAGATTTCCAGAATTGTATACCATACAACAGATTTACTCAATCAAGAAAGTGTTATTTTCATAAATTTATCCTACATTTCATGAGAATAACAATTATATAAAATGTTTATTACCGAAAGGAAAAAATATATATATAAAATGGTAAAATTATTTCCTTTTACACTGTGATCGAGTCTCCACATCCATTGATGTAGGCCTTCTAGCACTGTGTTCGAAAATCGAAAATTGCAATTTATTGGAAATATCAATAGGTGCTTCTGATACACCTAAGTTTTTCTTTTACTTGATTTTGTTTATAAAAATATAAAGAGATCATAAAATATTAGAAAATATAAAAAATTTGGTTTTCAAGTCATTATTTAACAAGTATTAGAATTGACTGAATTTCCTATATTATATATATATATATATATATATATACATTTATTGTAATTAAAGAAAAGAGCCAATGTCTTGGAAATATATATGGTCCTCAGCATCCGCTTTCCCTCTTCCCAACTTGCATGCATGAAATGGTGAGGACCAGAAGACGGGGCTTTGCATTGCAGCCCACAATGCTTGGATTTTCCCTAGGACGCCACATGAACTACCAAACAGTTCCAGACGACATGCAACATGTAATGATCCAACAAGACCTGTCGCAATATCTATGATGCCCCGTTCACCGATATCACTAGTCGCATGCCGAAAGTGCCAGAAGATAGAATTGATAGATAGTGTGTGCGTGTGTGTGTGTGTGAGAGAGAGAGAGAGAGAGAGAGAGAGAGAGAGAGAGGGAGGGAGGGGGTTGAAAAATAAAAACTTTAATAATATTAATACACTATATGGATAAATTAGTAATGTGTAAATATTAATAATATTTTAATATAAAAAATATAAATTATGATTTTTTAAAAATTATATATAATTATTAGTACTTATACGGTACCTATTGAGATATATAATATATTAATATCGTTAAATCTTATTCTTAAAAACATGTTACAACTATTTTAAGTGATTTTGATTGAAAGCAATAAATGTTTCAGAAAGATGTAGACCAAAAAGAGAATTTTGTTTATGGATGAAGATGCTTATCATGATAGGTGACGCAAGTGCTTCCACTCTTTTCTTCAACAATGATATTCATTTCCAACACTTGGGAATCGACATGTATGCCATCCTAATGTAACCACTGCTGAAAAGGGAAAATCCACAATTGTTAAACAGATGNAGAGGGAGGGAGGGGGTTGAAAAATAAAAACTTTAATAATATTAATACACTATATGGATAAATTAGTAATGTGTAAATATTAATAATATTTTAATATAAAAAATATAAATTATGATTTTTTAAAAATTATATATAATTATTAGTACTTATACGGTACCTATTGAGATATATAATATATTAATATCGTTAAATCTTATTCTTAAAAACATGTTACAACTATTTTAAGTGATTTTGATTGAAAGCAATAAATGTTTCAGAAAGATGTAGACCAAAAAGAGAATTTTGTTTATGGATGAAGATGCTTATCATGATAGGTGACGCAAGTGCTTCCACTCTTTTCTTCAACAATGATATTCATTTCCAACACTTGGGAATCGACATGTATGCCATCCTAATGTAACCACTGCTGAAAAGGGAAAATCCACAATTGTTAAACAGATGCCCACTTCCTAAAAGGGAAAAAAGTCATTTACATTATTGTATCTTTTGAATTTTGCTTTTTCCACTACTTATCATCATTTAGAAGTTTCAAATTCGTGAAAAAAATAATAATAATAATAATTTTTTCTTATAATCCCAAGAAAACTTGCTAAATCATGCCTCATCATCATTTGACCCACATTCAGTTGTATTACCGATTCTTGCGGTGCATTGGGCTGATCAATCTTGATTATCTGCTCGTGACCTTATTTGATTAGTGAGATCATTTTACAGGATAAGATTGATTGAGATTTGGCTAATAATTATTTCCATGGGTTAACATGTTGAGCCATGATAATTAAGGAGCTCCAAGGAGATGAGCAATCAACTAATGAAGACAAGATGATAATTAAGGAGCTTCAAGGAGATGAGTAATCAACTAACCAAGATAAGAAAGCAAATTTTCAAAAAAAAAAAAAAAGATAAAAAAGCAAATTGTATGACCAACAAAAATAACTCTGCATTTAAGTTTATAAACAACGTATACTTTTATAAATGGCATGCAATTAATCTGCCATACAATCCATGATTGCTACCAAGTCAAGATGAGTGGGTAATTTTGTTGGAACTTGAAATGTACTATATAATACATGGTCGGGAAGGTTTCAAATGGATATTAAAGACTATAAGATAAGCTTGATTTGCTATGTTATCAAATCTTTAATGTGATACAAAATATAGCATCTTTATGCCTTATGTTCATTCTAAAACCTATATTCTAATGTATATGGTGTACAAACTTTAAGCCGATCAAACCCATTCTATAAAAGTTCTTAATTAATTATATTGAATATAACAAAATATAATATTTCAAATTAATAGTATGTACTATTGCATCCGTCATTCATTTATCATCTCTTATTTTCATCTTGAAATATTATTGTTAACCTTACTCACTTGAATCTCATTTCCTTTGAAGCTTGGTTTGTATTCTTGTATTATGTTTTTCGCATGATGATTTTCTATTAGTAAAAAAAAAAAAAGTATAATGAATTTTGTGTTCTTATTCATTTTGATAGGATTTCATTATAAATTATTTGGTGTATTATTATCAAATTTTTATGATGCATGAATTCATAAGAAATGTGTAACCAAAATTGTTAGAGATTATAAGGTTGATGAATATATTAATTACAAGTGCAAGGAAAAATTGATGGGTTATTCGATAACCTATCTAAAAATTTTAGATTATAAAAATATGATATGAATTCTATAGGCTTTATAAGGTACCCTACTCGAACGGATGAGATAGAACATTAAAATTTTCTTTTAAATTTACATTATACATATGAAATTTCATATTTAAAACTTTTTGTAATTCATATTTAGGGTCCATTTGGTTATTTTTTTTTTTCATTTTCTTGGTATCTTTTTTGCATCTATTCGAATATCATTTTTGGTAAGAGTTAAATAGAAAAAAGAATCTATACCCACTTGCCTCTATTATTCGATACAATTTCGTGATTTAACATATTTTTTATAGATCTTTTTGGGAATTTAGTCTAGTTAGCAATAGGAAAATAGGAAATTTGGGGGCGGGGGGAGGTATTAGGAAAGATATGGAGCTAAAATTATAATCAAGTTACAACGAGTCAAATAGGGATTTGTTTTTATTCAACTTGTACAAAGAGACTAGGTCTTAGACCTATGTAGCTTATGGCATTGTATGCTTATTACAATATCTATAGAATTATTATGTATAGATAAGCAATGGGAAGAGGCTAGAAATTGCATATTGTTTGGAGTCTAGTTCAAATTACATGATAATTAGATTTATACTACATCAAATGTGATGTATGTGTCTTGATGGTATTGATATTTACAATGCTTTATTTCTTATAATAGCAGGTAATGTTAATTGCTTGAGTACAATAAGATCCAATTGCATGTAGATTTTTGATGGTGATCTCATGGTTATTAGAAGAGTTGAGATCTATAAGGCATTCTTGTTATATTATTCATGGTTATGTAGTAGATGTTGATTATAATATGGAGGATAAGCTTTGAAAGATTATGATGCACTGAAAAAGTAAAACAAAGTGCATTATTCATTAGTATTATATGGGTAAGTCCTAAGTTAAAGAGAATTTAAGGAAGGTGAAGCCTAAGAGGTAAATAAGAACTCAATGAAATAGGTGTAATGACTATTATGAGTGGAAAGGTGTTACTAGTGGTGGAGAAAGCTATAGTTAGACATAGTTTTAAGAGGAAAAGGCTAGTGTCATATAATCATAGGTTAACGGGTGATCATAGGTTAGTACAAAGAACCAAATAGCTTAGTGATAGGTAATTGGCATGATTAAGCAAAATAAGTAGAAAGTAGGATGAGATTTAGTGTACGTAAATGTCAAGATGCTAAAAATTATAGCTAAAATGAATTTTGTTATGGTATGTCTTGAATTTTCATTGTACGTAGGTTTAGAGCATGTAGACAAAGGGACACATTAAAATGTGTGATTTTTAAAGGGCAGTCGACTAATTATTATATTAGACAATCAATTGCTTAGATTAGTTGATAAAGGGGCGACTTTTTGTATTGACATTTTGTTATAAGCCCAATAAAGGTTATCTAACAAAATTTTTGTTTCTTATTTTGTCGATTACTAGTATCTAAATCAATTTTGTATATTAGATTGTTAGTGCTTAGTAAGTGACTCTGTGAATATATCATTATTATTTATTTGGGTACGTGAAAAAGAGTTAAGCAAAACCTAATAGGATTCAATTTCAATAATTGCTCTTAATGATCATTAAGAGAACCATACATCTCTACTATCATGCTAGCAAACTTGCCTCAATCTTTCCCTTAGTTGTGTTATGGCCATATCATCATTCTTTAGTTATCATGCTTTCGGTCTCAAAGCATTTTTTATTCATTATTGACTACATAGTTTTTTTATTATTCATTACAATCATTTACAATAAGTAATTCATCTTCTTTTTTCTTTTTCTTTATGAAAGAATTTAGCGTCCAACATTTGAAGAGCAAAATTGCTTTTATTACATATATACCTCGTGCATAAAGTTTTTTTTTATGGCACATTTAGTTAGAATAATGAAATAGTTTAGGAATAGAATTACAATTATTGAGAAATAAAATAGATAAGAAATAGGTTTTACTTTACTTTGTTATAATATACGTAAAATAATATTAAGAATATACTAATAATATATTCAAAATACCAATATTTCCCTATCCCAAAATCATTTTGACTCTTAGCCAAGGTATCATGAGTTGAATAAGAAAATATGTAAGAAAAAACTGATGAATAGTTATTTCTTTAGTCTAAAGATGGAACCTACACTTCCATTAATAGTAGTAATAGGAATTTCCTCAAATAACAAATGAAGTAACTGTTTTGTAATGTTTAAGAACCCGAGAAGCCATAGCCAGCGGACACGCTAAGGCAGTTAGGAGCTTTCTACCTATCTATAAGCTACAAATAATTGTAAAACTTGAAACTCTCATAAAATGATCTCCACATTTATTAAATAAAAATTGGCATAAAAATCCACTAAACTCTAACGTCGAATAATTTAATCATAATAACCTATTTAGAAACACGAACTAGTATCTCCTATGTCTTCGCAAAGTAAAATTAAAACTCATAGCCAAAGAATCTTGTAACTCCAAGCGACTCCAATCACAAAGTCTTATAAAAATAAAACTTTAAAACCGAATAAAACTAAAGAATAGTCTTCGCATTAATCCATCTAGCCTATTGCTTAAGCATAGCTATACCTATCATCAAAATAGTAATAACCCTCATCTTCATCATAATAGTAATAACCATATCCAGAACTCTCTACAGTACTTATACTTGTAACTAAAAAATAGGAATTCCTCGAAGTGTAAGTTATGCCTAGTACAGAGCACAAAATATACATATGCATGATACTATTACAGATCACATGAATACATATCAATAACTAATGCAACAAGCAGTATTTGTTATCTTCAATTACTAACCAGCAACTAACGTCGTCTCAATATCCCAAAATTTAGAGTAACTCATGACCCTTAAGCAAACAATATATATAATACATAGATATTGCTGTAGGTACTACCCAACACTCTAATCATCCTGACCTAAAATCTAGTTGGATTATCTTAAAAAGAAAACTTCCATAAGGACAAGTCACATACAATTACTAAGTGTCTCACAAACCCAATTAGACCCTACTAAAGGAAGGTTGAAACCAAGCATAAGTAGCACAAAATTATTAAGTCTAAGTTTGAACTAAGTCTATTTATCCATATACAACTATTTTATACAAGCACAAGAAGTAAGCAAGTATCCTATACTTGTCTCGAGTGATTCATCACAAACTAAACTCTCTCTTTACAACTTAATAAAAATGATTAAAAAACTAGCTGAACTTTTAATCTAATCATTCGCACTCTTATCTATTCTTAACGACTCAACTTTTTACTTATGGTCTAGAATTCTATAAAGAATAAGAATTGTTCTAAAGGAAATATGTTTTTAAGATTTGTTGAATGCGAAAAACTTGATGCAAAACATGTTACAAGTGTTTAGGAATCGAAAACAGGGTAAGAAAACTTAAGAAAAATGAGTTGGGAACAAATTGTACACACTAGCAAACATAGCATCCAAATGCTAGAGAGATTGACATCTAAATGCCAAGGGAGGACTCATGTTTTGTAAGTACTGAGGGCTAGTATCGGATGCCAAACTTCAATCCCAAATGTGATATACTACTTCTAAACACATCATCAACACTCATTTGAGAACCATCTAAACTATGCTCAAACACCAAAATTGAATCATCTACAACCCTTTTCACTAGATTCAACCCAATCCTAACAATTCTTCACAAAGCCAAATTGAAAACCAAAAGTTTAAGATGATTTACTTGTTTTCTTGATAGAATAACATCTAAAGCCCAAATAACCGTCCTTTAAAGGTGCAAAACATAAATCCTTTAGGGTTTTTCATCCTTCTTTGAAAAAAAAAAAAATGAATTTCCTTACCTTATAGATAGAAAACTTACCAAAAGACTTTTTGTTATTGTGTTTCCTTTGATCTCTTACAATTTGTAATACCTCAGTATCAAAGATCCAAATTTCGGATTTGATTTTTGGAAGAGATTTGTGGGTTTTCTGTTATTAGTATTAAGCAAGGAGAAGTAAAGGATTAGGGGCAAGGTTTTTCTAAAAAACATAATGTGTTAAGGGGAATGGTCGGGTTTCAAACATTTCAATGGACCAAATTACCCCCATAGGCTTTAGTCAATTAGAAGCAATCCCAAGCCTTAATATCATTAATATTATTATATTTTTATCTAGTACATTTTTTTTTATTGTTTTTTTGTCTTTACATAGTTTTATAAGGAAGAAATATCTACGCTATTACACCCTTACGAAGTTCAAGAATGTGATTAGTTATTCCTAACATGAGTGTGAAAGATTAGAGTTTGCAGGATTGTTTTTGCCGACCATAAATCCAAAGACATCTTCCTACGGACCACAATTCTATTTGATAATAAATTAGTGCGTTAAGATCTTATTATTTACTCGGTATGGACATTATTCTCATATAGAGATGAGATAAGTTTCACTCTTTGGTTCCATCTTATAAAATAAATAATTTACAATAAAGAAAAAAAAAAAGGTAGATATGGGAAATTGTATATTGAAAACGTCGATTAAGGAATTTTGTTATCCATGAACGTATATGAACATCATGGACGCTCACATTATTGAATGGTTCCGTAGTCATTTCGGATACACACACCATACCATCATGTGACTTGGCAAAGGAGGAGTAAGCGTACACAACGTTAATATTTCTATTGTAATGTACCAATGTATGATATAATAAGATTGACACTGATTTGTGAGCAGTATAAACTCAATTCTTGATTTCACTAAAATAAGAAAGGATTCAATAGTATTAATATGACATGTATTTGAATAAATAATATATAAATATCAATAAAATCCTATTATGTAAAAATGTGGATCCACTTTCATTAATGCAGATTTGAATTTTTTTCATTTACTCTTTCTTCAATTTTTCTTGATTTACAAATTAATGGTTGAAATTGTCTAAATTTTTTAAATATCATATGATATCATTGTGATGTTATCATATTTTTTATAATTTTAATCATTAATCAATTATACGTATCAATATTTTGAAAATATAAATTAAGAAAAATAAATGAAAATAATTCATTTCTCATTAATTCATATCTAGATATCATTGATACCTGTGCACTACCTATTACCGAATTTTTGTTTTTTTCTCCTAAACACCCCTCTATAGACAAAGAAGTTGGTGGATTGTTACCGGTCAAATATAATGCAAGCAAATCTCTTAAACCCAAGATTGATTGGTCAATGACATAATTAAGGAACAATAATCTGCTGAGTTATGCTTGAAACACTTTACGCAAGTATCAAATCTAATTCATTAGGAATGTGGAGAAGTGGTGACGTGCCTTAAACCACGCATCGGGCAAAGATTGGACCTCAGAAATTGTCAATGATTCTCTTTGCATATAATTATTGTCGTATTAATTAATACAAAAGCATATATACTTTAAGTTGCTTTAACGCCGCATTGGATCTTTGTGTTAATTACTCTCTGTTGCTCTCTCATTGGCCACCCTCCCCTTTTTTCCAGAAAGTGGGCTCCTGCCATTACCGTACTTTTCTTTTGTAATTTTTTAATCGTGGAAAGCCCTAAATCCCTTATTCGCTTTAATTGATGATAATAAAAAAAAAAAAGTTGGCAAATTATATTTAGAGGATTAGTAACGTCTTAGCCCAAAAGCAGTAAATAATTAAACTAATAAGCACTGATAGATCTATTTTATCCAAAAATTTTAAGCTTGTGTTAATAAGGTATTTACTACCATAACTCTATAAATTAGTACTATGGCTTTCTAAAATTCATATAGGATACTTAATCATGGGATCTTACAATCTCTTTCTCCTTAAACATGTGATGTCATTATCACAAGACCTTATAATTAGGTTTGGATCTTCATCCATTTTCGGTGTACAATTTGAGCTACCCACTACTTATAGGTTATCCTAAAAGCATGCGATAAGTTACATTCTAATGACACTTACTTTCTTAGGACTTATTCTCTAAATTAGAGTTAGATCTGAATCATTTACCTATTAGTAGAGGGTCCACTTTAATACCATTTATAACGTCTTAGGCTAAAAGTAGTGAATAGTTAAGTTAATAAATACCGATAGACCAATTTCAACCACTTAGTCCAAAAATTTCGAGTTTGTATTGATAAGGTATTTACAACTATGATCCTATAAACTAATATCATAACTTTCCACAATTAATATGGAACACTTAACTATAAGGTCTCATAGGATTAATAATTAAGATTAAGTTTAGATAGAGAACTATATTTTTAAGTTATTTAAATAGAGGATTAACGTTATAATAAGTATTGCAAATTAAGGATCGAACTTTCAAGTTATTTAAATAGAAAATTAACATTATAATAAGTTATTCAAATAGAAGATAACAACCCTGGTTTCATTTCAATTTTAATCCTTTATGTGAACTATTTATCATAACATCAATCTTCTATTTTAACCATTTAAAAATCTGATTCTTTATTTAAATCACCTAACATAACATTTATCATATATTTGAACTATTTGAAAGTTAAATCCTCTATTTGGATTTAACCGTAAATGTCAATCCTCTCATATGTAATTCCCCCTAATAAAAAAAAATCTCTCTCAACCAAATCCTCTTTATACAATATTGCTAACACCACCTAAATTTTAATTCAAAGTTCAATTTATTACTTGAACTTTCAATTTATCAAATTTGATACCCATTTAAAACCTTTCATATCATTATTATTACCTACTTAGTCTAGTTACTAATCAAAGTGAAACGTATATTTCATGAATGTGCAGCAAGTAATAATTATAATATGAAAAGTTTCAACTGAATATTGAAGTTGACAAATTGAAAATTCATGTAGTAAATTACAATTTTAACCATAGTTAAGGTAGTATTTGTAACATTATCCCATTCTATTTCCTATTAAGTGCTTGATGGTATTAACTTTTATCTTTTTCCAATATATGTGTAGATGTAGAAATATATCACGTATAGCGTAAGTCCTATGTTTCGTGTATTGTAAAAGCTAATTTAACCCTTGTATAGCACAACATGTATTTATCTTTTGTTATCGTTTGGTTTGTGTAAAATTTATGGGATTGAAGTAGACAAAACGTTTTGTCCAATATTTGATTTGCAATTTGAGTGTAGCTATTAAACAAAAAAAGGGCTTATAGGACCAGACAAAATGTTTAAAATTTGTTACATTTAAAATATGGTACAAAGATTTACTTTATTAGTAGATGAAAACACAAGTATTGAAGATATAAATATAATTAATAAATATTAAACAATATTGAGGGTATATATTTTAAATTATATTTAAAATTTGTACCTTTTAAATAATATGAAAATATATTCAAATAAATATTGAACAATATCGAGGGTATAAATGTTAAAATACAATATTGAATCACATACTTTCAATGAAAGAAAAAAAAAATTTAGTACTTATGCATATCAAATAATAGACATTATAGTGATTAATATTTAGGGCTATGCAAATTAAACATTGTATAATAATAGTATACTATTTAGTTATCTTTATACTTATACTGTTCAGACCTTCTTATCATATTCAATTTTAATGATTAAATGCTATCTTTGAGTCTCTTCATATTATGCACTAGCTTTTGATTAAGGAACATTCATAGATTGTATTGGAGAATTGATGGCAATTTCGTTAGCTGAAACCACCGGTTACATGTTAACATAAAATTACCTGGGAATGAAATATTATGTTTTCCAATGAATTGATGTCGAGAGCATTTGCAAATTACGTAGAATTTTATTTAGGATGGTTAGTAAAGCATATAATGATAATCCTTACTAAAATCCTATAGATCAGAAATAATGTATATGAATATACAAACATACTAACTTTTCAAGAAACTTCTTTTATGATTATATATATAACCAATTGTTATTATAATTGTTTCAAGAGTTTATTTCGTTATAAGATGAATATTTATATGATTGATTTATAAAGATTTCGATAGCAGATATTATATTCAAGCATAAGGAATAACATCCTACAATATATGTTATATTATCTTTCACATGTAATAAACCAAACAATTGATTCGTGGCATTAAGCAATTAACTAATCTAAGGGTAGAGCATGCTCCTCGCAACATGAAATGAAATATTCTCCTCTTTCGGCCATTGGGTACTCCTTTCCTGTCTACCTAGCCTAGGCTATGAACACATCATTCTTCTGAATTTAAGGTAATTAAATTTGCACTATAAAGGGATATACTCCATTTCAACAGCCCCCTTTCAGTTCCCTTTAATTGGATGCTCTTGTATTTAAGTACATTAAATCTGGATATTTAGTGATGGACGCAGAAGCATGGGGGATCATGCAATATTATAAAATTATCCGTAAAAGGTAAACATTAATAATCAAAAACTCATAACTGTAAAGAAGGATCATTTAATAGGATGCATATATTAAAAATAGTTTTTTATATTTATGGGACACTTGATCATTTGTTATGATAATTGTAGTTTTAGATTTTGGAGATTCATTATCTAAACTTTTATTGTCTAATTTAGTTCTTGATTTCTTAATTTGGTTTTGATTTGTTCTTTTCGTTAATGGCAAAGTTCACGACGATTTTTTTTTTCTTTTTGCATTTTGGTGTTTATACTTTAACTTTGATTGTATTTTAGTGTCTACATTTTAATTTTGATATATTTTTAGTTGTTCATCACATATTAATTCATAAAAAAATTAATTTCAAAAGTTCTTAATTAGTAAATGATTTTTAAAATTAAGAACAAATATTTTTATGCCGACAATTTTAACTATTTATAACTTTTGTATGCAACGTTCCATTTCAACAGGTTCTATTATCATATGGAAGCTCATACATGTACTTTTGTCAAAACAAAATCAAGTTACACCCTCTAACTACGAAAACCAAACAAAATCTTAAATACTTATAATTTGCAAACCCATTGTCATTTCGCCTTGAAATGCAAATTTTTCTAACTCTAGAATAATATATTTTCGCATGGTATGACATTTTATTATGTCTTTCATGGTATTCCAATACTGAATTTTCAATTTCTTTTTATAACATAATCTACAAACCGAAGATTATGTGACTATAGAACTTGTAGCTATTCGATAATACGCGTTATAAACTATTAAAAAAATTGTTAATTTGTCTAAAAAATATAAGACTAAAAATATATTGTAATTTATGCACAATATACCAAGATATTTTTTATATATTTATGGATATTATTTATAAAGGACAAATATTTATTGTATTTATATACTTTTCTACGAGTATATATTTTATAATAAAGTTCCATAGATAATTAGAATATGTATGAAATTATAATAAAGATGTATTATCAATGAAATTCTATTACATTATATTATCTAAAAGTTGTCCTTGATCGGATAAATATTTGGATGGGACATTGATATTTAGACTAACACATTACATAACTAAGGTAATTCTTACTAGATTGAGAAAAAGATATCCGAGTTATACAAGTAGATGCTCAAAGTTAAGTGGATACATTGGACATGACCCCCTGATAGAGAACACCTCACATTTAATGTCATTGGTCCTTTCTCTAAATAAACGAGCATAAATAATCTTTAGACTTGAAACCTTTATGAGGTAGAGTTAGTCCTTAAATCCTTTTTAAAGTTAGTATAAATCCCAATAGATATCACATAAATACTTAGCAACATAATCACAACAACCAAGTCCAATATCAGAACATCATCCAATCAACAACAATTATAATAGAAGCTCAGCAAAACCAAACCATCACTAAGTATATAAGGTTAGGATTAGACATAAGTCTCCTTAAGGTACACAAACATCTACTTACCTAGTTAATAGTACGTTTCTAAACTTGCTCATTAATGTGAGCTCCTTCTTCGGTGACTTCATGCGCTTTATCTAAGCTTTGATCACTTTTCAACTACCATAATGTGTCAAAGCATCATCTCTTATCACCAAACTTCAAACATCACAAGCTTATAATGTCAAGTATTCATTTTCTTGTTATTTCTAAATTGAACCTAATTTCCAAGAAGATTTTCTTTAATTTTTCCTAAGTTCTCTTAATTCTCTAAGTGAACTCACTAATTTTAATGTTTGCATTTGACTAAAAAAATGTAAATAATTGACAGATGAGGCTATTTATAAGCCTTTGGTGGCTATGAGGAAACATAGCAAAATTTTTTATATAAGTGTCCTCTTGTTGAGTCATTAACTTACTTTAGCCACCTTACAAATCTCTAATGGTGCTACGATAGATCTTCATGAGTGCCTGGCATTAAGACTACAAAAAAATTAATTTATTAGTTGTCTTAGCTTGTATAATGTATAGGTATATATATATCTTGGAAACTTATTGATTCATATGTATATATTTCTATATGCTACATATACTTGGTTTATATTTTTTTGAAATATTATTTCATGCTATTTTTATTAGCTTTACTATCCAAATAATTTAATTCTAAAATCTTGATGTATATCTAAACTTATTTTTCTACATTCCTAAAACATAGCAAGTGCCATTATTATAACTAACTTCATAACCCTATTATTATTTACATAATTCTACATAAGTTTACATGGTCAGTTTGTCTAGCTTATGGCTCCATTGCCATTCCGAACTTAAATAAAGAATTTTTATGGTCGTCCTAAAATTTAGATGCCCATGCCTAATTGCTAATTTGCAAGTTCTTTTTACATAACAAAACTTGTTCCTTGTGTTATTTTTAAGAAATTTATTTCTTTATTTCCTAAGGTATATCTTCTTAGTACAATGCTTTCATAAGAATAAATCGTTATTGTGAATTCAAGATAGTTGGTCAAAGATCGGTGTTTCACACATCAAGCACAAAAGCTTAGAGCAAATGCATATATATCAATTCATCCCTTGATTATCTCCTTAGTTTTAATTTTCATTAGAGCATTTTTTTTTCTTTCCAATTCTTTATATTTTATTAAAGCAATTTTATCGGTTAGTAAGTCTTAAGCAAGACGATGTTAAGCTACTAGGTATTAAGACTTCCATTTGAACCATCCACTACTCCATTTATTCATATATGCACATTTATTTATTTTTAATTAAGTCTAGCTTTCATGCGAACTTCTCTCTCTCTCTTTTTTCAAGCTCTTTTTATTTATTTTTCCTTTAATTATTTTGATTTTTCAAGAAATTTTCAAGGGACAAATCTCGTTTGTCATTCACTGTAAATAAAATACTCCAAAAGATATAAAAGGGGATCACATATACTAAATCAAGCTTAAAAATATAAATAACTAACATTTAACTGATCGATATTCAAAGTACTCCGAAGTCTTAATCTAAACATAAATAATGAAGAATTTCACTTTATAAAGATTTTACTATCTAACTGTAGTAAAGTGTGAAAAGGTCAACATGATTAAGTAAAAATTTTTACAAAAATTGAAAAAATTATCACAAAAATCTAAGAAGTTACTTATTAGATGAAAAATAATGATGAATAGATGTGCAATATCAAAGCAATATAATTATATATCATCAAAATTTTCAAAAATTTTGTAAAAATTTACACGTGAGAATATAATCAAATTAGATCACATACTTTTATAGATTCCCTTCTAGTAATTCATGGAATTGATTTAAGAATACTAAATTAAAAAAAAAACAAATGTTTAATGGTTTAGTGAGCTTAATCAATATAATTTAGATAATCTATCAAAATGGCACTAATAATATTAACACTTTAAGACATGATCTCCATTCCAGCTCTATAACAACAAAACCAATTAAAACTTTATATACCAAAACCAATGATATAAAAGTCGTAATAACAACATACTTATTATATATACTCATATCATCATATATCTATACAATAAAAGACAATACTTCAGTTTGAAGATTGAAATTATTTGGTCGAATAACCTCATTAACAATAGAAATAACCATACTTAAAAGGAATTTTCACCTTTGTCCCAAAAAAGAGAGGAGAGAGAGAGAGAGTTTCTATGTTTTGTTGAAAAAAGTGAAGTGATTGAAAAAAAGGTTGAATTATGTTAATCACTCATCTTAATATTCTAAACTACAACACTTCACTTTTTTAAAATCCTACATTTACACTCTTGTTTTTGCTTACTTGTAAATGACATGGTGAGTAAGCTAAAGTATTATCATCACGTTATTGTCACGTTAACATTGTTAATAATTAAATTTAAATATTATAAATATGTATTAATTAACTTAAAAATAAAGATATAAAATAAATTATGGAAAAATAGGAAAAAAAAGAAATAATGTTAATTTTTTTAATAAGACCTTACTGATGTGTATTATAAATATATATATTAATTAAATTAATAAAAAAAAATTATTTGGATTTTTATAATTCAATAGAATTGCCAAGGCTCGTTGAAAATTTACAATTTGGCCTATTGATTATAGTGTTCTATTTTGCTTTATGTCCACTTCAAAGTTTATCACTAATGTTATTCACAACGATGATTTATATATCAACTATCAGAATATTTTTGTTTATTTCACTGTTAATTAAACAATAACTCTATTAAAATTGCAACTTCACCGAGTCTTTTCCACTTCCAATTATTCACCGACTACGCTAGGTGAGAAATTATGTAATAAAATAAGCATGTTCATTGACATATGTATGTTTTACGTAATATGTCATTGGCCATTGCCTCGGATTAAGAATGTATATCTAATTTATATAGGGAGAATTACAATACAGGGGATCAATATTTCAAAAAAATTTAAATAAGTAATTAATGTTTCACAAAGTGATTCAAATAAGATATCAATATTTCACAAAGTAGTTCAAACAATTTTATGGATTGACTATTGTAAATTATTTATTTGAACTACTTTGTAAAATGTTGATTTCTTTTTCAAACTTTTAGAAACGTTAATCCTTTATTTAAAATTTTCGAAATATTGATTCTTTATTTGAATTTATCCCCAAACATTGATCTTCTCTATTTAATTATCTTGATATGTATACTTGGACTACTAATTTATTGGATCAAATAAAGAACATTGCATAACGTTTTTTTTTTTACCTTAAGTTACATGAATATTTCTTTACCAAACTGTTTACAATATCCTAAGGATGTCGAAATAAAACTATTAGGGAAATTGCAAATAACGCTCTTAAACTTTGACTTAGGTGTAAATTGATTCCTCGAATTTTCAAAGTGTGATTTTTTAACCCTAAACTTTCATAAATTTGCAAACAACCCACATAGATTAAGAATAATCCTTTTAAATTTTTATTATGGTGTATAATTATGGCATATAACCCCATAGATTGAGAATAATATCTTAAACTTTGATTTTAGTGTATAAACAATCCTCTAAATTAATAGTGTTTAAAGAATATTTACACACCAAAATCAAAATTTAGAGAGTATATACATACCAAAATTAAAGTTTAAAAATGTTATTTTCAATATATAGGGATTACTTGTAAATTTATGAAAATTTAGAGATTAAAAACCATATTTTGAAAGTTTAAAAGACAACCTATACCTAAGTTAAAGTTTGGAGAGATTATTTATATTTCCCCCAAATTATTATCTTGTTAATTATTATAAATACTCTATTTTTATTTTTATTAATTTAGTTAGTATATACATATTTATATTTTTAAAATGCATTAGTAGGGTCCTCCTTTAAAAAAAATTTTTCAACATTTTTTATTCTTTATTATTTAAGTTAACTAATATGTATATTTTTACAATATCTGAATATAATTATTAATAATAACACTGACATGGCAATGGCGTAACAATGACAAATCATTCTTCTCCTCACATTAGCATGAAAGTAGGCAAAAAATGAGGGTATAAGTGTAGGATTTTGAAAAAAAAAAAAAGAAAAAAGAATGTCAATGTAATTTAAAAAGTTTATAAGAGTAGTTAATATAATTTACCCCAATAAAAAAGATAAGATGAGATAGAGTAAAGAGAAAGATATGCTTTATAACATGGTAGGTAAAAGTAGGATATTACTTAAATAACTACTACTAAGAAAACGATAGTACTTATGATCTAAGGCTATTGAATGGAATTTTATAGCCAAAAATATGTAGAATCCAAAATGAAAGAGGTATTTGCTTAATAATGTAGAATAGATTTATGTATATATATGTATGTGTGTACTTATGTGCATATGTATGAAAAATTTAGCCTTTAATCATGATAGTTGAATGAATTTGAGATAGATGAACCAGATAAATTATCGATGAAAATTATTAGATCAATTCCTGATAATCAATTGTTTAGATTAAAGCCTTTAATGATGGGTTCGTGCTTAGGTTTAGGCTAAGTATAGATCTAGCTCTTTTTTAATTATAAAAATTAGTCCATTTCTTTATAACACAAACTCACTAGCTTAGTTAAGGCTTATTAAGGCCAAAGGGGCCTAAATGAACATAAAAAGAACTTTTCCTAATCTACTTTTCATGTGCAAGATAATTGACTAAGGGGAAGAGTGGAAAAATTGATTCAAAGTATACCAAGTCAAATCTTCTTAAGATATCTCTGATAGGTTTGATATTTTGGGTCTTATTATTAGCCCATTAAGTTGATCAATGGTATTAAATAGGACCAAAAGTCCAATTATCAAAATAGCCATTTACATAATGTTTTATGTATTTGACATGCTATGGCACTATATCTAACAACATTACATTAGAGCCATAATGTCATCCCATAATTGTACTACCTTATTTAACATTTATCTTCCATTTGATTTACTAAAATATTTTATCCTCTATTTAAAGTTGATCTCTCATATGCAATTTTTTCTTTTCAAATTTATGTCCTAATTAAACAATCACAATAATAAGTTTTAATGAAATAATAGAGAAAAATATAAAAGAAAAATTTAATTTGGAACTTTTAATTAACTAAAGTAAATGATATTTTACGACAAAAAGATCAATAATTGTTACATAAAATAATTTATCTGTTGGCAATTAATAAAGATGTCGTACTTGAAACATTATTTAGAAAATAACTAACCGAACCTAATTTTCTTTGAAAACAGAGAAACATTTGTTAGGTCTTAAAGAAAACAACCTAAATCAACAACAAAATTATAAATTCAAGAAGAATTATGAAATGCGAATAGAGAAGAACTATCGAGCAATCAGAGTAAAGCTCATGTGGTTAGACAAGCAAATATCGGCTTCAAATTTTATGTTTGGTTAATTTATCTTTTCATTTTTATTATAATTGTGATGAAGATGATAATTAGAGAAGGTTAGAAAATGTCGGTTTATGAATTTTTGAAACAGAAGAATTACGGTAGATGGTCTATTGATTAGGAAAAGTAAACCTTACTTGATTTATTGTAAAGTTAAAATTAAGGTAAATGGTGCTGAAATCTAATCTTTTGGTAATTTGTCAAGTGTTTTGCTTTACAAGATTAATATACTACTTATAATTTCATCTTCTTGGTTAAGATTGATCACTAAACTTAGCCAAAACAATGTGAATATAAACAAATTGTGTCAAACTACATTTGGTTTACGATTTGGTTTAATGAGGATCCAAATTATCTACAATTTAGCACTAAAAAGTTATATCAAACTGCTTTATTCTTTAAAAATAAAAAAGAAAAAAAGAACACGCAAACTTTATTTATTTATTTTTTAAAATTCTAATCTTAAATTCTTGACTCTTAGTCTCACTTCTTACATTTTAATTTGTTAACGTCTTTTTTCCTCAATCCTCTCTAACCCCAACATCCAATCTAAGTCCCTCACGGTCATGGCTCACACCTCACACCTCCACTCTAGACTATGGTACACATGTTAAATTCTATCCCATCTTCGAAGTTGGCTGGTCTTCTACGCCATTTCTCCTTAACATTCAGTAGCAGCAAGCAAAACATCGTATTAGAGGCTTAAGCGTAATTATGCATTTAGTTGTCGCCTACTTCATGTTGTCTTACTTTGGTTTGTTTAATATATTTCGTTGAATTACTAGCCATAATGATGGGAAAGGGTTATTGAAAAACCTGTTAGATTAATTATAATCTAGGTGCTTGTGAAAGTGGTTCAACCGAACCAATATGAATTAAATTGAAGTTAATGTAGTTCAGTTCAAAATCTAAGCATAGTATAAACCAAACTGTTTCAAATACTTTTTTTTTTTTTTTTCACTTTGGCCCCTTAGCCCAATTGAATCATAAGCATCTCTATTGTTATATGTTATTTTGGCAAATATACGAGTAAGAATAATCATTTGGACTACTTGCCTATCCTTCTAAACACTAAATCGAAGTTACAAGTTGGATCAAAAGTGAACAAACCATTTAGATTTCAATCAATGTGGCTAAACTAACTCGACTTTATGAAGTTTGTGGAGTCAAATTGGAAATTGCCATTCTTTGATCATATCAAAGATATACCGTATTTTGTGAATAAATTGAGACATTAGAATGAAGAAACTTTTAGTATTATCCCAAAAAGGAAGAAAGAAGCATTGGAAAACTTGAAGCTAGTCAAGAAGAAGTTGTTTGAACAACTAAGTCAAGAATTCATTAATAAGGAAAGATAGTTTTAGGAAGAGTTAAATTGGGTTCTAAAGCAAGAGGAACTTTTCTGGGTAGCGAAGGCTACATCTATTTGGATGGTGCAAAAGGAAAGGAACATGAGATTCTTTCATATTAATATCCTCACCAAAAGATCTAAGTCACGAGTTGGGGGTCTTTTTGATGTAGCAGGGAACTGGGTATTAAGAAGCTTTTTTCCAAATTCTTCTCCTCTCTTTACTTGACAAAAAGAGTTTGTCTAGGCTAAAGCCTGGAGCTGGCATAGTAATCAAAGCACCTTATCGGTGATACAACAAGAAGTCCTAAGAAAGGATTGGTTGAGAGTTGAGATAAAGCAAGCACTTTGTTGTATTGGAAACAACAATGCACCAAGTGTAGATGGTATAAATGGAGAGTTCTATAAGAAGTGTTGGAGTTTAGTTGGAAACACAGTGACTGATTTGGTTAAATCTATTATTAGAAAACAACATATGTTCGAGGAACTAAATCAAACTCTTTTAGTGTTGATCCCTAAAGTGGTAGAAGCCAACAAGATAAATAATTTTCGACCAATAAGTATTTGCACTACTATTTATAAAGTAGTGACTAGTGAGCAAGTGCTTGGTGAATCACATTTGGCTGGTGTTGAATGATATAACCCACCCGAAGTAATCTAGTTTCATTCTAGGGCAGGCAGCGAGAGATAATATTATGTTCTTCAATGAAGTGTTGCATTCTTTCAAGAAAACCCAAGGTAAAAAGAAATGAATGATTGTTAAGCTAAACCTAGAGAAGGCATATGATTGACTTGAATGGGACTTTGTCAAGTTTTCCCTTCAATTCCTGAATTTTCCAAGTTCATGGATCAAGCTAACTAGCTCCTGCCTTTCATCGGTTCATTTTTGTATAGTGCTAAATGGTCCTATGATGGAACCTTTCTATTCGAGTAGAGCAGTAAGACAAGGTAACTCCTTATCTCCATATCTCTTCATTCTCACAATAAAGATATTAAGTTGCATCATTCATACTATGGTGGAAGAGGGGAAATGAAAGCTAGTTCATGTTTAAGGAATGTAAATAAATTTGTCCCATTTATTCTTTACTGATGATCTCCTCCTAATGGGAGAAGCTATAGAAGAGAATGTATGGCTTATAAAGGAGGTTATGAATGGGTTTAGGCATTTATCTAGTCAATGAGTAAGCTACAAAAAAAATTGCATAATCTTTTCGAGTAATACAAAGGGGAGGATGAAGGATAGTATTTCTAGAATTTTTGGTATTAGATCTTCTTCGTACATTGGGAAATATCTTGGTTTTTTAGTTAAGGTAGGAGGGAAATTAAAAGGGGAGATCTTGGCTTCATTATGGAGAAAATTCGTAGAAAACTAGTAGGTTGGAAGACCAAGTTTCTTGGCATAAAGGGAAAGAGACTTTTGGCCTGGCTTAAGAGTATCCTCAATTACTACTCAAGTTATTCCACTACTTAATAGCTTTTCCAAGAAGGTAAAATGTATCTACAGAGACTTTGTATGGGGATATACGATTAAATTGAGGAAAATCCACTGGATAGGCTGGGATAAATTGAAAAAACTAAAAGCTTGGGGAAGACTTGGGCTATATGATGTCAAAGTTTGAAATAGTGTGAACATGATAAAGTTAGCCAAAATATCAGAAGAAAGATTTGCTGTGGACATGCTTTCTTCATTAGAAGTATAAGATGCATCAAGAAAATATTATACGAAAAGTCGAGTCAAACCTCTATTAGCAAGTTAGGGAAAGTCTATCTTAAGTGGAGGATAAAGCACTTTTGAAAGTTAAGAGCGGCAAAAACACCTTCTTTTGGTCAATTCGATAGAAAGTAGGCCTCAAGGTATTTAACCAACTTTATGGCCCGTTACATTACATAGATAAAGTTGTCACCATTAATTAGGCTTAGAACAATTAGTTAGGTTGGATTGAAGAGGTAACGGGGTACCCACTGGACAATAGCATTAAAGAAAAGCTCGGAAACTTATGGTTACAAGAAGATGGGAATGATGAGGATGTGTTTTGCTAGCCTTATGAGATGGACAGAGAACTCTCCACTTAATCTACATACGAATTGCTCTTGAAAGAAAAAGATATAAATCCAAGCAATGAAAGATGGGAATGGATTGGAAAATTACCTACTACCCTAAGTGTTCGGTTCCTAATATGGGATATATTTCATAACTGGCTTGCAATTGGAGATAACTTGGCAAAGAGGTGGATGAATAAAAGAGAAATGTGTCCTCTGTATAATAGAGAGACTGAAAATATCCAGTATGTTTTCCATAATTGCCCATGGAGTAAAGAATGCTTGATTCTATAGAACATCCCAATAGAAGGAAATCTCCAGAACAATAAAATAAGAAGATTGAATTGGAATGGCACGGAAACACCATAGTAAGTTCTATTCCTCATTGCTATGAAGGAGATCTAAAAGGAACGTAATAGAAGAATCTTTCGGTTGCAGTCACCAAATGAGAGCTATGTTGAGAAGTGTCGAAGAACTGTAAATGAATCGTAGGCTTGTCATTAAAGAGAGAAACTACAACTATAGGCTTGGAACGATTGTTCAGAATGTACTAAGTTGTTTGAAGTATGATTGAAGCTGAATAATGATAGAGCTATAATCTTAGATAGGCAAAAGGCGGGGATTGGTGTTCTAGCGAGAGACTATTGCAATATGGTGGCAGGAGGTCTGTATAAGCATTGGAATTACCTTATCTCCTAGAAGCGGAAATCCTAGCAATCAAATGTGGTTTAGAGTTCGCAAGTTCAAGGGGATATGACAGAGTCATCTACGAGATAGATGCACAACAAGCGGTTGAGTAGATTAAGAATGATAATTTGGACATGGACAAATATAACCAGATTTTGCAAGATTGCAAGTGCTTAATTACTTCTTTTTCTTGTTTCCTCATCTACAAGGTTTCTAGAGAAATTAATGAAGGAGCAGATATACTGGCTAAGAGAAGGCTCTAAGCACTTGAAGATGTCACTTTTGTTGATTTCTCCTCCGTTTTTTGTCAAGTGTTTTTAATAGTTTGCAGACTCATGCTTATGATATTAAGTAGGGAAATATATCTCGTGACTCTAGTTAATGTTTTGTCTTGTGGTTTGTTAACTAATAATATTGCTTTCTATGGAAAAAAAAAAAAGAAACTTTTTTCTCTATTATTTTTGTAGTACCATTCCTTTGCACTTTCCTCTCCTTTTTTGTTAATTTTTTTCTTTTCCCTTTTGTTATAGGTTTTGCAATAAAATACTTTCTTTTGTGCTTAAATATAATATCCATCTACATTTGTACCATGAAAATATAGACAGTTTTTACTAAATTTAATTTATTATTTTTTTCGAATGAACTATATAAATAGCTTTTTTTAAAAAGGAATCATATCTTAAAATGAGGATAAGATTGATCTTCAACTTAAATATGAAGCTACTACTAATCCTGCTTTTTCTTTTCTTTTGTAGATACCAATACACATTGTGACAAGATCTAACAAGTTACAATGCACATGACCCATAACAAGTGATGATCAATCTATACATTTGTTAAAATTTTAAAGAAAATTTTTTATGCTTTTGATATTAATTGCATATATATATTTATGGGGAAAAAAAATTCTGAAGTGTACATTTTTTTAATGTTTAATCTTAACATGTGCTCTTGATACAATTTTCAATTTCTTTATGATTTCTTGTTTTTTCACAATATAATTTATAAATTTTTGTTTTTTTTTCTCAGTTTAAATAATATACTGTTAATTTGATTGCAATTTAATGAAAATTTGTAAAAGAACGAAAATTTAAATACTAGATTATTGAATAATCAAAGTAGAATCACTTATAATTCATTTATCCGGAATGAAATGAAGAATTTGAACAGAAGCATCTAATGGAGATGACCCTCAAACATGCAATACGCTTTCTTCAGAAAGTAATGTATATTTTAACCATTGGACCACACGGCAAAAATAAAATAAAGAACGAAAAGAAAAAGAACCATTGGACCACGAAAATTAACTATGAGAAGAGAGCAAGAGCGTAGAGGAATTTGGATTGGGGGCTAGAAATTTCGACTTACAAGGCGCATTGATAACAGCGACTGCAGAATATATATGGCTCTCCTCATAAATTTAATTGATCAGAGAGGGGAAAAAAAAACCTAGCTTCATTTTTTTTATAATAATTAATGTAGATCTCATTAATAGCTTTTTTTTTTTTAAATATAGATCTCATTAACAAATATCGAGATTGCTAGGATTATTATAATCTATTCACATATCCAGACATTATGGATCGACTTTGATTCCCTCGTCTCACAAAGTTGTACTATATATATTGTTGGAAAAAAAAATCATGTCACATTTTCAATATTGACTACATAATATGAAAGGGTGAAACTTTTTTTTTTCTCCTCAATAACTATACTTGTTAATATTTTCTTTTTTATATATTTATACATAAAAATTATAAAATTTTTGAGTACTTAATTTAAAGAAAGATTTTTCCATAGTAGCAGATGCAAATTCTCGATATGCATGCATAATCACCACCAAACTAACCATATAAAATATCAAATATTTAAAAAAAATAAAAAATAAAAACTCGAGTTGGTATTATAAATTAATGACAATAAGAAAGAGAGGAGTATGATGGTAAGAAAAAATTGATGAAATAACTAATGTTTTTATGCATGAATATCTATCACTAACACTAACTAATTTTTGTTTAGGTAAAATTTGGTAATTTCATATATTGTAAAGAAATTCCGTTTTTCATTAAATGATATAGTACAAGAATATATATATATATATATATATATATATATAAATGCATCTGTATTACAAGTGTATAAAAAGATAAGTATAATAATTATATAATAAATTGTCCGTCACTTTTTTCATAAACATGTAACTTTTCTCTCATATGTTTGTAATTATTCCAATTGTAATTTCCATTCTAATTACTCTATGTTTAATACTTATTTATTTTACTACTATAATATTTTCAACTACAATATTTCCATATATTAATGAAAGAGAAAGAAGTAGAAGTGACGAGTGAGGAGCGAGGAGCTATTTTAGTAAAAGAGTGGAAGAGTGATAGAAGATAGAGATAGGACAGTGATTTGGTAGAGTTAACCAACCATCATTCATAAATTTACTATAATATCTCATATATTTTTCTTTTTTCTACAACAATGAATAGTATAAAGTTAAAGTGTAATTAATAGAATTTTATGGAAAAAAAAAAAGATGAGGCAATTACACAAAACTCCTCATACTTAAATAGAAAAAGTTACAAGAAGGAGTTTTATATATACTTATGAGTTACTTAAGAGGTAAAAGAAAAAATTCTTTTAACATTTAATATTAAATATACGTTAAAAAAAATAACAAATATAAGAAAATATGAAAGTTTTCTTTTCAACATTTATATAGGTTTTATAAAGCAGTATTGTCAAATCTAAGTCATCCTTTACGATTTAACTTAACTTAACTTAACAATAAAATCAGTCCGATCAAATTCTACTCTAAATCCAATTAAACTATCGCTCAACCATTAGTTAATAACGATTGAATCCGATTCTATCCTTTTAACTTCTGATTTTTTATATGCTCGATTCAATAATGTTGTATTTATTTATTTATTATTTTTCCATAAAAATAAAAGTTAAAGATTAATAAAATATTACGGCAACCAATCAAAGAGAAAACCCCATTTGTATTCTGTCACCTGCTCTCTCCTCCCTTCTCTCTCCCATCTATTTATACCCCCAACAGAGCCCCTCTTCTTCTCATCAACTCATCAAAATCAAATCATATAGATGTCTCTAGTGTTTATCTTGCTCCTCTTCAATAGAACAGTAGTCCTTGTCTCCCCGAGGAGGAAGACGCAGATTAGGGTTTTCTCCTACTGTTCCACGGTTGTCTTGCTTTCCCTACTTCTCCGTCCCTCTCTTCCTTCACTTCTCCTTCGTTGGATCTAAAGTCTGCTTTGTGAAATGAAGGTGCAACCTAGGGTTTCCTCTATAAATCCTCCATTTTCTGATCTCTCTCCCCCTCTCTCTCTCTTTTCTTGACCTAAAACATGGTTGGATCTAAAACGGGTATTTGTCATACAAGAAAGAGTGCTGTAATTAATGGGGTAAGGGAGGTGACAGAAGAGAGTGAGCACACATGGTGTTTTCTTGCATGAATTCATGCTTGAAGCTATGCGTGCTCACTCTCTATCTGTCACCCACCACTCTCTCTCTTACTGCCATATTGTCCATTCTTGTAACGCATTTTCATTGATTGATTGCTTGACTTTTTGATCATTTCTTGCCGTCTTAGGTGATCTGCTGAAGCTTTCTAACCCATTTTTGTTCATAAAGTTCTACAGCGTTGCTGGTAATTTTTGGCCAGTAATTGTTTGAATCAAGATTTTATCTTACTGGGTTTTGATTCTTTCAAAATTTTTAGAAATTTCCTCTCTTGATAAATGGAGTTTCTGAGGTGAAATTTGATCAACCTCACTCCATTTTTTATAGATCTGGTTTTGGATGGAATTTTTACTGTAGAAAGA
>JAMXBB010000007.1:111900828-111944863 GCA_024138015.1 Lumnitzera littorea | reverse complement strand
GGGGGGGGGGGTTTCGATTTGGTAAAGGTAAAATGTACTTAACTAAAGTTGTAACCTCTTTTTTTTTTTTTTTCTTTTAACGCAAATTCTTTAAAAGTTGTTTGTTGTTTGATTGTGTGTTTTAATTAATTGCTGTTCTCTACAGGAACATTTGCGTACAACACAACAAATATGATTAACCATAGCCATCGACGTCATTCTTGAACAAATATATTGAACTGTTCCTTTTTCCCTTCAAGGGCTTGTTTGGGGATTTTACTCTCGCAAATGGTTGGATTTGTGGTATGTCATTTATTTTCTATGATCTCTATATATGAATGTGACATTTATTTATAATATTTGTCCTCAAAATTATTATGTTATAATACTTATGGGGATCGGGCTACATTTAAAGGAATAAAGAGTTTGAGCATATGTTGTTGGGAAGTAGATTCTCCAAACCCATTGATTATGCTTTTATTAGATGATCTCCAAATAGTGTCTAATTCCCTTGGCCAAAAAAGGAAAAAAAAAATTGTAGATTCAAACCAATTAGATTTGTAATACCATTTAGATAAATAGAGGATTGAGATTCAAATTAAAGGTTTTTGGCCGTATATATTATCACGTGGTTCATTACTTTGATTAATTTGTTGTTGGTGTGGTATTTATCATTAGTAGTAATTTTGTAAGCTTGTTCGTAGGAAGAAATCAAAATGCATCTAGTAAACAAGTTTCAAAATTAATATCATCATTTAGAAATTCTTCATATGTCATAATAACTATACATTAACTAGAAAAAGTTAGCTAGAAAATCAAGCCACCATTGCTTGGGATTTGACCTTATATTCTGAATTCTTATTCCTTGCCAATTGATGAAAGCTATGATATTACGATTCTCTTGCTGGACCTACCCGGAAGAAAATTAGTTTAAGACTCCCCTTTGTTGTGTCTCTGGAAAAGATGTATTGACTAAGAATCTGGAATGGGGCACGTTGTCAAACATTAAGCAGCATATCCCAAGGACTTGGCAAGATCAGCTTTAGATCTTTGTACAATGCCAAAATGTTCCTATCGAAGTTATTCATTTAGATGCATTCAACGTGTAAACTTGGATAAAGTTCTCTAATTCTTTCTTTCAATAAAAACGAATATGTTTTTCACATCTCTATGGTAGTAAAAAATGGAAGAATGTCTTGTCGGCTATATCCTGGTGCTCCATTCTTGAGATGGCGTGATCTGGAAGGTTGGGTCAAATAATAGACCAAGTAATAAAGCCATCACTTTAAGAGGCATGAGGCAAGGACAAAATTTTGTAGGAAGTGGTATCTCATGTGAACCGTAACTTGATGGAATATATCAAATAAAACGATTGAAACTTGATCCATCGTGATAGATTAGCTATAACGAGCCATAGTAACGAGCGTTTATAACTTCGCATGCCCTCTTAAAGAAGCTTGTAATTTTCATGTTCCATCATTGGTGGGTTTGTTCATAGTTGCCTAAGGAATCAATTAAGAAGTGTATGTGTGTGTGTTTGTGTATATAATATTTATGTACTTGGCAAAAATGTTTGTAGGATTTTTATTCTGCTCCAATTGTGGCATTGAGTTTTATATGTCAATCTTATTTCAAGGTACATGGATACTTCTCCAGAAGGGATATGTAGTGTTGGACATTTGGAAGGACGGATACATGTATGAAATTGCCTAGCTAAAGCATGTCCATCAAATTTAAAACTGCACTTTGTGTTGTTTCTTATATCAGCTTCAATTCATTAAGGTCCCTGAATCATTACTTTGTTTTTCTTTCTCATAATGTGCCAGTATTATATTTAAAATAAGAACTGGTTATAACCTAGATAAGTTCAGAACGGATATTATGGTACCCAAACATATCCCGGTAACTTTTAAGTTTTCAAAATCTATATAAAATCTTATAAGGTTTTTGATCGAAAATACCCTAGAATCATAACTATTAAATCTTATAATAATAATAATAATAATAATCATGATACAATAAGCTTTAAATCCATAATATTATTTATTATCAAAATAAGTAAAATGTTTGATAATAATGTTTTGATTATAATACTTAGTGGCCTCTAGTATTTAATTGGTAATTAACTTTGTTTTGAAAGTCAATTGAATAAGAGTTAGAATAGTTGATACCAAACAAAGGGGATCAATTTATTAGGAGGTCCATCACCCAATCAATAGGGTTGTGATCTTTTTTCTATTATTCTCATCTTACAATTTCATGAAATTTTCCTTCTTTAAAAAAAATCATTAAAAAGAATATATTCACTAAAAGTAGTCTTGAGATAATTATGTGTCTTGCAAATCCTAAGAAGTGTAGGATAATATCACTTAGGTTTCTATGACCACAAAGGTTAGAATTAGGGTGTGACATAATGTTACCCTACCAACTAATACAGATATGGGGTTCGGTATTCCCTAAAACTGCTTTAATTTTACTCTTGCAATTACTCTTTTAATTCATTTCCAAAAGACATGATGTGCCTAGGCTTTTTACACTTGTAGCATATTAACCTTTTCTTCTTTGCTTCGTTTTCTCTAACAAAATTTTGAAATCTTTCCAACCATTTATGGCCGAAACCCTAAACCTCGAATCCTAAAGAACACAAGACTAAAGTTGTTCTAAGGGAGATGATTATTGTTGCATGTAGAGGAAGTCATAGCAATTTTCTCCTATTAACAGACTCTTTTTCCAAGAAGAAAACCCTTTGTGTCACCTTTAATGTAAAGGAAAGGTTTGGAATGATATGGATACGAACGAAATGGAATGGAATTAGAACCCAAATGATAAATTCAATCTTATACTTAGGAAACATCTAGGGAGTCACTAATTCTATTCATATGTAATAGTATATTTTATTAAAAATATCCTTACTTAGTAGATGAAATAAATATACATAATATGTTAAAAGCTTGTTTTCATAAATTTCTATTAATGAGAATGGAATAGAATTGATTATGCTTCCTTAAAGGTGAAATAAGAGGAATTGCAATTTTGATTTTTAAAAATGCTTCCACACATGGAAAAAGGAACGGGATCTGGTATAACAATTCTATTAGATATATTGTGACATACCAAACATGACAACAGGGTTCTAACATTTTACTCGAAATTTGTCTAATATCTAATAGTATATTACCCTATCAGGTAATTATCGGATTGAGGTAAGTCGTGTACCACAAGCACTTGCTTACATCCTTGAAAGACATAATAACAACATATGGAAACATGTATTATTGGAATGCCAACACACTTCTTTCAGCTTTTTAGCATGTATTCGGTAAAATACCATCATTTCCCTAAAATCTAAATCATATAAATCATGTCACAACTCCCATTTAATACCTTTTTATTTTAATGAAGTTATATGGATATATTGCTATATCCCGTGTTTATTTTTTCTTTTTTCTTTTTTTCTCTTTTCTCTTTTTCAATGGTGTGCCATGTTCTTGTCATGCCTCCAATTAGCAGTTTCCTTGCATCAAAGCTGTAATTCAACTGGAATGACAGGTAATTTGTGAAGGTCACGTTACGCGTATCCACAGCAAAATGCTTGAATTCGAGTTGAGTAGCATCTCCAAAAGTGTATGGTCTATTGTATTTTAATTGCTGGAATTTTATTATTATTATTATTATTATTATTATTATTATTATTATTATGTAGGAAATGTATTCATCATTTTCTGACAATCAACAAATTGAATCACTTCGGTCTTTTTTATGGATACTAATTACTTTTGATCCTTGATTAAACTTTAATATCTTTTATTTTCCACTTGGCCTATATAATTATAACATTGAAAGATTTCCGTGAATATTAATAAAATTATTTATCCAAATACTATTGATTTATTAATTTATGCCAAGATTTTAGGGGAATTTGTTCATTTTTTTATGAGGTAGTATTTAATTATATTTTATTGTCGTGAATTATTGTGGCTGGCAGAAGCATGGAAGTTGTGTATATTTGCAAATTTATTTATTTTTTTAATATGGTGTCTTTTTGCACCTCCCGCCAAGTATATTCATGAATGAAAACTGTTGTTACTTTGTTTATGATGGTTTAAAAGTGTAGGGTTTATCGACATTATTCATTGTAGAACTTTGTTTCATTGAGGTCTAGAGTTGTTAGAACTGGTGATTTATCCCAATTGGCACTCTATGTGGCTAAATTCGTACTCTTGAAAACTAGTTGGTCAATCCTGCTCCCTAGCTTCCCTATTCTCTCATTGGGCTTAACAAGTTATGGTAGCATTCATGGTCTAAATTGATGGCCAAAGGAAAGTGAGGAAAGTACTAAGTTGTCTACAACAGATTACTACTACTACTATTATTCCATGAAAAGAGTCAGTTGTTTTTATTGGTATGTTATGCTTGTCATCATCATATTTGTTTATGCTAGCACTTATCCAAAATAATATTTCCATTATTTATTGATTGCCTAAAGGGAACATGGGATTGGGATCATCCTGTGTATTTGACTAGGTCATAGTCACTCATTAATGAAACTGGGTTCAAGAAATACATGAAAGCTTGAGTTATTGGGTTATTGGATACAATTCGGAAGATTGGGAATATTCCACTAGAGCATCATTAGTTCCTTGGTGTGATTAAATTTTAGACCCGAAATCATTATGCATTCAATGCATAAACCATTTATACTTTAATGCCTATAAAATGTGGCTTATCCTTAAGTCATCATTAATTTGGTTTTTAGGTATAACTTGAAGCAATCACAAGTGGTATTGACAAGTCAAAATTATCAAATACCTTCATCTTCTAGTCCTATTTAATGGTGTGATTAGTCTTTAGACCCGAAATCATTGTGCATTGGCATAAACCATTTCTACTTTGATGCCTATATTTGGTTTTTAGGTATAACTTAAAGCACTCATGAGTGGTACTAACAAGTCAAAATGATCGAATACCTTCATCTTTTAGTCTAAGAAACCTAAGCCACTTTGTCAAGCACAAGTGACTATAAAGTTAATTGCTATAGCAAGATTTAATCAAATCTAAGTTGCTTTATAAACCAAGTGGATGATTGTTTTTGTAATGACACATGTATGCACAACGTGATCCTTAATGTCAAAATAGAAAGATATGATCATATATGTAAGTTTACTATTGATGTAGACCATGAAGATCTCCCTTAGAGAGATAGGTGGCTCAAAGAATATTGCTAGTTATTCAAGGTGCCTGTACATAGGCATGGCATGACTATTGCAAGTTGCACCCAATAAGAGAAGTGTTTAAACTAGATGTAAATAGGAGATGTTGGGAATTTTGAGTTCAATAATTTAAAATAATTAATTTGACATAGATGGTTTTAAGGTATGGTCCCCATGCTAAGTTAGGGGTTTATAAGTGTGGCTAGAATCAAGGATTCAGGTTAGAAAACGATCTCATGATTGATTTCATCTTAACATTTTTATAAGAATCTCAATCTTATTTGTGATGTTAACATACACAACATGGATAAGATTCTAGGGTCTGTTAAGTATGATTTCTACACCACCAAGTGTGATTAATCTCAACATGAATGCATTAGGAGGAATCTTGAGTAAATAAGTGAAGCTTAACACAAAAAGTCAAATGAGCTACTAATACCATTATAACTCTTAAAGAGTCCTTTGATGAAACCGGGGAAAAAGTCTGTTTATAATCAATACCTTCCTTCTATGTAAAATCCTTAGCAACAAGACGTGCTTTTTACCTTTCTATATTACCTTTCAAATCTCTCTTAGTTTTAAATATCCATTTATAGCTAATGGGTTTAACACCTTTAAGCAAGGGAATAAGGTCCCATAAATCATTATCCTTCACAGATTTCATCTCTTTATTCATGGCATCTATCTACTTTTGAAAATTAGGACTTTCCATAGCTTGATACATGTCATTCAATTATATAATGTATGTGATCATTGAAGAGTCAGTTACAGTATATGTAACCAAACCCGCTTCGATCCTATATTAATATGATTGATGGACTGGACTGTTGGTGATGTATTCAGTGATGATAGCATAATTTCTGAGTACTTATAAAGTTTATACACAATTATAAAGTCATACGTATAGCTCAAGAGGGGGATTATTAGGTTTGTTTTAATAATAAACTATATGAATTTACATATAATATTAAATAATAATTATATAATAAGGCTATTATACTATAGAAAGTTCAAATAAAGTGATTTAATATATTTATGGACTTTAATGCATCATATAAAGTATAAATTTATATATGTAGAGAACAAAGACATAATTTCCTATTTTATGATAAGTATAATTGGAAATAATAATAAAAGGAGTGACAGATAGTTAACCCTAATAAATATACTATATAAGGTCGTGGTCTCCAAGTCATACGCATTATTTTATTCTCTCTAACTTCTCATTAACAGAAAGAATAAGAGAGATAGCATCTCCAAGGAATTGCGTAGTTGACTTAGAAAGTTAACGATCTAATAATTATGTAATTAGTATTGTGAATTCAAGTATGCTTCCACATCTTCTTATTTTATTTTGTGTCCTAATTTTACACATGTATCATTCCTGGTTATTTCAATTTATAAGGTTAAGATTTTTTAATCCTAATAGGTGCCCTAGTTCTTTTCTTTATTTTCCTTTCTTTCATAGCAAGTGAACCAAGAAAATAGGATTTTTCTAACAATTTCCACACAAAAAAAGTTAATAAAATAAATAAGTTGGAAACTAACGATAATGATCCAATAATAAAGGATTTTTCTATAGTTAAGTTAAAAGCTATGAACAAAAAAATGAACAGAAGAAGAAGAACCTAATGTGATAATAAAATAAAAGAAACAAAACCATGACAAAGGTGGAAGAAGAAAGAAGAAAAATATGATAGAAAGAAGAGAAGATGAGAGTCGTATTAATGAGTGAGGTGAGAGTTAAGAAAGGTAGGAGTTTTACTATCTTGGTGTGTGAGATGAGGGAGAATATGAGATAACAGAGTCATTTAGGTTAATGCGAGAGGCTAAGAGTAACTAAGGTCTAGGGTGTGAGAGATAAGAGGAAGTGATGAGATAGTAAGATGTTGAATTATAGAGTGAAGTTAGGGTTTCTTTTCAAATAATCATCTTCATTAATTATTGTTTTTATTTGTATATGTATAGTATAAAATAACAAGTACCCATTAATTATTTACATTTTTTTTATCAATTTAGGTTTCCCATCGTATTTTACTTTAGTCTCAAAACTCGATCGGAAACTCTATAAAGTTTTGAAATAAAACTCAAGACCTATATCAAAACCCCATAGAATAACTCCCGACTTAAGCAGGTTAGATGTCTTATAATAACCTGCTCAATGACATCCTTCGTTGATTCAACCCGCATCCAAGCCTTAGCACAATATAGTTCAATCTAATCTATCTTCTTTTTATTTTATTTTACTTAGTACCATTTGGTTTCAAAATAATGATGATAAAAAAAATTTCTTCTAGAAAAATTGATAAAGTTGAAAAATGTTAAAAAAAAACAAAAAGAGAGAGAAATATAAGTTTTTTTTTTCTTAAAAAAGAGAGATATAATAAAGTTTTTGAAAAATAAAGGAAAAAGCTAAAGAATTTTTTTTTTTCAAAAAATAAAAGCAAAAATTTAGCAAAGCTAATAAAATTAAAAAAAAAATAAAAATATTTTTGAANTTTGGTTTTTAGGTATAACTTAAAGCACTCATGAGTGGTACTAACAAGTCAAAATGATCGAATACCTTCATCTTTTAGTCTAAGAAACCTAAGCCACTTTGTCAAGCACAAGTGACTATAAAGTTAATTGCTATAGCAAGATTTAATCAAATCTAAGTTGCTTTATAAACCAAGTGGATGATTGTTTTTGTAATGACACATGTATGCACAACGTGATCCTTAATGTCAAAATAGAAAGATATGATCATATATGTAAGTTTACTATTGATGTAGACCATGAAGATCTCCCTTAGAGAGATAGGTGGCTCAAAGAATATTGCTAGTTATTCAAGGTGCCTGTACATAGGCATGGCATGACTATTGCAAGTTGCACCCAATAAGAGAAGTGTTTAAACTAGATGTAAATAGGAGATGTTGGGAATTTTGAGTTCAATAATTTAAAATAATTAATTTGACATAGATGGTTTTAAGGTATGGTCCCCATGCTAAGTTAGGGGTTTATAAGTGTGGCTAGAATCAAGGATTCAGGTTAGAAAACGATCTCATGATTGATTTCATCTTAACATTTTTATAAGAATCTCAATCTTATTTGTGATGTTAACATACACAACATGGATAAGATTCTAGGGTCTGTTAAGTATGATTTCTACACCACCAAGTGTGATTAATCTCAACATGAATGCATTAGGAGGAATCTTGAGTAAATAAGTGAAGCTTAACACAAAAAGTCAAATGAGCTACTAATACCATTATAACTCTTAAAGAGTCCTTTGATGAAACCGGGGAAAAAGTCTGTTTATAATCAATACCTTCCTTCTATGTAAAATCCTTAGCAACAAGACGTGCTTTTTACCTTTCTATATTACCTTTCAAATCTCTCTTAGTTTTAAATATCCATTTATAGCTAATGGGTTTAACACCTTTAAGCAAGGGAATAAGGTCCCATAAATCATTATCCTTCACAGATTTCATCTCTTTATTCATGGCATCTATCTACTTTTGAAAATTAGGACTTTCCATAGCTTGATACATGTCATTCAATTATATAATGTATGTGATCATTGAAGAGTCAGTTACAGTATATGTAACCAAACCCGCTTCGATCCTATATTAATATGATTGATGGACTGGACTGTTGGTGATGTATTCAGTGATGATAGCATAATTTCTGAGTACTTATAAAGTTTATACACAATTATAAAGTCATACGTATAGCTCAAGAGGGGGATTATTAGGTTTGTTTTAATAATAAACTATATGAATTTACATATAATATTAAATAATAATTATATAATAAGGCTATTATACTATAGAAAGTTCAAATAAAGTGATTTAATATATTTATGGACTTTAATGCATCATATAAAGTATAAATTTATATATGTAGAGAACAAAGACATAATTTCCTATTTTATGATAAGTATAATTGGAAATAATAATAAAAGGAGTGACAGATAGTTAACCCTAATAAATATACTATATAAGGTCGTGGTCTCCAAGTCATACGCATTATTTTATTCTCTCTAACTTCTCATTAACAGAAAGAATAAGAGAGATAGCATCTCCAAGGAATTGCGTAGTTGACTTAGAAAGTTAACGATCTAATAATTATGTAATTAGTATTGTGAATTCAAGTATGCTTCCACATCTTCTTATTTTATTTTGTGTCCTAATTTTACACATGTATCATTCCTGGTTATTTCAATTTATAAGGTTAAGATTTTTTAATCCTAATAGGTGCCCTAGTTCTTTTCTTTATTTTCCTTTCTTTCATAGCAAGTGAACCAAGAAAATAGGATTTTTCTAACAATTTCCACACAAAAAAAGTTAATAAAATAAATAAGTTGGAAACTAACGATAATGATCCAATAATAAAGGATTTTTCTATAGTTAAGTTAAAAGCTATGAACAAAAAAATGAACAGAAGAAGAAGAACCTAATGTGATAATAAAATAAAAGAAACAAAACCATGACAAAGGTGGAAGAAGAAAGAAGAAAAATATGATAGAAAGAAGAGAAGATGAGAGTCGTATTAATGAGTGAGGTGAGAGTTAAGAAAGGTAGGAGTTTTACTATCTTGGTGTGTGAGATGAGGGAGAATATGAGATAACAGAGTCATTTAGGTTAATGCGAGAGGCTAAGAGTAACTAAGGTCTAGGGTGTGAGAGATAAGAGGAAGTGATGAGATAGTAAGATGTTGAATTATAGAGTGAAGTTAGGGTTTCTTTTCAAATAATCATCTTCATTAATTATTGTTTTTATTTGTATATGTATAGTATAAAATAACAAGTACCCATTAATTATTTACATTTTTTTTATCAATTTAGGTTTCCCATCGTATTTTACTTTAGTCTCAAAACTCGATCGGAAACTCTATAAAGTTTTGAAATAAAACTCAAGACCTATATCAAAACCCCATAGAATAACTCCCGACTTAAGCAGGTTAGATGTCTTATAATAACCTGCTCAATGACATCCTTCGTTGATTCAACCCGCATCCAAGCCTTAGCACAATATAGTTCAATCTAATCTATCTTCTTTTTATTTTATTTTACTTAGTACCATTTGGTTTCAAAATAATGATGATAAAAAAAATTTCTTCTAGAAAAATTGATAAAGTTGAAAAATGTTAAAAAAAAACAAAAAGAGAGAGAAATATAAGTTTTTTTTTTCTTAAAAAAGAGAGATATAATAAAGTTTTTGAAAAATAAAGGAAAAAGCTAAAGAATTTTTTTTTTTCAAAAAATAAAAGCAAAAATTTAGCAAAGCTAATAAAATTAAAAAAAAAATAAAAATATTTTTGAAATAAAATATAATAATATAAATAAAATATAAAAATAAGAACATTTCAGGAACCCTCAAAATTTTTTAAAACATAAACATTAAAAAGAACGTCTTTTCTTTTTGAGAAAAGAATTATAGTAACCTAATACTGACTAGCAAATATATAGGTATTTTTGGGAGTGGCTTTAATAAAACAAAAGCTTTTTTAAAATAAAGAAAAATAAAAATAAGAAAAAATATTATAATAATAAAAATATAAATTTTCCATAAATTAATAATCTATTCTTAGGTTAACCATTTTCTAAAATGTTTGAAAAAATTGTTTTTGAATAGTTTTTTTTTTTTTAAAGTTAGATAGGGAAGATAGTTTCTAAAAAATGAAATGCAAAGTAAAATGGATTTCGAAAAGAGAGAGAAATACCAAGTATTATCATGTTATGGTATTGTTAAGGAGGTCAAAAATAGAATATGTGGGCTATGGGATAGTTTGGGTGCTTGGACATATGATTTTAATAAAATACACCATATCATCAATTCTCATTTCCAAGGCATCTTTAGCACATCTAAAGTGCAAGTTCTTTTGTTAAAACCTTTTATTGAATCTTTTAGAATGGAGTTATCAACTTCTAAAAAAGAGACAATTGTAATAAGGTAGAAATTTTGAATCCTTTAAATATTATCGGCTCTTGGAAAGCTTCTAAGAAAGATATACTTCACACATTTTTTTTTTTTTAAGAAGTGTTTTGAGTTTTTGGGAAATTGTGTAACGTAGCTCACCTATCAAATTTTTTGTTCTTATAGTATTCCAATGGAACTCAATCAAACACAAATTTGTCTCATTCCAAAGCATGGCCAACCAATCATATTTCAAAATTTAAGCCTATTGGTTTATGTATTACTTTGTATAAGCTGGTCATGAAGATCCTGATAAGAAGACTTGGGCATTTTCTAGATGATCTTATCCATTTTCTTTAGGCTAGTTTAATTCTTAGTAGGAAATCTACTAAAAATATTATTTTGATGAATGTAATCTTACATAATTGACACAGAAAAAAGGAGAGAAAGGGATAGATGTAAATTAAATTGATCTTACCAAAACTTTTAACTCCCTAAATTAGGACTTTGTTAATTGAGTGTTGTAGATTTTGAATTTTACCTTTTAGTAGATCAAATTGGTTGCAAACATATATCTACTACGTCCTCTGAGGTAATTATTAATGGAAAATCATTACCTGTTGATAGGAATTAGCCTCTTTGACCGATCATACATAGCTGAGCTAAAGGATTCCAGGAGCTCACTCAAAGAATACTAATTCAAAGCCTCATCCAAGACGAGAATTTCTATCCTAACTTCTATGTTTCCTTTCTTTGTTGACCTAACTATCGAGCAGTCACCTACGTCAGTCTTGCTAAATAGCTGTACCATGATAATATCTGAACAGACAACCTCAAAACTGTCCAAGTCAAATTCTCGAGCCAACCAATGACGTTTGACCCCAACCCAAGTTGATTACTCTATAGTGAATGGTTGACCAAACTCCGACCCGATCTAGATCAGGTTAACCCCTAACTGCAAACTCCTTCTTTTCTTCATTTCTTTTAATTTGTACTATAATTCAAGACGACCAGCCATCATGCGACACATGTCTTTTGGCATGGCATTCTAAGAGGATTTTATATTTTTCGTACGGGATATTCTCTATCTCTTTTACCTTTCTAGCATGTTTTATGTATTATATTTATAAAATACCCTTTTGTCTTTTCATACATGTAAAGTAACCCTAGTAGGATGGGTATATAAACCCTTACTAAATGCATACAGAAAATCAATCTTCATTATTAGAATATTTATTCGAGTTTCTCTTTGAGCAACCTTAGTATTCTCATCACCCCTCAACTCTTATCTATTCTCTTTAGTAAGGAGTAGCGGCGAGTGACTCTTTAGTTCAAACCAATAAGTCATATCCGATGAATTATGGGTTAAGTAAGATTAATTGGTATATCATATCCAGTTAATAGCTCTTCCGTATATTTGACCTTAGAAACACATCACTTATTGTCTTTTAAGCATGGGTATTCACTGAGGTGATCTTCTCTTTCCTTATCTATTTATTCTTTGCATTGATTTTCTAAGTAGGTTTATTGAGAAAGATGTTCAAGAGTAGAATTAGAACCATTTTAATGTAAGAGGTTCCAATGTCTCAATCTCACTTGTAGCTTTATAGATGACATAATTTTGTATACAATAGTATACAAAGAAAATGTACACACAATGCTAAGGGTGCTTGATCTCTTTTCCTCACTCTTAAAGCTATAACTCAATAAGGTTTTTATTTTCTTTTCGATCGAATGTAAGGTAATAAGTTTAAACCAAGTATTTTTGTCTTTAAGAAATGTAACAGCTAATACAAAGCTAGAGTTTTCATACATCGTGGTATAAAAATAATAAACTCGTTTGAGAAATATATGGAAAACCCATTAGATAGAGGATTAGAGCCTACACCCTTTCAATTTAACTTTATTATTGAAAAAGCCTAAAAGAAACTTCATGGGTGAAGGTTAGATGTTTGACTTGTAATTGGCCAAATGTACCCTTAAATCTTTACTAGCCTATTACATGCAAATGGGTAAACTTTCCAATAGTATTGTTGCTAAGTTGACATAAGTAATGAACAATTTCATATGGACAGGAGACTCAACAAATAAGAAATTACATTAGGTGTGTGAGAAAAATTTGGCAGCTAAAGGAAGAGGTAAGCTTAGGTCTCTTAAATTTAAACATCAGGAACCAAGCCTACTCTTTCAAAGGGTACTTTGAATTTAAGACAACAAAGGTTTGCTTAGTAAATTTGTTGAAAGCAAAATATAAGGATAAGTTAATGGACATGCTAGTATTGAATTAATAATTCTTATTGTATACTGCAAAGGATCTCCATTAGAGTCATACTATTATTCTCTATTCCAAGCATTCCCTTATAAGGAATGGAAGGAACATAAGTTTCTAGCATGATATCTAGTGTAGAGTTGGCTAAATTGAGTCTTTAATCCAAGATTCTCTCACAATAGATGGAGATAATTTAAATATATATGAGCATTAGAAATCTGAATTTGCTTGGAATGATAACAGGATTGGGTTTTGCCTTTCTAACCTACTTTTCAACAACATTAGACCTGTTGTCTTAGATTAATATGTAGATGATAAAAAAATTATGAATGCCAATTTAAGATCTACCCCTTCAATTAGTGATATTCACTTTGCCCTATTAGCCCATTGTTCTTCGTAATCTTGCTAGACTTGGATTTGGAAATCTCTTTTTCCCTCCAAAATTAAGTTGTTTTTATGGTGTGATGCATATCTCCTTAACAACTCAAACTAAGTTAAAAGAGGAGTTCTACAAGATAGTTTTTATCCAAATTATGTTGAAGAAAATGAAACTGTTACGCTCCGAAGTCACAGAGTCACAACAGTCTCGCCGTATAAACTATTCTATGATAGTAACTGGCCTCACAGTACCTACTATAGACATGATTTATACAAGGCGTCGACAACTCCTCGCTTTGAAATAAACAGTCCAATTAAGTGTTTAACTACAATTATAGTAATTATCACAAATTTTTAATAAACATACTTAATTATATGTAAAGTCCACAGAACTTTTCAGAAAACTCTACATAAACATAACGGTTCACTAATTTACATAACAACTATCAGTCTTTCATTCTTAAACTACAAAGGACACTCTAGCTACACATCCACTGCTAAGCAAATTGATCCTCACACTCTTGGCTTCAAAAGAACTAACCTCTGGATAATTATAAGGCGGCATAATACTTGAAGTATTCAAAAATCAAAACCTGTAAAAAGATTTATAAGGGTATGAGTAACTACAGCTCAATAAGTTGAATTGGAGACTCATGAATGTATACAAATATAAACAAGATTATTAAGCAATTATTTTCATACAATGTAACAAGTAAGTGTCATCACACAACGTAGTCTGGTCCGTTGTGAAATCAGAGAAATTTCACTCGCTCTAATCCAGGTTGAGAAGTTTTTATATTATGCAACAGTTCACAACCAAACCTAGGCTTTATGTAATGGAAACATCGCTTCTCCCACGACTACTTTCGAACCATTAACTTTACCCTCACGGCGACATCTTCTCTTGTCACTTAGTTCAACTAAGGATGAAAAAGGGACCATTATGCAATCCTGTGCTATCCCTTTCGAAGGGATCGGTATTTGGTTGGAGAATCCTAATGATCCCCTAATAGGTTGCAATGCATGACATTTTAGGTCATTAGAGTCGAATAAGATTAAATTTTATTTAGGGTGTTCAAACAATTTCACACCAATTCAATCATAACACAAAATCAATCACGTTACAAATTTCAGCACGAATTTAGATACATCAAACACATGCGTAAACTACTTACAATCACAACCATATACAATCCTAAGTCTCCGAGTACCATAAAATAGTACTCTAATACAGTAAGTAATAACCCAACTTACTTGGAAATTCTCAGTCGCTCGATCACTTAATTGCAAGTCGATTCGTCTCTAGGTATTCTATAATACAAATAGGTCTTTTTAGTACTTATACTTTAATGATTCATATTCTAAGTTATAATTTAACTCTTTTCTCCATGTATACCTATTATTTACTAATGATTCATTCTACCTTATTTCGGGGTTTAGTTTCTAAATTAGATTCTAGTTTGATTCTAGAATCTTAAATATGCTCGAATTCTAATGTGAAATTAATTACATTAAGCTCGAGTATTCTAATATCATATTAGGTCTTAATTTAGTGTTCTAAACTGTTTGATACATATTAATTCTAATTTGGGTATCGGATTTATTCCCGATGTGAGAAAATCTTATATTTTTTTATACAATTACCTAAAATTAAATTTTATTTCAGATTTATTATATTCTGATTTTTATTATTATATTATCTAAACAACCATAATTTTTTATATTTATTAAATTTTCAATTCCACATATTCTTAATTTCCTACAATTACTACCTAATTCCTATATTAATTACACTTAATACTCTAAAGGCTAGGATTAGGTTTCCACATCAGAGATTAACATCCTTAAACATCTGATTACTATCTAAATTAGTAATTAATCACTTAATCACCTAATTAACCCAAAATTACCCAATTTTTTCATTATTTTAGGGCTAAAAATTTACTTAAAATTTTCAAAAATTAAATTTAAAAAAAAAAATGACTTCATAGTATTGTTTTATATCACTTAAGCATTCTACAAAAAAAATTTGAGCTCCAAACTACACTCTTAAGCCTATTTATTTCTAATTATAATCATACTCGATTTTGCTTAATTTGTTAAAAACCCTATATTTTCAGACATGATTAAACTAAATTACTATTTTTCCCTAAATCTACATATAATAAAACCTTAAAATAATAAATTTCATAATTTTTTGAGTAAAATAAATAATTTTAAGAAATTATATGAAATCGGAGCAGATAAGAAACTCACTCGGTTCGATGACTTTTGGGCTTCCAACACCAGTCTAGGTGTGTCAATCGGTTTAGACGGTAGGTCTCGAGTGAGGTGGTAGTGGTGGTTTAGTCCCATGTAGTGGTAGTGTATGAGTTTGATTCACTAGTCCTTATTGCACAATTTTCTTATTTTTTATCTTAACCCGAATTTTTCTCTTTCAATTTCAATGCTCCCAATTTTTCCTAACTTCTAACTGTCCAAATGAGCTCTGTAATTTTTTTCCCTATTTATAAAGCTTTGTAGTAATTATTATGCATTAAATTAGACAAGACATTGCCCGAATCCCTTAATTTTTGGCTTTTGTGTTGCTTGATTTTAATTGGTTAATTTTTCTTCTTCAATTCCTGACTTTCCACGACCAAATCCACATTATTCCCTATTCCTCTGATTTTTTCTTAATTAATTAATAATTTTCTTTAATTATTTAATAATTTTTTAGCCAATTTAAGTAATTTCGTGTATTTTTATCTACACGTAAATACAAGTGGGGTACATGCGAACATTCCTAATCATTATTTAGGTCATTCTATGATTTTTAATATATATATAATCTATCTCTAGTAATTTATTAGTTATTAGATTACACTTTTTGCCTTTTTGATAATTAACAATTATTATACTTAAAATTTGAAAATTTTATAGTCTCCTATTTTATTATTTATTTTCTTAAATTCAAGTTTACGGGGTTATTTTTACTAATATTTCTATCTATAGTTTATAATTTAGGTTTGATCGAATCCTTTAACCAATCGTCCTAAATTTTATATACTAAGTTCAATTATACGATCATTTGGCATAGTTTTAGGGCTTACAAAAACAATGCAGTATGCTTTATTTAATTGCCTAAGAATTGTAGAGGTGGTAAAGCTCTGGCAAACTATGGATTACTCTATGTCTCTATCATTTGATTTTTTTTTTTTTAATCTTAGACAAGAAATAATTATGTCTTACGTAAAAATGATCTTGCAAAAACTTACCCTCTTCAACAATTCATCTTATGTTGCAATGATATGGAAAGTATGGCACCTAAATGACCATCAAGAAAATTTGGTTCATTCCATCAGGTCTTGAGCACATGAATACTAAGCTTGAATAGCTACACAAAGTGGACATAGTGAATCTTTATTGTTTTCCTGCAGTGCCAAGTTAGATTAAACTTAATACAAATGGATCATTTATTGGTCCTTTAAGCCAAGCTGCTATTGCAAGTGTCTTGGGAGATCAAATTGATAGATCGATGTTTGGTTTTGTTAGGAAAGTGCGGTTATTAGACATATTAACTATTGAACTATGGGCTTTATATTAGGCCCTTTCCTATTGCATTGCACATAGCATGTTGTTTATGGAAATAAATATTGATTCTTTTGTTGCTTCTTCCTTGCTGCATGCTTGTGCTTTCTATAAATTACCAAATCACAATGTAATGATGACTTATAGGGGAAAACTCTCCCTCTATGGGATTGGAAGCTTGAAGTGTTGCCAAGAGAAACAAACATAATAGCAGATGTGTTGGCTGACTGGATATAAAAGGAGAATGAAAGTTAAGTTGAATTTTTTGCTCTACCATTCTTTTGTTTATCTTTAATAAAGCAAGACTTAACTATCTAAGACACGTAAAAAGAGTATAGGACTCTTGGCCATATTTATTAATAGTTGTTCTAGTTTGATGTTGGACTGTAAGGACACTATAGCTCTATTCTTATATAGGTATGAGCTAAGTTCTTTATGAACTAAACAACTCTTATTCTGATTTAGCATATTGAACTTTCTTAATGAATATTATTATCTTTCATCGAAAAATATAGCTTTTTTTAAGCTTTAAAATTTGTAGTCCCTGAATTCATGAATTTCAATTTTCAAGACACAATGATAACTAAGTTAAAATCATTTCGTCCATTCAATTTTAACTTGTCTCATTTTTCTAACTTTGGTTCGTGGCAACTCCATAAGAATTCAATATAAAAAAAATCTTTAATTTCTTATCAAGTGGTTTACATGTTGAAGAAGCTCAAAGCAATAGTAATTGTAGGATTTATAATAGAATCTAAGTATGCAGTTATTTCCAACACAATAAAAGAAGTAGTAGCGATTGGCAACTTCATTGATAAGCTTAAAGTATTCCCTAGTGTTAAAGAGAGGAGCTTCATTGCTAAGCTTAGAGCAATCCCTAATCCTAAAGAACTTATTATTTCTTATTATGAGAAGACTGTAGTAGTGTCACAAGTTAGGGAATCAAGGTCTTACCCTTTATCATAACATATGCTTAGAAAATATCAATACCTAAAGGGAATAATCTAACTGAGTAATATTGGAGCTCATAAAGTAGTGATTAAAGACATCATTAGAGACCCTTTGACTAAGGACTTACCTTAATAGGAGCATGGTAAACATGTGAGATGTCTAGTACTTACAATTAAGTAAGCTTTATAATTAGGAAAGTGGGAAATAATTAGTATATGCCCTAAGTGCTAAGGCTTACTATTATTCTTATTAATAATTATTTCATCAATAAAGATAGTAACCATTCCTTATTAAAAAATTTTTCTTCACAAATTTCATATACGATGTAGTTCCTTGATCAATTAAAGAGTATGAGGAATCTATATAAGATAGTCATAACTAGAATTCCAAATATCATGTTATTCAAAATAAGTCTACAATTAGTATATTAGGAAGGAATATAAACATAAGATAAACACTAGTATTGCTCTTACTTAACCAAGGAAATTATGTTCATAATATACAAGTAAGTGAATGAAATAATGTTCACTCAACAAGATGTAACCAAAGAGAACACCAAATTAATTAGGTCATTGATGTGTGTCCTTAGAGAAAAAGTCTAAATAATCCCTAAATCTAAGACCATACTCATCTATGCAATTGTAACTGTATTGTAATGCTATACAAAAAGAATCATAAAGGTCATGAGTGAAATGATTAATGAGTGTAAATGATAAGTTTTTAATTATTTATATTTTATATAGTGATTTTTGTACGATTTCCCTTGGAATATTGAGTTTATTTTAAGAAAATGATATTTAATTGAGTAAAATTTTATTTTCTAGGTTTTGAAACAATTTATATAAGAAAATAAGAAAATAGAAACAAGTTTCACTTAAATTAGAGCTAAAATGAGAAAGTTATGAAATTTTGAAAGTCAATATGCTAAACGACATAACTATGTCATTTTCAAGAGAGATTTGAAGCAAAAATGTGTGTAATCAATAAAAAATACAACCCAAAAGACACAACCATATCTCAAGTCGTGTTACTCCCAAATTTGGAAAGATTTAAAAAAAGATTCGGGGAAGATTTGAATTTAGTATATCTAAATGACACAACCAAGTGATACGGTCATGCCATCAATTGTGATTTCTTAATTTCACCTTTTCTATTTAAGGCTCCTTTAGGTATTTTTTGTAAGAACTTTTGCACATATTTTAGAGAGAACTTCAAGAGCAAAATACTTAAGAAAGCTTAGAGCTTCAATAACTCAAGATTCATAATTCCTCTCATCGTATCTATAGATCTTTCTTCTACTTTTCTTTTAGTTTTTATTAAAAATAATTCTTTTATTATTGTATCCAGATCTTGTGAAACCTAGATCTATCATGTGACAATTGTTTTTATTAGATCTAATGAAATTCTTTAGTTTTCTTGAATTGATTATGCGTGCTTAATTGCTTGGATTGATATTTTCATGAGTATTAAGCTAAAAATCTGATATTATATTGGAAGATCGAGAGATTTCTTGCATGATTAAATCTAAGCATAATTGATGAGATTTTTTTAAGGTTAGAGATAAATTGCAAGATTCTTCTAGATTTTTAACGTTATTTTTAAGAGAATTCGTTGTATGTTTATGTAATCTTAAGTTATGCTATTGAGAAAAGATTATGATAAGTAATCTAAAGATTAAGCTTAATAGGCTTGAGAAAGCTATCGGCTTTAATAAAGAATTCTCTTGATTAAGAAAATTAACAAGTTAATTAGATTGTCTTTAATAAAAGTAGCATGTGTAGGTCTAGGAGAAGTAAAATCAAGGTATGACATTGAGTCTTGAATTAAATCCTCAATTGATTGCTTTCTTGTTTTGGTTCTTGATTAGTTAATAAAATCTTTAGTTGTTACAATTTCAGTTTAAATATTTAAGCTCTTGAAATTAAATTTTTCTAGTTAAATAATACAGTTAAGGTTAGTATTAATACTTTAAGTCTTTAACGGATCAACTCGGACTCATATTCGCTAACTATAATTTGATGGATGCGCTTGACTTATATTAGTAATTCGTAACGCAACAAGGATAGTCATGACTTAAAAAGGAATTCATTTCTTTTAAAGGATTATCTCTTAGACACCTTATCCGAAGAGAAATGACTTGAGAAATCCATGGAGAATGTAGACTTAAGTTGACATTTTCCAAATAACCAAATTAAAAGGATGCTTTAGTGATAATGCATCATGTTTAAACAAACAAAAAGAACTAGTTACAATGTAATTGGTTTATTAGTAGCTCTTGGTTCAAAACCATTTTTTGAGACGTTGTAAGGCCAAAAACTGTTGTGAGATGACTACCCTGATTTGTATGTGAGTTAGGGATACTACTATCATTTGAGGAGGAACCCTGAGGGTCACACGCAATAGAAATGAATTATAATAAGCGAGTAAGTTATTTCAAGAGTTATATTAGAGATCAATTTAATTTCACCGAAATAACTTTTGAAAAAGTATTTATTTAATTATGTGTAAACTCGTGCGTAATTAAGAATTCAGGAGGTGAGCCATGCAACCTAAGTTAGTCATTGTAGCCTAAACGGTTTTTGGCTCAATTGAGACCGATCAAATTACGACACATGGCTATACACTTATACATGGCCTCGGTAGGTGGAGACTCATCCTTTATATAGACCACTCTCATAAACTAAAAGAACAATATAGTATTTTCACGAGTGAGCTAGTACTTGAAATGATAAGGCCTTAGTATAAAACTTTCTAGAATGAGCACGCTTATTCGTCAAAATACGAGGAAAGACGAAGAGCCCAAAATCACTGCCTAAAGGGCTGCGACGATGGAGCTTTCATTATTGAAGTTTTTAAAATAAAAATTGATTAATGATGTTGCTCTCTTTATATTGTCTTTAGCTCTATCCAAAGATATGCATATCAAAAGCAGAAGATTCCTTTTAGCGGCAGAACCTCCCTAGAAGCTTCGACATATATAGGTTATCTTATCCTACAATGTTGCTCATAGCAACAGGCACTAACTGCATCACTCCTTTTTAACGCTAGAAATATTCGCAAATCTAACATACCTCAATCCTTTTTGCTTACCAAGTTCATTGTAACCTATTAATATTAATTGATTTGCTAAAGAGATGTACTAAATTTGAATTCTTACTTTCCAAAATTATAATATATAATATTGTTTTTTTTTTTAAAAAAAAAGGTGCAGTAGCTTTTATCCCTCCTTTTTTTTTTTTTTTTTTTTAATGTATCTCATCTTTAAGAAATGTTGTTTTCTGTAAGGGGAGACATTAGATATTACATGATAGAGTTTCCAAGGATAAAGTTGAAAGGTTTTTATAAAAGGAACTCGTTAAAATACCGATGAAATATTTTGAATTAAAGATGGTGTAGAAACTTTTAAAATGATAAAATAGTATCATAAGTAAAAAAAAAAAAAAAAGTTTCGTTTATTTTTTATCTATGAAATAACAGTGAAATTCAAATTTAATTGAAATAAACAATGTTCTTTTCGCTTATGCAAATTGTCAAAAATAAGCTATACATATATATATATATATATATATATATATGAAATAAAAGTACTAATAAAGATAAAATTTTATCGTACTTTATGAGCGAGTTTCTATTGTCATTTAGCTTAGAGTGAAGTCTCATGGTTCCACTTAGACTAACTTATACATTAATTTGGATCATTCTTATTGAATCGAGTAGCATGAAGTTCGAAAATTCGATCCAAAACTCATGGGTAAAAGAATTGGATTTAAAATGGCAATTGGGCTAGCAAATTAATCGAGTAGCATAGATAGGCCCATACAGTGAGTGGATTGGGAAGAAAAAGTAGACCTGTGACTAGCTTATCTTTATTTGTGAGCAGAGATGAAGGAAAAAAAAAAAAAAAAAGATTTATTCTTCTTTACCGCATGTTGAGATATACTATGTAAATATTAATAAAATTCTCATATAATATAATTGTAGATACTAATAGAGAGACATCATAATATAATTGTGATAATATTGAGAATGATAATCCATATTGTACCATACCACTTCGCTTAGTGCCTCTAAAGGCTACTAAATAATTTGAGATATTAGTGGATTTCAACTAATTACGCCAGTCTTAATCTAAAATGAAATTAGTGAATCCTAATATGTAGGCTCTATGTTGTTAGCCTTTATTTTGGTAACAATATATTAGATCTCATTTTTTTTTAGTGGATTTAGTTATTGGTTTAGTTGTCCAAATAGGCAATGCTTCACTAATCATTTATGTCCACATTAGTCGGAATAATAATTTGAGAAAAAAATATCAAATTACGTAAAGTGTCAGTGGTAATGAATCTTTTTCCTATTTTTATCTTTTTTGTTAAAACTTTGATAGTCTCCCGTCAAACTATAAAACATATAAATTTATCAACCCCATACTTCTTTTCTTTTTCAGCCAAAACCAATTAAAGGATTTTTGTTTTTTTCCCCGATAAGTCAACCGTTTCCCTAGACTATCTACCTTGAGGATAAATGAATTTTGTTTATCAAACTTTTGTTTACAATCGTCCTTATCTATTAATTATAATAAGATAATAAATAGACAATATATTCGAGCTCTAAGATTAAAATCGAATTAAGATACGAGTCAAATAAATTTTTCGATCACGTTGATTACAACACTCGGATTTAAAAGAGCACGTAGTCATAGAAAAGGACAAACAGTCGTTATATCTTGGTACTTTCAAATTTTTCGCTTTTTGTTATCTAAGTTATTTCCAAATTGTATATTAAAGTCTAGGCTCCCTATAACTTTATATTTATGCTACTCTGTATTTTGGGTAGACCTGAGAGAACATAGAAGAACTTAGTAAATTGTGGTTAAGAGGAATTAGTTATACCGTTCTTCATTATACTAGTAAATCTATTCAATCTTACATTTGGTTTTCTATACTATTTCTTTTAGGCTTGCCGAAGTAAAATGCATTTATCATATTGGTTTCTTTACTTGTTATTTTATCTTATTTATTATGTACTCACTATTATATAACCTAGAACCTAGAACCTAGATCCAATCTTCACGATTTGGTATCAAATTAAGATCGAGAGATTTTGGGATGTTATGAGTCATGAATTATGATATTAAAAAGATGGATTGTTGAACAAATTTCAAAGTATAGCAATAGGTACAAATGCAAAGGGTCTTGGCGCAATCATACTTGAAGAAGGCCATGATAAGCCTATAAAAGAAATTTGAAGAAATGTGTATGAAACAATCTCTTATGAACCGACTAGTATTGAAGAAGGGATTATATTATACTCTAAATTAGTGAGGAGTCTTTTAGATCTCATGACTCTTATTTATCGTCTTGGAAATTAAAAAAAGAAAATAAGAAAAAATTAGTGTTCAGGTTGAGGCTGTAAACTAGGTGATGATTTTGTCTTGTTTTTAATCATCTTCATTTCATAGGCTTAGGGAGACCTTGATGAAAGGATAGTGTGCATGACAAAAAAGCTTAAGAGTAATATGTTAAGTGAAGACTAATTAGACCACAAAATAATATATATTAGTGACGTGGTCACAAGCGTCTAATTGCTAAAAATCAACAAGGATGAAATTTATAAACCAAGGTATAATTTATCACTCAACAAAAGAGTTAAACATAGGATTTAGTGCTTAGAGAGGTGAAACCAAGGTTAATAGAGATAAAGCTGTTATTCATGTAGTAATTAGTTAGACAATGGTGAGCTATTGTCAATAGATAGTTGCCAAGCCTTAAGATGTGAGTTATTACTATTGTATGATTGTGAGAGGAAATCTAAGCACTGGGCTTTGGACTCCATAAGCGATTTCTAATTATGTTACAAGAGAGCTTCCATACCTATGAGCTTATGTAGTTAACCAAAGGCTAGAGGCCAGTAATTGTCAATAAAAGCAAAGTTCTCATTGGATGCATCTTTAATGAACCCTAAGGGGAACTGGTGGGAAGGGGTTGTAAGGGGCGCTAGGGCTCTAAGAAGTTATGGATTAATTTTCTATTAAAATCATTTTATTTTTTCAAGTTGCATTTTGTATTTATCTCAAAAAAAAAAAATTTCATTCTTTTTTCCCCTTTATAGTTAATTAAATAATTTTCCACTAGCAACTATCTTATTGATAAATATTCCATGTGTAATAATTATAGTTGCCAATGCTACAAGTATTTTGATGTTATCGCATAAAATGTTAATAAATATACCAATCATACTAGATGTATTACCATTTTTTCAAAATTAATATTATTTAAATTAATAGGTATTTTCAAACAATCAAATCTTCTAATCACTTTTATTGAAAAAGGATACTTTTAGTAGTAGTATTAATAAAATAATCTCATAAAGCCATAATAAAACAAAAAATCATAGAATAATTATCTTTACAATATGTTGTTCTTTTCCTTCTATTGTAGTTTTTTGTTTTTATTTCCACACACCCACCCCCACCACCCCTCCCTTCTCTCTTTTCATGATATGTTTCTATTGTAGCAAAATTTACACAAGGATGCTGTAATAATTCCAGTCGTCTCAAGATATTTGCTAGTGGTGATTAGGTTCTGTACGTAGTAAGCCTATAAAACAAGACATTATGAAGGAATATCAGAATATTGTCCGGCATAGTCATTCTAATATTTAAGTCAGCAATGAGCTTTTGGAGAGCAAATGATACTTGAAAATATTATACAAGCGTAATGCGTAATTAGTGGACCAATATTTATAATAGAGTGGCATCGGTAGTTGGAGGATAATTAGTGAGAAAAATCATCTCCCGTAAGTATAGGAGAGTAGGGTTACAGCGTCCAACGTGTTCTACTTATTTCAGACATAGTTATTGACTCGGTATTTTATCCTTATACATTCTAGCCATTGCAGATCTTCTTGGGCTTGGTCAATCTAGGCCCAAGGTCTGAGCTCACAAGGGCAAGCCTTAGGTAACAAGACGTGTCTAATCTAAACGGATCTAAGAGACTCATATTTAAAAAGATCTATCAATAATTCCATTTTTGTTATAAACTAATGGATAAATTTCAATTAACATATATACTTAAAAAGATAAAAAGTTTTACTCTTTTAATTATTTACAAAATGCACTAAGCCCCTATAATTACTTCACACAAAAGTTTAAAGTTCCATTCCCATTGTATATTAATTAGAAAGTATTGTCAAAATCCCTTAAATATATATGAGATACATCAGAATTGCAATAACGAGTAGATCTTTTTTTTTTATAAATAATTCTAATTTGATCAAATAAGGTAAGTTTAGCCTCCTTGATTTCGTGATTCCGTGTCCGTCCCTAAACTACATGGTGGGCATATGAGCAATGCCTGATAAAAGGTATTTGCCAAAGTTTATCCTATGATGTTTTATCTATTGATATGATGGGTCGTGCAAGTTATTACATTACAGTACAGCGAAAACTAGTAACATGGAGATGTCTCCTGAAGGTTCAATGGCGCTGAGAGGATTTAGGTCCACTAACTTGTTCTACTAAAAGAGATGTTGGTTCTCGATAGTTATGACAGGAAAATGCATGGTGTACGACCAAAAAAAGAAAAAAAAAAATCGATTTAATACTTAAATGATGCATGAATTCCTTGGGTGAAGAAAATTCAGAGAAAATTGGAGCTCGAAGCTTGATAAATTACTTGGCTATTTGTGCTACGATTTGACCTTTACTTCAAATGTGTATCTGGTAGAGTAAGTGGAAAGCTGAAGATTCTAAGGACTCATTAGAGGAAACGATGCTTTATAAATGACTGTTCCAATCGTATTAGTGGATCGATTCAATTTTATTTGTGGTTTTTTTATTTTAATTTCTAATTTCTTTTTTAAGATTTTCCACTAAATGTTCATGATTATTAAGTCTTTTCTTCGTTTATTATTTCTCTTATTTACCGCGTATTTAGTTATTTGTGACTTGCTTCCAGATGATATAGTGATATCCAAATCCACTTTTAATACGTTGATTTCAAACGTAATGAAAATGGCATAAAACATGTCCATATAGGATAAAATTATTAAAAGAGGAAAAAAAAAAAAAAACAAATGTGAATGTCGTTAACTTAAACATTTTTTCCTTGGCTCTCAGCCAGTTGATAGTACCTTGACAGCACAAAAAAGTTTCGGAAATGCAGATGGCATTTCCTCTCATTTCGAGCAACATGAGAGCTACTAATATATAGGATATTCCCCCAAGAAATAATAATAATTTAAAAAAAAACAAACAAACAAACAATTTCCGTAGATAAAATTAAGAATGTCAAGGTGAGTAATTTTAACATAAATCTCGCATGAAATTTCTTCATCTTGAAATATATTTCGTCTTAAACATTCAAAGAAAAACTTTTCCTCGTCCTATTTGTCTAATTATTTGAAATCTAAAATATTATTATTTATTATTTTTTTTTATAATCAAACAGGTGTATGAAAAAATATAGATCCCTTATTTACTATACAATCAAATAGGCAAAAAAAATAAAAAAAAATTATCAAGAATGTTATAACTCAGTAATCCAATAAACCAAATTCGATTTCCATGGCCAAAGATGTAGATATAGATAGTTAAAAGGGCAGAGAGAAAACTGTTAGTCAGAAAACGTTAGAAGAAATTTATGAACAACTTGCAAAACGACATGTGCAAACCCATGTTCAAACGTACTACATGACATGTGCTTGTGGATTTTTCACCACAGATCTACGTCTACATACTAAACCTAACATTAATCACAACCTTAAAATTGCCAAATGCACAACACAAGGCATCAACAACAGCATAAAACACGAATTCGAAAGTGAAACAGCCTTTGAAGCATAAAAGTAGTAGTACGGATAGGAGTAATCGTATCCATGAGGTCCTAGAGTTGGTGTCTGAGGACCTGGATAAGGCATGTTGCTGTACTTAAATGGAGGTGGTGGACCACCATATGAAGGGTAAAGGAATGGCGCTTGTGGCGGAGGCAGTACCAGTGGCAGCTGAGGAGGTGGCAGCATAATAGTCGGCATACCTGGCGGCGGCGGCGGCGGTGGTAAGTAAGAGTAGTATGGCTGAGGTGGTGGGGAATGTCGCAGCGGCGGTGGCGAAATCGGTTTCGATGGTGGTTTAGACGGCGGTGGAGCAGGAGGTGGTGGTGGAGAGCAAATGACAGGGCAAGTAGCACAATCACTGATGCAAAACATACCATATGTTGGTGCCACCATTTGGTCATTGCAAGTGACTCCTACTAGCACAAGCAAACCTATAATGACTCCATTTCTTGGTGACCATTGAGTAGGTACCATCTTGAATATCCCAAAATCATCACCCATTTGAAGAATAGTGTAAAAACAAACTGTGGCCTTGCGAATGATATGTGGTGAATTCAATGTGCTTATAGGGAGGGCTAATGAGTCTTGTCAATGCTGTGGGAGGTGTCCTTAGGAAAAGTTGGGAGTGTTGAGTTGATTCCTCTCTTGTGAAATGTGGTGTGTTTGGTATCGCAAGATTTCTGATCCTATTTCAGCTTTTGGGTCAGTGTGGACCTATTACACTCAGTGGACAATTCGCCATTCAAGTTAAATGACTAAATTGCCCCCTGTTGTATGGGATTATGAGTGACCTCCTCACTGTAGGGTTAAAATTGTACTTGTACGTGCAGTGAATCTCCATGGTCAATCGTGGAGGTAACAAAAGTAATGACAAGGGGCACAAAAATTCTACTCCATCAACAAATTTTTACTAACAATCTTCAAAGCTTCTTTTCTTTTCCTTCCTTTTTAACTTCCCCACTTTTACATTTTAAAATTTAGAAGGTTTAAATATCATACCCAATTGCTAAGTTTATTGTAGTTTAATAATAAAAATATTGTTATCTCAACGGTATGAATCGGGTTCCATTTCTTCTTTTTTAAAATTATAAAATATGATATGGTTGACCAAAATTTTTTTTTTAAAAAAAATCATACTCAGTCAAATTGTTGCTTGTTAAATTTACTGTATTATCTCTAATTTGTACTATTTGTCTAATAAGTACTTACCTTCCATCTTATAAACATAATAAATTAGACAAATAGAAATTCATTTAATCATGAGATTTTAGTAAATCTAAACTATAGCTTTGAAATTTAATAAGTGAGTAAAAGTTCAATTAAGTATGATATTTAACAATTTCAAATTTCAAGTGTAAAACTAAACAAGTACAGAAAGTTGATGAAATGATTTTCACATTACCCCAAAATTTTTATGATACAAATTGCATCTTAATCCATAAGTTATTAAAAAAAAAAAAAAAGTTAAAACGGATTATATTTAAAAATGAATCTAACTTCTAGATAGAATTTTCTCTATATAAGGAGCATATATAGAATCTAACTCTGTGAAAATTCTATCTAGAAACTCCTAAACGTACATCGCTCCGAGTTCTAGGTTAGCCCATTATTTTCGGCTTTGGTCTTAGCAACAAAATTATTAAAATAGGAGTTCTTCTTTGCATGACTAGATTATGGAATATCCATTTAGCACGGGCGGATTATAAAAGCATTAGAGTCCCAGTCTCCAGATTGCTTTTTTGACTAAACGAGTATCTACAAATCCGAGAGCAGACTAAACTGTCAATATGGGGCCACGGTTTTAGACGTTAAGGGCAACATCGGTTATGCATGCGTCCCAGCACGGTGAATTTTGTACTTTCTACTCGGGGAATTAAAGTTAGATAGGAATCCTAAGCAAAATATGAAATTATGTATCCGTTTATCTATCGTATACTTCTAATGGAGTTTTGATATATGAACACATCGTCAAATTTAAACAATATATATTATGTCAAAAACCCATTAAAAGTTGTATACTACATAAAAGAATACTTAACTATCATAATTAACGAATCTTTTCTCAAAATATGTTGATAAGGGTATTTATATTTTTCTACATTTGATATACAAAAATGAATCGAAATAAAATCGCAATTCAAGCTTCTATTTTCTTTTTTTATATTTGGAAATGTATTTAAAAGTTGAAATCGCCATTTCAACTTATAAGGAGATTGCGATTTAGTCTTCTTATAGGTAAAATCGATTATTCTATTCCTTATTCATTTATTGTTATTAATTAAATGACTCATTCAACCTTTAATTTAATTTTGTTACTTAATATTTAAGGGTATTTTTTATAATTACTATTACATGCATATTTAATTTTATTTTATTTTATTTCATACATATTTCCAATCATGGAAAAGGATTTTACTTTTCTCTCCTCATTTTATTATATTCCAATCGATTCTATTTCAAATCATTCATGTATACCAAATGTAACATTAACCGTCCACTCATATTTTAATTAATAGTGATTAAATATATAGTAGGATAAAAAATAAATATTATATTAGATTGTTTAGTTTGTTCATATATTTTTCGATTGGTGGAATAGGAAATATCTATCACTTTTTGTAAAGTTCGATTAAGAAAATTAGGATAACTATAATTTTATGCTTCTAAGTGTAAATAAAAGATGTACGTTTCAAGCGGTGGAAATCGAGAATAAAATTTCTTTACGATTTTTAATGCATATAACTAGATTGTTGTTAACTCTTTATTACAACTGCACTAGCTCTATCATAATCATATCCTCTATTCAAACTTGTGCATAATTGGCTATGGTTCTGTACACCATATGTTTTATGTTGCAAAAAGGGAAGCAAAAGTCCAATCATTTAATATTTTTACTTTTGTAACTAAATACTATTTTGTTTTTCGTCTTGTATGTATTAATGGTCGAGGTTTTTTCTCCCTTGCATAGTATGGAAATAAACATATAGGTAGATAATAGACCAATCAAACTTATGAGGTAAGGGGCATCATAGATTTTTCTATAGTATTGATATAAATAAGTGTCATCGTAATGCTTGTTAAATTAACATACTATATAATAAGTTAATAGGTTATCTTCTTTTTTCATTTTTTTTTATTTAATTAATTAGTTGGTATATTGCTTAGGTAATAATTAAACTATTTTAATAAAATGAATGGTGTAAATTAAGTTTTCATAAATTAATTATTTAAATTAGTCAATATTACGATAATGCTATTCTGTTGCTAATATTTCTATAGAAACCCTCGAGGCATCATATTTAGTGTACTATAACCGTTGATAATCCATAGATTTTAACCCACGATCAAAAGATGGGAGAGGATCAGGGAATTATAGGAAAGTGGATCTTTTGTCATTCTCGTGCAACCTCTCTTATAAATACCTCTTGAAGCCATTAAGGTAAAGGATCCCAAACATTATCTCTTAATATTCCTTTGTTGCTATTATATTGAATTAGTCTGATCAATAGCTATAAACATATGAATTTGATATGACATATTTATAGATAGCTAGCAATCGCCATGAGACTAAGTACGTAATTGTAGTGTGGTTAAGTGTTGCCATTTGAGTTGGATTGAGGAAAGTGGTTCTACGTAGATCTTATTAGAGTATAATTAAAAAATTATAAAGGGTGTTGCTAATGGATTTTTTTTTTTTTTATGGCATATTTTGGCCTTAAGAAGAAAAATATATATATATATTTTTTTGTGGATAATAGTTCTAATTATACACTTTATAAAAAGATAAATATATGAAAAAAAATAAATATTTTTATTTATTTTGATTTTTTGACAAGTTTCTAGCGCATGAGTCGATATTTTCTAATACAATTAAAAAATACCCATTGAATTTGAAGTTTGAACAAAGGAAGCAACTCTACTAGACATTAAATGTAGTTTAATCGAACCCAAACCTACTATTCTTGAATATATAACCTTATAAAAATCACATATCCCAACATCTTTTAATAATATTGTCATTTTTTATTAATTCCTTTATTCATTTTTTACATGCTTATTTGAATTCTGCTCTAATACTTGTTTTTGCGACTTGAATACATCTTTTGATTATTGTGCTTGAAAATATTTGTAGTAATGAGTAATGTAACGATGTGGAGAAAAATCATTCTTAGTGCATATTAGCCTTAAGGATGTATCAAATCATGTCTAGGCTGGTAAGTGAGGGCAATTGTGATTAGTAGTAAACTACGCTAAGGGTACAAAATATTGTTTTCTTTTGGGGAAATTGCATGGGTCAAAACCATCGAAATTGCACGGATACCCTCCATTTTTTAAAATTGAGTATTTATACCTTTGAAATTATTGTAGAGTCTATTTTTTTCAAATTATGTAACAGTTTATATGTCAAAACTCCTAAAATAAAAAATATTATAAAATAACTAATTTGCCATCTCATTTAAATCGTTGATGTGGTAGATATGTAATTAATTTATTTAATTTCCAACCTCTTTCTTTTCCCTCAGAAAACCAAAAGCTAACTAATGCGAGCCATTTTCGGGTGACTAATTTATTTAGCTTCTCTTTATCACTGTGGTTTTTATGGCCTTGTATGATGATCTTCTAGACTTTGCGTGCTACACTTTCCAGGATTTCCTTGTAAACCCAATGCCAACTATTTTTAAACCCTCAAAACTGTGTTGCTGTTCAATATACTCCTTGTGTCGTTTGTGAATCATAATCAAAACTCTAATCTAAGAACTAACTACCTGACCTGACTATCTACCTAATCGCTTACAAACCTGGTATACACGATCCTTTATTTATTTTTCCCGGCATGCTCTCTTTCATATACCCAAACCATACTAAACACTAGTCAAGCTAATGCTAGTTTAGTTAGCTTTTAGTAGGGTTTTGCATCGGACAGAGCATGGTGAAAATTAAATAAATTAATTACATGTCTGCCACATTAACAATTTAAATGATGTAGCAAATTAATTGTTATACTATATATTCCATATAAGCGGATTTAACATATAAGCTACTACATACCACATCAGCAATTTTTATGTACAATATAGAATATTTAAGTGCATTTAAAAAAAAAAGAAAAAAGAAAAAGGAGACTATGCTATGCTGCACAGAGTAAATATGATGAAAAATAGACCTATTTCTAAGTATAGCCGTGCTAGTGTTCGCCGAGTATATCCATATCTATGGTGGATCCGACAAAATAACCCCACTTCCCATCTTTTTCTTCTTCTTTTTCAAAGCTTTTCTTTCAATAAAACCTTTCAACTTTCCATTCCATTGCAGATTCTAGGGGAGCTCCTTTGTTTGGATACAAGTAAGTGAAAGGTGAAAAGTAGGACCAACAAAAACGAAAAGGAGCATATGCTTCACTTTATTGAACTTACATTAGGTTATGTTACGGACAATAAGCATGTATCACGACAGCAACTACTTATTAAATGATTTGGACAACAAAATCTTGCTATTTTATCAATATTGTTGCACACAACGTGGTTTGAACCTGTTATGGGACTGATGTACTTGAGGGGATCATTAAATTTTGACCTGTGATTCGTCAGTTTTGTTTTTTTTTTTTTTCCAAAAGACAGAAAGATTTTAGGAAGAAGGTACTTCTAACCAGTCCATTAGACTCATTGCTTTCAATAAGTGGTGAGCAAGCCAATCAATGGCTCTATCGACCGATGGCTTAATTGGTACATCAAGGATTAGTTCAGAAAGCCAATAAGTAATTATGGATGAAGACTGTCTGTAATCTCGTACAACTACTATGACTCCTTAGACAGCTCCTCTCCACATGTTTCCATCTATATAACCACAATATTACTATATATAGATAACCCGCTTGAGTACAACTAAAGTTGGTATCAATGTTTAAATAGAGGCTACTTCATTCTCAACATTCTGACCTACAATGGGTGATAAATATTCATGACTTGTCTATCTAAAATATTTACCTATGCATACAAACAACACATATTAGCAATTAAAGGCCAATATCGTTATATTATTTATCTAATCCTATATAGATAACCAAGAATAACCGTTCAGTTGCACTTGTTTAATCCATATTTAGTTGCTTGTAATTTGCATTTCAAACATTTCCAATCCAAAACTTCGGGATATTTCAATTAATTTCGTAAACACATATACAATAAGTTATTTTAATTTGGTTTTGGGCTAAAGCTAGTTTTGGGTTGTGTTTAATATAGTAGAGGGCAAAAAAAAAAAAAAAAATGAATTTAGATCCTCTAAAGATTTTTAGTTTCTAAAGTTTCAAATCAATAGTATTATTATCTAGATTTTTTAAAAAGGATAACGTCATAGATGTTTTAAAAATTTAAACAATAATAAGCATTAATCCATAATTTTTGAGAACTTTAGGAATTACAAAACTTTAGAGAATCTTTTTCCAAAATGAAAAATAAGGTAGGAAAAGGTTTAAGAGTTGTAAGCAAAGGAAGAAAGTTAGGGTTAACCTAAAAGCAAAGCGGTAAGCAAGAGCTAGCAATAATGACCATAATATGGTGTTATTGATTGACCACAAGCCTAATGTGGTTGAGTACAAAGGTGGAGCAAGGTCAACTAAACCTTGTTTTGTTGTTTTTTCTACTTTTTTTACTTATAATCATATATAGTTTTTTTCTACGATATTTTCTTCAAAAGTTAACTATTTCACTTTTAAATCATTATATCAAAATTCTACTTTTAGGTTTTTCAAACATCAATTTTATGTTCTATTATGAAACTAGCTTTGTTTTTATCAACTATGGTTCAGGTTGCTACTTTATTTAAATCAAAGGTTAAATTTAATTTCATTTAATATCATATCTTAAATTCACAATTATAAATTTTCCTAAAATCTTATTTAGTCAATAACTAATTCTAGATTTTCTTATTAAATCATAGATTGGTTTCATGTTTCTAAGGCTTTCAATATCAAAAGAGTTGGGATTTGATCTTATTTTGAGAAACCAAATGTATATCCACATCAATTAGGTCTCTAAAACATATTGTTTAGTAAAGTTAAAAGTCGAATTCCAAGAAATTAAGTTGAAGGACTTACTTAGAGTCGATGTGACCTCTATGTATCTTCTCTTCTATTGTAACAAATAATCTCTTATGTTGTTATATTTAAGAATGTATATTAGGTTATAAAATAACACTTTCTTAAAATTTCCATAAGTTAAAAAATTTTGTAAACTACGGAGGTTGAAATTAATTATATTCAAATCATAAAAGTAATTTACACAAGATCCAAAAGTAGTATCCATAAAAACAAAAGCTTAGAGAAGCTATATGATCAATTATCAAAAGTCTAAAAATAGGTAGTTAATCATGGGCAAATGTATATAGGCTTCTAGTTGCATATGTTTACAAAAATTAGTGAGAGGATCACCAAGAGCTTAAACTAAAGATGAGTGAGCATAAGAAAATGTAAGTGCTCATTTCCTCACATCTAGTACCTATATACAAATAAAGGAGTCTAAAAGAAAAATAAATCCAATAGAGTTTAATGAGAAATCTGTATGGTAGGTTGCTATAATTGGTTGATTGCATGCAACAAGCATGTTAGTCGACTTAGGAGATGTCTTAAATTGATGATACATGGGAAGATGTCGTTATAAAGAGGCATGAGAGAAAGAACAAGCAAACTTGGTATCTTAAGTGCACACACATGACAGCAGATGAAACTCAGTGTTCTTAATCGTTCTTAGATTGTTCTTGAGAAGATTGTCTATTTGATATTCTATAGAGTGATTTCGATAGAGCTTCAATGTTTGTTTCAAACTTGCCAATGTTATAAATGAATCAAATGACAAGAGACGTCTCGTATTTATAGAGTTTGCAGGTCAATTTTATTTATCGGATGTTTGAAGATAAATGACTAAGATTGAGACTTACTATTGAAGCTTATGCTCTTCTTTGGCCTTCATCGTCTTTGAAATGAGCTTGGGTGTACTCAAAGGCTTATAATAATTAAAGGAAGCCCATTGTTGTTATAAATAAACCTAAAGCACACATAAGATCCCTTAAGATCCATTAAAGCTAAATGAAGCCTAGATAAGCTCAAAATGGCCACTTTTTAGTCTACTTTTCATGTACGAGATAACTGAGTAAGGCCAAGGGTAGAAAATCTAGTCTGGTAATCTCTATTTTAAGCCTATCAAGTCATATCTCTCTAAGACATTTCTAATTGAGCCTGGTTTCTTAAACTTTATCACTAGCCTAAGATATTGTCTTATGGCATTAAATTGGTTTAAAAGCCTAATTATCCAAATATTCTTCTATAAAATCGAAAAGAAAGATAAACAATCATCTTATTCAATTTAGCAAAATTGAGGAAGAGCAACCTTTATGTTGGGTATTACATAAAGTACTCATATTCGAAGCAAAGATCATTTATTTTTATAAAGGGATTGGGCAATTGTAGGAGGATGTTCTAAAGACTCTCAAACATAAGTAGCTTATGTTAGATGTGCCTAAACTCAATTAACTCAAATTGCTTAGTAAAGTATACAGCCTAACTTACTGGACATTTTTGGAGGCAATAAGATGTGTTCCACTCTAACATGTGCAAGGCATAGCTTGGAACCTAAACGGGGTGCTCAAGCCTCCTTGGAAGCCCTAGGTACACTAAGGGTTTTGGTTTTGCCGATGCTTAGTTCCTAGTCCTTAGGTGGTTTCCTTATCCTTTGCCTTCTCCCATTTAACTATCTCTTGATTCTCTCCAAGACATCTCTTTTTACGAAAAGCTGTTGGGCTAATTGTAAAGACTTTAAGGGAACCTCACTCCTTTCTTTTATTAGGAAGTAGGTGATTAGGAGCCTTTAACTTAACACTAGTTGTTAACTATGGCAACCTCAATCATCTTATTTAAAATATATCAACACATATCTATCTTAAAACCAACATAAAGTGTTATCAGGATCATTAGGTCCTCTAATATCATGCTAGAGTATTAGCCTTCCTTAGGCTTTATTATATAAATAACCTAGCAATATACTATAGAACTGAAAATAGGCAAACCTACCATCATCTTAGCTTACTACACATCCTTTAGACTCTAGATCTAACCAAGATTCATCTCATACGTTGAGCTACAACACCTCTTGATGGGAATTAGCCTCTGACCAAATCTAAGCCGAGGCCTATCAATGCTTGCCGAGGCCGAGCTACAGCTAGAAGGACGAGTTGAATGAAAATAAACACTCGGCATGAACTCTATCATCAGCCGAAGAGCCAAGAAACTATAAGGTTGAGTACTTGAGACCAAAGAACCATTCGGTATAGCACCGAGAGACTCTTGCCGACTGATTCTAGAGCTCGGTAATTATGAGCCGACCTTTCTGGTATCTCGGCCAAACACTACAAAACTTTAGGGACTCCTCCCTGAACCTGTACATCTAAGTGCTAACCCCATTTGATTCAGACACTACTCCTTCCAAAATATGCAGAGTGACTGCATGCTAACTTCCCTTATAAAACATACATCTTTGTATTCTTGTACATGTTTTCCTTCATTTAATTTATGGGCCCGATTCTTTACTATTTAAGGTCTTATACATTATTTATAGTTTTGTCACTAGAGTTTATAACTTGCTGTAAATAGCAACATTTGTACTAAAAGAGACACATATAGAAGAATACATATAGTGAAGAATATTCTCCCATATAGAGAGTAAAACTTTCCTCTTTCGAATAAGGCTATACTTAAGCTAGTAACAGCTTGTGTTTCCTGGATTATTGAGTATTGATTACTCTCTTTAATCTCTCCCATGTTCTTATCAATCTTATTATTAGGATTGTGGTGAACCTCTTCATTTAAACTGGTCAGTGAGTTGCATTTAATCCTTATTTGACTCTCGAGCAACATTTTGTGTTCATGAGTTGTATCAAACTCTATTTCGAGCTCAAACCCTTAATTATGTTTGTTTCTTGGTGAGTTCTATTCATTTACATTTACCATAAAAAACCTTCCTATTCTTTGTACCCATTTTTGAACCACGAATACCCATTCTTGTTTGTCCAACCCGCTGCCATCCTAAATAGAATCTATACCATCTTAGTATCAAAACTTTAAGGAGACACGCGTGCTAGTGTTCTTCAAAGTAGATTTGCGGTTCTAGCATTTCTGTTAATCATTGTTCTATAGTGTAGTATGCTATTTATAGTATTCGTAAGTAACTACAAAAGCTGAATAGTAGTTGTTTCTGGGTTACTGTAATTATGTTTTATTGTTTGTTCAATTTTCTAGAAAAATTACTATACGAACAAGAATGTCGGAGGATAATGTCAACAACATTGGTGATAGTCCTCGCGAAAGCTTAAGGCGACATGTTGACGAATTGGAATACCGGATCCAGAATCTCACCGACTCTATTCAAGAGCTTACAGGGTTAGTTAGAGGTTGCGGACGTGATGGCCGAAAAGGAAGAAGAGAGCGATCAACTACAAGTGGAAGTGATTCTAATGAGCTTAAAAATGATGAACGACAGCCAAGAAGAGCTGCCGAGCCAAGAAGAAGAGAACACCTTCCAGTGTCAAGAAGAGGTAATGACAGGAGTATTGACTTCGAGTTAAACCAAAGAGCCCGAAGAAGAGAACCGAAGCTGAGAAGAGATGTAACCGAGCAGAGCTCTAACAGAAGCAGTTGAACCGAGGAGAATCGACTAGCTTGGAATGCAAGGGATGAACCCCGAGCACTTAACAGAGGACTTGATAATGTCGAGCCGAAATTGCCGACCTTCTGTAGAAGTAACCGACCTAAAGCGTTCCTTGACTGGGTTCCCCAAGTCAAGAAGTTATTCAAGTGCTACAAATGCGATGATCGAGTAAAGGTTAAGTTGGCTTCCTTATCCCTTGTTGAATATACAAGCCTTTAGTGGAATAAACTAGTTGCTAAGCGAGATACCGAAGGAGAGGAGTTGATCAGAACTTAAAGGCTCATGAAAAGATTGATGAACCAACGCTTTATGCCGACTTATTTCAAGCAAGAGATGTTCCATGCTTTCCAGCACTTGAGATAAGGTTGAAATATTGTTGAAGTGTATTTATAAGAGTTTGAGACCTTGATGATGAGATGTGAGATTATCGAGCCATAGGACTACACCATTGCCAGATTCCTGAGTGGACTCTAAGATGATATTGTTGACATAGTTGAATTGCAGCCGTTCAACTCTCTAGACAAGCTAATCAATTTAGCATTGAGACTTGAGAGACAGAGGAGGAGAAAGCATTAGAGGCCGAGTAACTGATCTCAACAAGGTAGCCCCAAGCCTGGGAGGTATGCCAAGAGAAAAGGGCTAGAGAAGAGGATGGAGAAAGGAGAGCCTAGCTAACCCATCTATGTCGAGAAAAAGATTGCCGAAAAAGAAAAGGCACTTAGCAACAAGGCCTGAGAAGTAAAATGCTTCAAGTGGTTAGACTACAAACACATTGCTTCTCAGTGTTCAAATAAGAGGATTATTGTTTTGAAAGGCAAAGGACCTAATGCTTAAGTAGAGCATCAGAGTGATAAGAGCTTGAAAGATGGATTGATTAAAGAAGATGTCTATGTTGAAAATTTGGATGAACTCTTATTCTTGACGAGTCAACGAGTTGACTTAAAGACAGATCTCGGACAAAGGGAAATTTATGTCACATGCAGTGCCTAGTGAACGGGAAGACTTATTCCCTAGTTATCGATGGAAATAGTTGTACCAACATCATTTTTGCTGAGTTTGTAGAAAAGATGAAATTGCTGACTTACCTACATCCTTGACCTTATGGATTAAAATGGTTTAATGACAAAGGCATGGTCCATGTGTATAAAAGAGCGCAAATCACATTTAAGGCAGGACAATATGAAGATGAGATCGACTTCAACGTAGTGCCTATGAATGCTACGAATCTACTTCTTGGCCAACCATGGGAATTTGATCGAAAAGTGATCTATGATGGATTCCTCAAAACTTACGTTGTTCAAAAGGATGGGAAGAGCTATCTCTTAACCTTGATGAGCATTGAGGAAATCCAGAGACATTCGGCACCTATGGTGAAGCGAAAAGGGAGAAGGAACTTATTCAACATCCTGGCCCGTGCTCAACACTTAATATCAAGGACAACTTCCTTTCAAACCTATGGTCTTGATGAGAATTAACCTCCAACCAAATCCAAGTAGGCCTATCAATGCTTGCCAAGACCGAGTTATAACTAGAAGGACGAAAGGAAGGAAAATAAACACTTGGCATGAACTCTGTTGTCAGTCGAGGAGCTAAGAAACTACAAAGCTGAGTACTCGAGATCAAAGAACTATTCGGTATAACACCGAGAGACTCGTACCGACTGATTCTAGAGCTCGGCAATTATGAGCCGACCTTTCTAGTATCTCAACCAAACACTACAAGACTTTAGGGACTCCTCCCTAAACCTATACATCCAACTGCCAACCCTATATGATTCGGATATTGCTCCTTCCAGGATATGTCTAGTGACTACATGCCAACTTCTCTTGTAAAACATACAATTTTGTATTCTTGTACATATTTTCCTTCATTTTATTTATAAGCCTGATTCTTTAAAGTTTTAAGGTTTAAGACCTTATACATTATTTACAGTTTTATCATTAGGGTTTAGGACTTACTATAAATAATAACATTTGTACTAAAAGAGACACATACAAAAGAATACATATAATGAAGAATATTCCCCCATACAAAGAGTGAAACTTTCTTATTTCAAGCAAAGCTATACTTGAGTTATTAAGAGCTTGCATTTGCCAAATTATTGAGTGTTGATTACTCTCTTTAATCTCTCACATGTTCTTATTGATCTTATTCTTAAGATTGTAGAAAACCCTTTCTTTTGAACCGATTAATAAGTTGTATCTAACCCTCATTTAAATTATGAGCGACATTTAGTGTTCGTGAGTTATATCGAATTCTATTTCAAGCTTAAACTCTTGATTGTATTTGTATCTTAGTAAGTTATATCCATTTACATTCACCATAAAAAAACCTTTCTATTCTTTGTACCCATTTTTAAACCACGAATACCCATTCCTATTCGTTCAACCCGCTGCCATCCTAAATTGAATCCGTACCATCTCTCCTTTTGTGTGTGTGTACGCACGCACGTACACATGTGTACATATACATGTATATATATGTATAATCTTATCCTCATTCGTTTATCTCCTAAAATCCATTTGATCATGGACAAATAACATCATTGTTTCCATAAGCATCAATGCAACACCTCCAGTGACGTAAAAGAGTTAAGATTATAAATCATGAACCACTTAGATCATCAAAGGTAAGAAAGAAAGAAATCAAAAGTTGGTTAGATTCATCTACAGGTTAGTCAAAGAATGATTAGAAATATAATTGGTTAGAACCAAAAGAAGCCTAAAGTTCTAGCATTTGATTCTCAATTCTAATTTTTTAGTTGAACATTAGTCAACTTTGAAGATCATAACTTTTCACATATGGAAAGCCATACAACCCGTGTTGCGTCAATGAACACTAATTCAAGTTTACTATGTCTTAGAGTAAACGTTTTACCATTTAGCACTATTTCAGGAGTCAAATTTGCGAGTTTTGGCAGGATACCAAGCAGATGAAGATTTCCTTAATCAATTTAGGAAACTTTATCTTATTTTATTTTGTTTCCCAATTTTATGGGATTTAGATTTTATTTAGTTTCCTTATTTATTTTAGTGCTATGAGACTCTAAATACCTTGTGAAATAGCTGTATTGACGGTATTTTACAATAATACGAGTTTTCATCTTCACATATTTGTACTTATCACACTATACATTACATCATCCAAATTCTCTTCAAATTAGGCACTTAAGAGAGAGAGAGAGAGAGAGAGAGAGAAAAGGAAGAAAAGAGAAGAAAGGAGAGAGAAAGAAAAATGAGTTGTTTTAGGTAATGTTGTCAAACCCGCCCTAAATAGTTGACTTAGACATGTGAGAAGATTAAGAGTTGAAAGGATGAACTGGGTTTGATCGAAGGTTGAACAGGGGTCAAACTAGTCCAGTTTAATAAAAAGATCAGGTTGAAACAATTTAACCTAAGTTTGACGACACTGGTTTTATGAAAGTTAAAGAAAAGAGGGAAAAAGGAAGATAGAAGTAAGAAAGAGGTAAAAAAGAAAAGAGAAAAAAAAAACCACCATGATAAGGAGAGAGAGAGAGAGAGAGACTTTTTTCTAAAAAATCGAGTAAGTCGAGGATGGTTCCTCCGTTGCAAAGGGTACCTAAAGGATCTTATGCAAGACAAGAGACAATTTGATTAGTTATAAATGAGAGATGTCAAGAAATTTGGGCTAAATCATTTAAAGTCAATTATTTAATTTGATTTGGAGTATCAAGATGTATCAGATAAATCAATTGATTAGGGATTTTGGAGTTAGAATTGAATTAATGGTTAAGGTAAGCCTAAAAACAAGAAATTAGTTGAATGGAATTAAAAATTGAATAGTGAAAAATTGGACAAAACCTAATTGAGCTTAGTCCTTGAAAGTAATGCTACATAACTATGTAGAGGCTTATATTGTCTTAATAAAAAGTCTTTTAATTGATTACAAAAGTATTATAGCATTAAGTTAATGTCCTAGCCCATGCTAAGTATATGCAATGTGTACATTTGATGTTCCATTAAGGTTAGTCAAGGAGAGAATTAAGAATGCATGCCATGGATCATATATGGGAGTCATGAATTTGTAACGTCTAATGGCTTACACTTAATAATCTAATTTGTAAGACAAAAGAAGCACAATTTAGTGCATTGTTAATGCCACACTTAGCTTTTGAGAATATCAAGACCATAATCTACATGAAACCTTAACCTCCATTTCTTATATAGGTGGCACCATTTGCTCCATCAAGCTAAGGACTTTTGCTTGTTATTTACTCAATTGTTTGCTCTTAATTTCATGTACTCATCTTAATAGTTGTTTACTTAATTGACTTGTGAATGAGCAAAACCCAATGTGTCATCATAGATGATAGTGGTGGTAACATGATCTTAAGTAGGATGTATGGTGGTAAAGGTCTCCTATGATGATGGTCATGGTTGGTGGTGGTGCCTTAAAATGGCGATGGTGTTATTCTTGCTCCTATTTGCACATTGTTAAAATTGAGGTTACTAATAACATCTAAGATTTATCTTGTATTCTAGTTTATATGATTATAACTTTGTCGATATTCATGATGAACATGCTATACCATAATTGTCTGAAATGTACACTCATGCTATTACTTAAATCCAGAATTAGTTTTCAAGTAAAAGAAAGAAAATAATTTTGATATGAAAATTGTTATTTCCAAATTTCTATGTTACTTGAAAGCTCAACCATAGGGGTAACCTAAAAGAGGAATGGTTGGCTAGAGTTAGTGGTAATACACCATCAAGCAATAATAGTTGGCCATAAGTATAGTAGTTGAGTAGATAGATGCATCAATAGACAACTAAAAACCATAGGCTAGATTATGCTCTGTTTTCCCTTTTTTTTTTTTTCTATAAGATCTCACATAGGTTAGGATTTAGGACTTGCATTTATTGATCTATAAGGTCTTTTTTGTTGATTTTAGGGATTAAAAGTTTATTTAATTCACCTCTAAATCACTTCACAAAAATTCAATTTTAAGGTATTTCAAGCATAAGTTTAAGGTTCTAAATCACTTGTTCTTCACTTATTAAAGTTAAGAATCTGTTTGATTTAAATTGGGAGCTAAAGTTTGTTTTGGCTTAATCTAATATCTTAGATTAACAATTAAGTGTTTTCTAAAGAGGTTTTTTTAAATAATAATTTATTAAGGATGTTATAGTTAACACATAAATTGACTTCTAGTGTACTTATGTTTTTAGCATGAAATGGGTTAGGATTTGCTCTTGTTTTAAGGGATCAAACCTCTAGATGTATAAATTAGGTTTCTAGAACCCATTTATTAAATTGAAATCAAGTGATAAGAAGTTTAGTTTGGAGACTTAAAATTGGCATAACCTCAAAATACTCTCTTTTTCATAAATAATACCATAACCATCTTATTACGAAGCTTAAGGTTTGTAGACTAGTTTGTTGTACTACTGGTCTTAACATAATATCAGAACAATATATATATATATATATATATATATTACATGTATAGTTATATATTATGATACAAAAACCTATTTATTTACTTTTTGATGTTTTAAATTGAATGGGAAGCTAATTAGGCTTACAAAGGGAAGGGGATCTAATTAGAAATTGTTAATTTCTAAGGCCTTCATAGTAGGCCTCCACTATGATCAATAAGCTTAAGGTGTGTCACTACAAATTTATGCAGTTGTCTTATGTTCTAAACTTTGATTGTTGCTTAATACTTAAAAGAAACTCTAGTCAATCCTAATGTCGTTCCTTCAAATAATTTTACTTGGAAAGCAACCTATCTCAATGGGGTTCTTATTATGCTTAGGTTGTTAAGCAAAAGTAGAACCATAGACTTAGCATTTATAAGATAAAAGAGTTTGATAACACATCATATCATCAACTTAAAGGGAAATGTTGAAATATATAAGATTGTACTCCATGCTTTTGTTAATATAAAATTAGGATGGCAAACGAGTCTAGCCAAATCGAACTTTTAAAGGCTGAAGCTTAGCTCGTTTAAAAATTATCAAGTTAGAGCTAGATTAGAGCTTTTTATCGAGTTTGAAATTAAGACTCGAGCTCAACTCATTTAAATAATAGATAAATAAGCTTTATTTTGAGTTCAAAGTTCAAGCTACTCGTTAACTAATCGAGCTTGAGCTTAAGCTTGAGCCGAGCCAATCCCGAGCCTATTAATAAGTCTAAGTATATAAAATTAAAAAATATATAAATAAATAGATTAACAAATAATAAATAACTAGTAAGTTATACATTCTATATTATCCTATAAGGGTGCCA
>JAMXBB010000007.1:111218242-111235751 GCA_024138015.1 Lumnitzera littorea | reverse complement strand
TATATATATATATATATATATCTATACTATTCACTCATAAATATACATACTATAAAAAACACCAGGTATAATATATATCTATTTACATATATATCCATGCATACATACATGTATATGTATATAAGTTTCTTCTACTAAAGATTTGAAAAATCCAAGTTACTTATATATATATACACATATGAGTATATATATGTGAAAAAATACTCCTATTACATATATATATTATAGAATACAAATATGTACTAAAGTAAATAAAAATACCTACCTATTTTCCTTAGTATTTTGGGTAAAATAAAGATGTCAAGGCACTTCTTCTTCTTCTCTTTTTAATTTGTTCTTGTGGGATTAAACTCTTAATTGGAATGGAAGAGGATGCCGACGGTTAAGGAAAATATAAGTAGATGTGTGTTTTGTTTTTGTTTTTTTTGTTTTTTTTTCTTTTCAAGTTCTAGACGTGTCGGGTTTTGCAAATTTTCAAGTGAAAGCAAATAAGGATAAGAACGAAAAGAACTTATGCATTAATTAAGATGAGACAATCATTCATTGTGTTTCACAATATAACACCTGGAAGTAAGAAATCCATCACATGGGCTGTTGCAATCTGAAGACCAACGTAGAGAAGAAAAAAAAGTAGGAAGGAGAAAAAGGAAAAGAAAAAGGGAAGAAAAAGGAAAATAAAAATAAAAATATTTAATATTTTCAAATATAAAATTATATATTTAGTATTTATAAAATAATATTAAGATTTTATGAAAAATTATTAATTTAATTATTATTCATTACATATTTTACGCGATTACATATTTTAATCGATAATTGCAATCGACTAAGGTTTTATTATTATTAGGTTATATTTATTTATTTTATAACCTTAAAGTTATAGTTTTAGGTTTTTCATCAAGTTCGAGTATTTACACGTACATCTGATTTAGAATTTTTATATATAATTTAGGTTTCGATCGAAATTTTAAGGTTTTTATCCTTCATATTATGTTTGAGTTTAAAATTTTAATTAGTTTTTAATTTATCAACTTCGTTAAGTTAGGATAATTACCTATAATATTTAAATTGATTCGTTACCTAAAACGTTAAATTTGCAAGGTTTATAGGGGAGGAGAGAGAGAGGCAAAATAATGTTTACTGTGAATGAACGAGCTAAAGCAAAAACTTTCCCATCATTTCGATAGTCACACTGCACTTCATAATGAGCAAGAAGGCAAAAGTGGAAAAACAATTTATAGGATCGACACCGTGAAGAAGATGAAGTACATGAGGAGTTGTTTCTCGTTGAAGCCAAGACGATCAATGTCGTGAAGAAGATGAAGTACACAAGTTGTTTTTAGTTGAAGCCAAGATGATCAATGTCGAGAGTTACAATATGATAGGGTTAAGAACACATATCGATACTTAGGTGGAAGATAGGGTATAAAAGTAATTATATTTACGCTACAAATTTATTATTTGGATGCTCTTTTCTTTTGGTGAACATGGGAATATTAATTAAGGCCTTATTCAATTCCTAAAGAATAGGAATTTTCTTACATATCTATTCCACACATGAAGTAAATTGTCTATTGGTGATGTTATTAAGGTTGTGATGGGTTACTGTTCCTTGAATACATATAATAAAGATCTTTTTATAGTCCCATATTTCTTAGGAAATCAGTTCAATTCTCCTTTTTACTATTGATATAATATTTATTAAATCTGAATTATTGGTTTGATTATAATTTTAATGACTTAAATTTCATAGATATTATAACAAGAGTTGGATTCTGGTAAAAAAATATAAACGGAACTCTCCTGTACTAGTCGATGAGTTTCTATTACTCAATGTGACCCCCAAAAATTACGGGGAGACAGTAAGATTTCAGATTTCAAGAATTTTGGTTTAGTTCAGATTTTAGTAGGGTGATCATAACAAGTCATTAGGATAGAAGTTTCACACATGATTATACACATCATGGAAAACTATATGTATGAAAATGTATAGAATATTTATTTATTTTATTTCTTACCTTTGCAAGTGTTTTGGGGTCTCCATTAAATTTTTCTTTTTTAATTTTATAACTTAATGAAGGTGAAAAAAATATAAAACTAAAATAGATATTAAAGCCTCTATAGTTAAGTGATATAAATACTAATATCGCAACACAATCGAGTTAGGTTCAATTTTCTACCTCTCTTAATAATGGTAATCTATAGTATTTGGGTGAAAAAAGAGAAGATATTATTCTAATAGAGTTCAATTCTAAATAGAATTGCAATTAATTCAATAAATATAGCTACCATTACATTGAAGTCTTCATTTAAACAACTTTGTTTTATGTTTACACTTCTAATTTTCCATTTATCAATGAACAAATTTGCACTATACTAATTATCAACTTTGTTTTAATTTCTTGTATTGCAATTTGCATCCAAAAGTTGCAAAAGGTTCTGGTTGAGAAAATTACTTATTTACTATTAAAATTTTTAAAAATTACAAAAATAAAAAATTGTATAAAAAAATTAATAAAATACCAAACCTATGCTATATAGGCTATTTTAAGTGTATCGTATCTTCAAGATGCGACACTAGCACAATAGTAATAATATTATATTTTTAAAATGTGACATAGGTATAATGTAGTGTATGCAATAAAACAATTCACAATTCCATTATTTATTGAATAATTATTTGTAAAGAAATAAGAAAGGACAAAAAGAAGCTATTTAAACCTAAAAACAATTCCTAAAATAGCTTAAAATATCACCAAAAATTAAAAAGCTCGATAACAGGCCTTAAATGGCCCTTTTTAAGCCTAAAATGACATCAATTAAGCTCACCCAAATTATCTCATTGTAGTACTCGAAAATTAGTCCTTGTAAACATATAAGAATAAAAAAAGAACTTCCTAAATCAAAAGTTATGCCCATTTAAGTGTAATTAAGAAAAACGACCTAATTTATCATACACCGAAACTATATGACATTTAACAAATGCAATAATGGCCTAATACTAATATGTCGTATTTTTTAAATGCAATATAGTACATGTATTACTACAATTTTTTTTAGTTGGACTATGCCTATATCGTATTTTTTAAATTTGATAATCTATTAATTCTAGTGTTACATTTCTAAAATGTGATATAGTTTTAGTAGTATTTTGTCATTATTGTATTTCTTAAATGCAGATTCATATTATTATGGATGTCTCATTTTGAAGATGTGATATAAGGTCATATTTATGTAATTTTTTTTTTAAATATTGATAGACACATGTTTTACCTAGTTCTTATCACATATTTCTACCTTAATAAGGAAATCCGAAGCTTAGAATTTATTGTAACTATAGTTACCTAAATAAATCTACCAAAATGTAAATATACTTTACCTAAAGATGTATTAATGGACTTAAATCTGATTAAGTCCACCTATAATTTATTTATGTCAGCAATACTAGTGCTCCCTCATATTCCCTATCCGTTGGTCAAACTACAATCATTACCTGAAATATAGAAATAATGACTTATGAAGCTCTATACATAACTACTATAACATACATACATATATATTATACATCACAATTTAGAATACATCCTAAAACTAATGTTATAGATTACCACTAAGGAATTAGTATGATTGTAGCATCCTTAAGACTTAGAGTAGTTCATAACTCTCCATGAAATAAGCTAAAACCTAAAACCATAATGATTTAGCACAAAATAATCTCATACTAAGTTTATTATCCATATCATGTTATTGAGAGCATATAGAAATGAAAAAAGTGACAAAGTCAATGAAGGTTAAGAATGACCTCAAGCTTACATATTAGTTAAATCAATGTGAAGTATTGATTTTCAATTGGTCTTACCATCCAAATTTTCAAGAGTTTTGATTCATTCGTACTTCCACATAGCATAAGATTGAAATCATAAATATAATCATCTCTCTAAGCTAGATTTAGAGCATGCATCCTATTCCCTCTTCTTCATTTATGTTAGTCTTTTGGTGTAAGCTAGTGCTTTTACAAATAATATTAATAGATTGACTTAATTCTCATCAAAATCAAGTCAACAATGCTAACCGCTGATGTAGGATGGACTTGTGTAAGGACCAATTTCGAACCATAAATCAGCTTGGAACTGACTTAGGCAAGCCTTGAACCAGCCTAGCCCATTAGTGGCCAGACCGAACCATCGGGCTTTTAGGGCCCAAGCGATTTGCCAAGGTGAAATCACCTGACTGGGCAGTTCAAGGACCGTCAAATATTTAAAACAAAAAATTAATTTTGGTTGGTCAAAATGACCCCTTCGCCCTAGACCCCTACTCTCTTATTCTCTGTCCTGTCCCCTATTAAATTTGTAGTTTAAAATTTTAAATTTGTAGCACCAAATTGTTTAAAATTTGAAATTTTAAAATTCAAACGATACGTTTACACATTTTTCAGTCCTTATGAATAGCAGCTTCAGGTCTAGTAGTAATATTTACTCTATAAACTTATTAAATCTCTCCAACTCTAACTATTTTGCCTTCAAATTTTTTTTTAGTTATAAAATATTATTAGAAATATTTTCTTCTATTAACCACCAATTTTTGTACGTAATTCTCCATTCTATTGCATAGAATAATTTGCATTAGCAAATAACGCTGATATACACATATCCACCATATAATTTTGCTTTATTTTCTCTTACATATTATTTCTATCTTTCACGCATAAATCTTTGTTATAGTAAGAGAAAAAAAATATTTGCACTGATGGAAAGATTTTTGCACCGTATCTTCTCTAATAAAAAACACGGTTCATCATCTAGTAGTAACAATAAGGGTAAGGGTAAGGGCATTGGAATTTCCAATATGTCGTCTATACCACAACGGTTTGAGAACGTTCAGGCATACCTAGATAACGAGTATGACCTGAATAAGCAGAGAACATACGATATAGTTAAAAGTGTGGAAGAAGAACTTACACCACCTCTTGGCTTCAATGTAGAATCTCATTGCACAAGTAATCGCGGTACACCACATCTTGGCTTTGATGTTGAAAATTAACGCATGAGTTACCGGGATATGCCATCTCTCGGTTTCAAACCTCCACCATGAGTATCCTTAAACATCATGTTAGATTTGAACCTTCTCATGTGAGCGTTCTTGCACGACCCGCAGGATTTGAACTCCTACGAATGAGTTGCCCTGCAAACATGTCGGAGGATAAGGAGGACGACATAGAAATTATTCCCAAAACAGAAGAGTAACATATGGGACAATATAGGTCCAACAGTTTGAGACTATCCAGTGTAAGTAAGTCCTCTAAACCTGATAAGGCTAATATTTTTATTACTTATTTTCGTAAAGGTATTGATGAAAGGGAGAACTTGAGAGCATTCTGCAACTACTATAGCACGAGTTACTCATGAAAAATGGGAGAGTGATATGATACCCTTAACAGGCACTTAAGGTCGAAGGATCCCGAGAAGGTGAGAATAGATCGCAACAACGGATTGCTTGAGACGGTGGTTTATCCAGACAAATGTTGATGAGGTATGATAAAGAGAGACATGAATATAACCTAATATAATACTTGACGAACATGTACCTCTTATTTAACATAGGTGCATCAGAGTGGCAAAGTCAATACAAGTGAAAAACGTTTAACCTTAGCTCACGATAACTTAGTCGTAGAATGATAACTCAAGCCATGCAGGAGCTCTACCACAAAGGTAAGAGGGAGCTCGCAGGTAAGTTTGCTTCTCTCGATACACAAGTGTTCATATGTGTAGACATATGGACAAATCTTTTTTGTAACAAATCTTATATAGGTGTTACTGTTCATTGGGTAAACGATAATTGGCAACTTAATAAATGACTATTGGCTTTAAGAGTATTTAACGATCGATACATGGCACAAAACATTTATAAATTATTAGAGAAATCCTAAATGAGTATGGATTAGTGAGAAAAATTTTTTCTATTGGTTTTGATAATGCAGCTGCTAATACTGCATCAATATCTGATTTGCAAATTTACTGTCAACCAATGTTGGAGGGGATTTTTTTTTACATACGTTGTGCATATCATATTCTTAACTTGTGTGCCAAAGACAACATCGTAGCTTGTATAACTCTGATCAAGAACATCGTCAAAACAATAACAGACAGGTCGTCCCTTCACAAAAAGTGGAGGAACTTCTGCATGAAGCGCGGGAAGAAACTTTGGAAGTTTAAAATGGATATACAACATCACTGGAACTCAACTTACGAGTTGTTGCATAGCACAGTTTCTTACAGCGAACTGCTATATGACTTCGCATTGTACAACATGTAGAGAGTTGACATTTTCCTTAGTAACTAAGATATTTGTATCCAATTATTTAAAGTTTTGAAAGTTTTTCAGGATGCTATTAAGACTTTTTCACAAGTTTACAAGCCCAGTGTTTATTTGTTTATTATGTCAACCGTTAGTATACTTGGCATGCTACTTCAGGCTTGTGGGGACTCAAACCTATACGCATGCATATACGATATAACGTTAAAGTGGTTAATTTATTATAAATAAATTCCTCGTATTTATCTCATAGTAACTATTCTAAACCCTTATTGTAAAGTGGAATTATTACTAATATATTTGAAAACTTATTATGGTTACACTCAACATCAAACGGATTCTCAACACATGTATAGCTTGGAAGCATAGCAAGAAGTGTTAGCAATGATGGCCAACATAGAGGAGATGCTCAACTGCTATTAAAGTCAATACGATGGTTAGTCATTGGTCACTCTTTCGCCACCCACCAAGGAGCAGCATTACTTTTTTATGGGTAAGCAGTTACTGGCTCAAAAATTTAAAAAGCAACGGTTTGGTGGTCAAATGTCTGAGATGCAGCATTATACTAATACGAATTTTAAGTTTTCAGAAAATATCTTCATCAAGGACTTCGATATTTTAGAGTGGTCACAAAGGCATAGAAAGGACTACCTATTATTATCTCGCATCGCTCGTGAAGTACTCGCTGCTTTAGCTTCAACGATGTTGTTGAGCAAGCGTTTAGTATATCAGGCCTGATCGTCAATGAATGTTGAGCCTCCCTATCTGTTATTAGTGTTAAGGAAAATGCTTACATAGAAGATTGGTACAAAGTGACCTATAGATGACAAGAACTATGCGAGACATTAAGCAAGGAGGATGATTACTTTAGTGATTGAAACTGATCTGATGGAAGCCCAAGCTCACTCGCAGGTTCTACTTCTATTCACGAACATGAATAGTTACCTCAAGATGATACGTAATAAGTTTTCTTTTTATTCTTTATGAAAAAGATTTTTCTAAAAACAGTTTTATCATGTAGAAAAATCTTTTTTCCTAATTATAAAAAAAAAAAAAAACTAAATGGCATGGTTTTCCTAAAAGTGTTGATATAACATTAGGTTTTTTCAAATTATGACCGACTAAAATTATTTTCTTTCAAAAAATTTAACTTGGATAGTTATGTACACTTAGATGTTTTTTTGAAAATGTAAAATTGATTAATAACTAAAGGTTTTCTAAAAATCCAAATCAAACTATTACGGTTTGATTCTGATTAGGAGATACATAGACACAATCTGAGCAACCGTAAAATACTGTAAAAAATATTTTCCCTTCAACCACTTTACTCTATCCAATCATATTAAGACATTAGGTATTCATACTATAAGAGACTTTTCTATATTTTATTTTCTTTCTGTTTTTAATGTATATTTTATGGACGGATTGAAGAAAAAAAAAAGGTTGAAGGATGGATAAGATGAAAAGGAAAATAAATTATGTAAAGGCTTGGGAGAGGGAGAAAAAAAATCGGTTCAAAGGCCATAAATCTATCATCAGTTCAACGTGATTGCAACCTATGAATCGACGGTTCAAGATCGATTTGAACTACCGCCCAATTCTAATGTAGGACATGTTAAAAGTTAGTGAGTCATGCAAGAAAGAATTGGAGATATCTTCTTGTGTTGTTTCCACAAATCTAACTTGTCAAAGTCATGAATACATAAACTGTCATCAAACTCAAAAGTAATGATTGAATAATTATCAAGTTCCTTGTATGTTTCTAATCTTATCCCGCCTCAATATTTTTTAATCTTTTTGGCATCATTAGATCTGCAATAGGTGATCAATTAAACAAGCTTAATTGTGTGGTGATAAGGGTGAATAACGACCCAAAACTCAGCTACCATATGTTAAGAAAAAGGTAAAAGTACGTTTTTCATCTTCAACATTTCACCATTTCTCCATTTTAGTCTTAAATCTTTTATTTTTTTGTATGAGTCCTTAGTTTTTGCGAAAATTTGCAAATATATAACTCCTTTTTTACAGTATTAATTTTTCCATTAACAAATGACATGTGATACTGTCTCCTTATAATTCGTGCAATTATATTAATTAAATAATAAGATAAAATATAAAGCAAATAAATAAACTTATAAAAAAATTAAAATAATAGAAGGAAAAATAGTAGAAAATTGGAAAAGATAAAAATAGTTTATTTTCAACCACCCAAAAGCCATAGGGAGAGGTGGCTAATGAATAATCCCACCGTACATGATTGTCGAACATCTCCTAACCATGGAGTAAGTGGAAATTTCTTTTATTAATTTATTGTATTTTCTTTTTTTTTTTTGGTTATTTCCTATTTCATATATATTTATAGATTTTTAAATTTTATTATATTACTTAATGTTATCGTATTATTTAATTTCTATAATTATTTGGACCAGAGGAACGTTGCCACATGTTATTTTAGTATCCACGGTTTATTTTTATTTTAGTTTCCATTTTTTTTCTTATGATTTCTTAATATTTTTACATTTCTTATAACTTTTAAATATTTTTTCATTAATCTACTTAAGTAATATATATAGTATTATATTCATTAGCTAAATTGATTATTTCGACTAATCCAATTAAGCCACTATCATACGTTGATAGGAAACTTCATACTATTACAAATTGTCATCCTTTGCAAACTTTTGCAAATATTAAGGACTCAAATGTACAAAATAAATGGTTTGTAGATATAATGGAAAAACAATGAAATATTAAAGACTAAGAATTTACTTTTCCTTAATAATTTGTGAAATAAATTCTTGTGCAAGTTGTGTCATGTCTCAAATTTTTTCAAATGCATCAACTAAGTATGCATCTTAATTGTTAGACAATCTATTTAGGTATTATTATAAAAAAAAATTCAATAATCATTAATTCTATCTATTTTTGTATGAGGGATCAACATCATTGCAATATAAATATCGAGAATTTTTCTATAATATAGAAGCAACTTCCTAGTCATCTCAATTGGTTGACTCGTAAAGTATTGATTTAAATTGTACTTACCACTTCCAACTAACAATTGCAATATTATTATTATTTTTTATTGGTTGAATCATAGAGAACTAGCAAGTCTACAAGTCTTGGGGCACCATTAGCTCCTAACTTATAGACCCATTGGAACTCTCCATGAATCAAAATTCACTTAGAGAATTAACATGTGTATTATGTGTATGAGGAAAAAGATCAGATGAGTAACAAAGGGTTTAGCAATATTAGAAAGAAAAGGAACATGATTAGAAGAAGGATATGCATCAAGTTGTTGGAATGGAAACTGGTCCTCAAAGAAAACTACCTCTCTACACAATAATTTTCTTTGCTTCCAAATCATAAACCCGCTAACCCTTTTGATTCATGGCATAACTAAGAAACATGCATCTAAGGCTTTTATTATCAAACTTGTCCTTTTGAGGAGATAAATTGGCTATGTAGTACAGACATCCATGACCCTCAAATGCTCATAACTTTTGCCATGCTAAAAACCATTTCATAAGGAATATTCTATTTAAGAACAACCATAAGCATCATATTAATCAAGATGTGGCTATCAACAAGCATTATCCCTAAAATTCCTTAGGCAAATGTGCATGTATTTGAAGGCTTTAGAGTTATCAAGAAAGTGTAGGTGTTTACATTTAGCTTATCCATTTTATTGGGGTGTATAAATCATTGTTTGCTAATGAACAATGCTAAGGGTTAAGAAAAAGTGTTTGACATTCATTAGAAAGAAACTCTACTCTATTGTTTGTTTTAATGAATTCTAGTGTACTATGAAAGTGGTTATAAACATATGAAATGAAAGGTCTAAGATGAACAATAGCTTAAGACTTGAAATTCATCAAGTAAGTCTAAGTTTCTCTAGAGAAATCATCAATAATAATGAGAAAGTAATGAGCACTAGTTATAAAAGCAAAATTATATGCCCCCACCAAAAACACAAATCCACAAGAAGCAATTCAAATATAGAACTTGACATAAAATTACTTCTTGGAAAAGGTAATAAATGGAATTTAACAACATGAACAAGTTTATTAGTATCATTGCGTAATTTGTCTAAAATGAAGGATTCAAAGGGAGACGTGGTTAGTGACTCCTCTAATCAACTATCCAAGAACATATCCTATCACTAGAAGCAACAAAACGAGATGAGGAAATGTACATACCAATAAGGTTCATGGAAGTATGGCTATCAACTCCTTCGTAGGCCTTCATCATCTTATAATCTTCTTGGAATAAACTATTCAACGCCTATGGATAAGAAACATTTGAAGAATAGGAATCTTAGTTGTGTCAGTAGTTTCAATTGTATGATCAAGTGAAGCATTAAACTAGGAAGTAGTAGAATCTTACTTGTCAGCTTTGCAATTGTAAATATTGATTGTTTTGAATTATTTCTTCCTATTTTTCTTTCCATTGTACCAATTTATGTATCCTATTAATTCAAAACAATTCTCAATAAGATGTCCTTCTTATTGCCATGTTTGCAAAACAATTTACCCTTCCTATTGTCTTTTCTTTCATTAGAATACCGTCTTAAGCCATTGCTTGTATGATTAACAAGGAAAGCAGAAACTTCATTCTTTACAACAAAAGAATTAGTAATATGTCATTACTTTCAACTTGTGAAACCAAATAAAAAGCACAAATAACAGAAGATAACATATCTATAGCTAAAATCTGGTTTTGAACATTATCGTACATCTCAAATTGCCCCATCAAAAATTGCATTAAATGACTCTAAGACTCAAATTCAATCAATCTATCTCAAATATCACACATAGAGGTTTCCAATCATCTACAATTACATGTTTGATAAGGACTTAGGGATTGTAATTCATCCTAACATTTCTTCAATTTGTTGTATTAAACTATGACTGATTGATTTTCTTGTCTAAGGTTGGAAATCTCATGCTATAATTAAAAGATTAATGGACCGTTCGATTGTTGTCACTACTTACACATTTCTTTCCATAATTCCTCCGATGATTGAGCGTACAAGAAGTTTTGAGACAATTTAGGAATCATAAAGATAAAAAACCAACACCTGACTTTGTAATTTGCTCTAATCCACCTAATAAAATCATCATATCCCTCTTCAGGTTTCACTACATATCCTTCAATAAACCCTAACTAAATTTTGCACCCAACACCACTCGAATAGATTTACTCCAAGCTAGGAAATTTGTGCCATTAAAGACAATACTACCAATGACCATGCCGAGACTATCCTATCTAGAAATATAGAGTGGATGTACAATCGAAATATCTTGTATTTGATTACGTAACCGATCTCCTTTATTATTCATCGTTGTCGATAGAAAAATAATCCAAAAAACAGAGAAACAAACATGGTTGAGTTAGAGAAAGTTACCAAGCCTGCTTTGATACCTAAGAAAAAGTATCTAGCTGTCGCCTGTAATAGCAGCCATGGAAGAAAGCTTCGAAAAACAGAGAGATATTGCATAGAAAATCATGTATTGTATTGAATAGAACTGAATAATATGTACAAGCGAGTTTTGCATAGAATTCGCTAACCGTATAACGACCTAACAACTTAAAACAACGTGTGACACAAATAAAGAAAATAAAGAAAGAAAATATAAAAGTCTCTATACTTCACGTATGGGCAGGGACCAAAGAGTTGTACAGGTATGAATTGTGGTCAGTACAAAGTTTCTAAAATATTATATGTACGATTGGTTTCATTTTGCTTCTAATATGCAAGTTGTTTCAATAGAAAAAAAGATAAACATAGTGCTACCTTTGGTTGAATAAGAGCAAAACCAATGCATTTGTCTGACATCCCCATTGAGGAAAAACATGCTTTAGATATTTAACTTTAATTTTTGTGTTGTAATATGTATAGTCCTGCAACTTTGCACGTAAAAAAAAGTTGTCCTGTATCGGTTTCTTGATGGACAATTCTTTCGTCGGCTAACTATTAGTTATAAATGTATGGCTTATGAGGGAGAAATTGCATTTGCTCACAAGGATTTGGTCAACCATCGACTTTGATTGGGCTTCCTGTGGTTTAGCTGCATATATTGAATCTAAAACTTTAATTTGCTTCTACAAATATTTTTCAAAATCGTGAGTTAATTATACAATTCTATAAATTTATGATTTAATATAGTTTTTCTTAGTTAAAATAGATATAAAATTAATTTAGTGTAAACTTTTAATAGAATTATAAATTTTGATATATGATTCTATAATCTCACTATTTTATCGATTTTATAGAATTTTATATGATTTTATCGATTTTACACCTTCAAACGAATAGTTCAATTATGATTTTGATAACCATATTTCACATCTAAGAATGTGTCCCACATATTGTAGAAACTGGCAAGGTCAGATGAAAAACCTAGTCTAGTCAGAAGTTTAGGTAAAAAATTTCACTTAACGCTTCGGCTAGCCGCTAGGTAATCTGTTGTGACAGGACAGTTTCGAATATAGTTGATTCTCGATTAGTACCATCCAGTTAAGTTTAACCAATGTTGGTTGCATGGAGTAGATAGGTTGTATATGCTACTAGTGTGGTACAGTATTAGAATATTTTAGGATCTGTAAATATCTGTCAATTATGTAAAGATTATATTTAGGATATTTGTTTTCTATATTTAGGATATTTGTTTTCTATGTTTAGAAGATATTAGAATATTTTAGGATCTGTAAATATCTATCAATTATGTAAAGAGTATATTTAGGATATTTGTTTTCTATGTTTAGAAGCTTGGTTAGTGCATCTATGTTGTATATATATTGGCTCTCTTTGTCCTGTGATATGAACAAAAATCACATAGAAATTTTCTTCTCAAAATTTATATAGTATCAGAGCCTGGTTAAAAAAAAAAAAACGCTATGACTAGCGAGGGAAAGAAACCAGCCACCCCTTACCTGTTGACTTCGAGTGATAATCCTGGTAATATAATTACTCAGGTGCAATTAAAAGGAGACAATTATGATGAATGGGCTTGAGCGATGTGAACGTCGTTAAGGGCCAAGAAGAAATTCGGATTTATTGATGGAACGATTAATCAACCTGTTGATGATTCCACTGAATTAGAGGATTGGTGGACTGTGAATTTAATGTTGGTTTCATGGATGCTCAACACAATCGAGCCAACACTACGATCTACCATAACATATATGGAGATTGCAAAGGATTTATGGGAAGATATCAAAGAGCGATTCTCTATCGCTAATGGACCTCGTATTCAGCAGATCAAGGCAGAAATTGCCAACTGCAAACAGAGAGTTATGTCGATTGTGACTTATTATGAGAAATTGAAATAGCTCTGGGAAGAGCTTGCGAATTATGAGCAAATTCCCATCTGCCGTTGTGGAAGATGCAATTGTAATATTGCAACTGAACTTGACAAGAAACGAGAAGAAGAGAGGCTTCATCAGTTTTTGATGAGGTTGGAAGATGCATTATATAGAGCAGTTTGTTCCAATATTTTGAGCACAGAACCATTGCCAAACTTGAATAAGGCATACTCGTTGGTGTGCCAAGAAGAACGTATTAGAAACATTTCACGAGAGAAGGAGGAACATGGAGAAGTTGTGAGTTTTGCAGTACAAATCAATAGAGGAGGGCGAAAGTATAAAACAAAAGTGAAAGACAAATCTGCCATTTGCTCACACTGCAAACGAGAGAGACATGATTTTGAAACTTGTTTTCAGCTCATTGGATATCCGGAATGGTGAGGTGACCGACCTAAAGGGGTTGGACGTGGACGAGGGGGATAGAGTGCAGGGTGTAGACAAAGTAATATGCTAAAGGTAAATACAACCTATGTAATTAGGCAGCCATCATCATTAATATCAACAACGGAAGAAAATACAGCTTCTGGGACCTTGACAGTAGAACAATAGTTATTCTTTCTCAGTTTGTTGAACACGTGCAAACCGGGTACTAGTAAGAAGATGAATGGTAAAGATAATCTGAATATGATTATTGATTCCGGTGCTTCATAACATATGATAGGTACTTTAGAATGTTTAACAAATTTGAAAGAAATTGTGGCATGTTCAATTGGATTACCTAATGGAGGGCAGGTGATGGCATTGAAGGAGGGATCAGTTTGCTTGAGAAAACATATCAAACTAGACAATGTTCTCTATGTTCCAAATTTGAATAGTAATTTGATATCTGTGTCGCAATTGCTTGATGGCTCTAATTGTAATGTCCAATTTACTGATAAAATTTGTATTATACAAGACCGCACCTCGAGGATGGTGATTGGAGTGTGTGAACAGTGCAAGGAACTTTATTATTTGAAGTCAGTAGTATTAGTCCAAGCATGCAAGACAAGCCATGTAGATTCTTTTGAATTATGGCATAGGAGGATGAGGCATCCGTTTGCAAAAATTGTGGAATCTCTTCCTCAAGCTGAAGTTAGTAATAGTTCAGTAAAGAATAAACCATGTGACATTTGTTTGAGAGCTAAACAAACAAGAGAAGTTTTTGTTTCTAGTGACACTAAAGCAAATGAAATTTTTGAATTAATTCATTGTGATTTGTGGGGAGCTTATCGTGTTAATGCTTCTTGTGGGGCCTCGTATTTCTTTACCATTGTTGATGATTTTTCTAGGAGTGTATGGATATATTTGTTAACTGAAAAAACAGAAGTGGAACTTGTTATGCGTAATTTCTTTGCCATGACTAAAAGATAATTTCAAAAAGATGTGAAGATAGTTAGAAGTGATAATGGGACTGAATTTGCTTGCTTGCATAACTATTTTTCTGAAAATGGAATTTTACATCAAATCTCGTGTGTAGGAACACCTCAATAGAATGGATGTGTTGAGAGGAAACATCATCATATTTTAAATGTGGCTAAAGTTTTAAGATTTCAGGCCAATCTTCCCATCAAATTTTGAGGAGAATGTGTTTTGACGGCTGTATATTTGATCAATCGGACTCCTTCTAAGTTATTAGAATGAAAGACTCCTTATGAGATATTGTTTGGTAAACTTTCTAATTATAATCACATTCGAACTTTTGGGTGCTTGTGTTATGCTTGGAACTTAAATAGGGAAAAAGACAAGTTTGCTAGCAGAAGTCAACGTTGTTTATTTGTAGGATATTCTTTCGAAAAAAAAAGGTGGAAAGTTTATGATCTTGATATAGGAAAATATTTTGTATCCAGAGATATTGTGTTCTTTGAATCTGAATTTCCATATGCTGATAAGGAAGATGTGCAACCAGATCTTGTACAAGGTGCTTCTTTCGATATCACCAATCATTTTAATGGTGAATTGAATGAGGAAGATAAAAGTGAGGTACCTGAGAATTCGACTGTGACTCAAAGTGATAATAACGACAGGGGGGATGTCATTGAAATCTTGGGTGAATTCGTTCCAGAACAACTTGGACGGGGTCATAGAACAAAAGAAGCTTCTACTCAGCTGCGAGATTTTGTGACATATACTGCACAACAAATAAGTCCCTCTGTATGTTCCTCTAATCTAATTCCGTCCACAGGTACCTCCTATCCTATAGCACATTATGTAAATTGTGACAAATTTTCTCCACAATATTTTTCTTTCTTAGCAATTATGACAGCCGAAAAGGAGCCTGTTTCGTATATTCAGGCCATCAAAGACATTCGATGGAAAGAAGCCATGATGAAAGAAATTGAGGCACTTGAGGCTAATGGGACATAGACTATGGAAGATTTGCCACAGAAAAAGCAAGCTATAGGCAGTAAATAGGTTTACAAGATCAAATATAACTCAGATGGTTCAGTTGAAGGTTATAAAGCTCGATTAGTGATTATTGGCAATAATCAGATTGAAGGAATTGACTACAATGAGACCTTCGCTCCTATTGCAAAAATGGTTACTGTACGTACTTTTCTTTTGGTGGCAGCAACAAAGGGATGGGAACTCCATCAAATGGATGTTCATAATGTATTCTTGCATGGAGATTTAGAAGAAGAGATGTACATGAAGATGCCACCTAGGTTCTCTACTCAACAGCCTAGCAAAGTTTGTCAATTACGTAAATCACTTTATGTGTTACGACAGGCCTCCCGATGTTGGTTTTCCAAATTGACAACTGTATTAAAGCGGTATAGATTTCTTCAATCTTAATCTGATTATTCATTGTTTACTTTAAATCTAGACAAGATACATTTGAGTATACTAGTGTATGTCGATGATCTTGTTATTGCGGGCAATAATGGAGTTGCCATTCAGAAGTTTAAAGATTATTTATGCTACTGCTTCTACATGAAAGATTTGGGAACATTGAAGTATTTTTTAGGCATAGAGGTGGCTCGGAATCAAGAAGGAATTTTTCTTTGCCAATGCAAATATGCTTTAGATATTATCAGTGAAGCTGGATTATTGGTTGCTAAACCATCTGGTTTTCCCATTAAACAAAATCATCATTTAGCCTTAGCAGAAAATGCATTGTTGGCAGATTCAAAGAAGTATCGGAGATTGGTAGGAAGACTGATTTATTTGACTCTTACTTGACTTGAGTTATCCTATAGTGTTTATATTTTAGCACAATTTATGCATCAACCAAGGGAAGCTTATTAGGAAGCAGCTTTGCGCGCAGTTCGTTATTTGAAGGGCAGTCCTATACAAGGAATACTTTTACGAGCTAATAGTGATCTTCGGTTGTATGCTTATTGTGATTCTGATTGGGGGAGTTGTCCTTTAACTCGACGATCTCTTACTGGATATTTTGTTATGTTAGGGACTTCTCCCATTTTTTGGAAGACTAAAAGGCAACATACAGTGTCGAGATCCTCTGTTGAAGTAGAATATCATTCCATGGCTACCACTATATGTGAATTGAAATGGTTAAAGGGTTTTTTGCTGTCTCTCGGTGTTGTACACTCTCATCCTATGCTGTTGTATTATGATAGTCAAGCAGCTTTACACATTAGTGCAAATCCCGTGTTTCATGAGTGAACAAAGCATATTGAAATTGATTGTCATTTTATTCGTGATGAGATTCAACATGGACATGTTTAGACTACTTATGTACGTAGTTCTGAGCAACTCGCTGATATTTTTACTAAGGCATTGGGGACATAGCAGTTTGGGTATCTTCTACGCAAGTTGGGGGTTTGCAATCTTCACGCACCAACTTGAGGGGGGGGATTAGAATATTTTAGGAATATCTGTCAATTAT